>OW203770.1:24360219-24960219 GCA_934045905.1 Leuctra nigra
GACTTCAAGACCGTTTGAAAATATGTTAAGAAATTAAAGTGAAAGTGATTCGATTTAAATACGGTGTTCAATTAGCTTAAAAAAAAAAAAATGTAAGTAACACAATTTTAAGAAAATTCTATTTTTGTAAGGGGATAAAAATGTATAATAGAGTCCCCCTAGAGATTATAATGAGAAGATTTTTAGGCGATATTGTTCAAAATTTGTTAGAGGTAACCAACTGTCCCCCAAACCAGGTGAAAGAGCAACTTTCTGGGACAAGGGGGACGGATAATTATTATTAGATTTAAGAATTGCATTACCTATATGTTTACCTATGTATGTATAAAATAGCACAAACTTGCTAATAAAGATCTTACTACTTTATGGGAAATGTGGAAGACTGGAAACTTCACTTTTATTACTATAGAAATGTAGTTCAGAATCGTTAGTCATCATAATTCAAAATATTTTCATCATTCTCTTCGAAAATACTTCATATTAAGCAGTCTCCTTTTAGACTTTTCGTTTTCATCTACTATTCTTCCTTCCAATTTAATTATAAATGCCAAAATGATTATAATTATGAATAAAATATTAAACAAAACAAATTTATTTTCCAAATCAAACATTTTCAATATTCCAAGTTTGCCAGCAGTATAATCTTTGCTATAGTGAATGAAATACATTATAAACATCCCAAAACCATAATTTTAAATAAAACAAAAGTAGAAAACAATGTCATGCAATCAAACAGTGATTGGATTTTCGCACCTCCTCATTCCGTTCATTCTTTTATCCCACTTATATAAAACACCCCAACCGTACTATTCCCTCACACTAAGCCTGCGCATTGTGCTTGAATAATTGAAAACACAGTTGAAGTAATTGCAGGGACGTGGAATAAATACAATATTTATTCCCTTCCGGATGTTGTTTCCCATTAGACACACAGCGCCATCTCTTTGTTGATCGCTAATATGAATAGATGAGAAACGCATTCTACCAGAAAATGAACATTATTCATCAATAGGAAACGGAATTGGCAGACCTTTTTTTATAAAAGGTTCTGTCAACTAAATGTCATGTATATTTTATCTCTTTGACGACTAATTAATATTTACTTTTCCGAAAAATGATTTTTTTGTATCAACAAATCGCGTTTGTAGTTACACGTTTTACAGAATATTTTAGTTTTGCGAGTATTTTCAGTCGGATAAGTCGTAAAAGAATGATTTTTAGTGAATTAAGTTGAGCGTATAGTCAATTGAGGGCACACATGTTGGCGATATTTTAACTTCTTGTGCATATGAAATGTTGATTTTAAGCATTAAATTCAGCAAATTTTACGACAGTTTGTGAAAACATTTGAACTTTGAAGAAGAAGTAGTAATTAATTGAAAAGAGAAATAGTTTTAATATTTAAAGTAACTGAAAGCTACCAACGTTTATGTTAAATTTTCATGATTTATATTTCTTTAGCTAATCAGCGTTTCAGCTAATTTTTATGTTCATGAAATATATTTAATTATCGAGGAAAACACAGAGTGAATGCGAACCCTCGAAATGCATAGAAGATCACAGCTTTTCTATCGGATAAATGCAGATACCAAATTATAAAACAATTTGCCAGTGAAACCATTATACCGTTCGTGATAAAAATCATTACTAACAGCAGTAAATTATAAAATTAATATTTGTTAAACCTCGTTTCATCTATAATCCGAAATACGTAACAGAGATTCCAGCCATTGGAAATCAGTGATTAAAGAGGAATCATTTTTGTTTAATACTCTTGATGTAACTTAATATTAATAAGCTTTGTACATAAATGAAATTATAATTAAAATAATACCTAATATTGATAAAATATTGCAATACGAACACCGGAACTCCCTACAGAATACCTGCTCAAATATAAAGCTCATCAATTTATACACCACATAACACAATACCATAATTTAGTGACTAATTTTCCATGCAAATGTGGTGTAATCAACTGAAAATAATTACTAATTACCACCATTTGAGCTACCTACGTAATGAGCTTATAGACTGCGGTTAATTATAGAGAACTTTCTCACACGATTGAAACAGTCGCCATGTTTGATAGATTGCTGTTGTTTTGATCATAATCGTCTGAATAAGGCGTCATAAAAAGTCCCCGAAGCGAGGAGAGCCCGAAGAAGAGGCCCGATATTATCTCGTATGCGCTTTTAAAAGCGCATTCTTTAAGCTCTGAATGTGGAACATGTATCGCTATAACAAACGGTACTGATGGAACTAATGGTTTGTCTGTAATGGCGGCAGTGAATGTATTTGACAGGGACGTTATTCTATAACTTTAAAACTCCGGATTCGGCCCGTATACGATTCGGTGCAATGTTATCCCATATGGCCGTGAATCGTATACGGGCCGAATTCGGAATTTTAAAGTTATAGAATAACTACCCGTGTACGAGCATTTCATTTTCTCAATATTAACGTGAGGTAATACTCTGTTAATTATGCAAGTGTATTGAAATCATCTTGTTGTCAATCTCATCTTATCTTACTACTTTCTTCAATTTGAATAGTGTGCAGTGGCAGTTTCACCTTTCACTCTAAAGCTTTAGCTGTGCCAATTAGCACGTAAGTTACTTTTTTTGGCCGTTTCAAACAACTTAATACCCCAACTCATTGCCAGCCAAATTCTTTGGAAGCCGTAGTACTTATTGAATAAATGATGGTACTACGTCACGTGAAAAAGGCGAAAAGGGGAGAGAAACGCACATTGCGACCACTAGATTGCGCGTCGTGCACTGTTCAAAGCGCTCTCGCCGGTCAAACTCGGCGCCTATAGGTGTTTTTAGGCTCGAATATTTATAACTGGTTCATTTTTTATCCGTTAGTATAGTTTAAAAAAAGTAATATACCTACTAATTAAGTAATTACATGGAATATTACTTACCTTGCTGCGCGTATGCCAGTCATTACTCATTATGGTTGACTTCAAATAGAAAAATGAAGTAAAATAAATGTGTTTAGTATTCAAACATTTAGAGCCGAAATAGCATATTTTTTTCCAAATATTATTGATGTCAAACAAAATATGCTCGTGCAAACTAAGAATTGAGTGAAGATGGAAAACAAGTACACAAAACCATTCAATGCTAAAAAAAAACGAATTCGTTCAGTGAATTTTGTCTTTCTCCAATTTCATTTTTAAAATCAAATTTAAAAATTATCACATCCTAATAATTTTAACGCATGGAAGAATTTTGTCATCGACGTTGTACTAAAACATAATACCATTACCAACAGTGGATTTGAGAATGTCGCTAACATTATGCAAGGATTATGGCATGCAGGATTATGAAAAAGGCTGGTACCACAATTTTAAGTCGACTTCGTATTCACGAAATGCACACTCCATCCACATGCTCATCAGCTTTGAAAAAATATTAGTTTATCAGAGAGTGAAGGGGATGAAAAAGCAAGCAATTCGCCGTCGAGAAGAATTTGGAATTTATATGAATAAATAAATTGAATATATTATTCCGTGAAAATTTTAAACGTTATGATTTCAAATATAATTTTTAGAAGGAAAACCGTGGAAAAATTCCATGTATTTTTCAGAAAAGACGCATTGGTTTTGTATACTAAAGCTGAATATTGATTGAAATATATGTAATGAATGGAAGGGATAAAAATCCATTCGCAGTTAAAATATGTGGGTTTCATTTAAGTCACCTGCAAAGGTTCACATGCAGTTTTAAAAAAACTTGAAAATCAGAAATCAAATGCTTTATAATCATTTCTCAATTTCTGAACTTAATTTGTTCAAAGGTATACTAGAATCAGAAAAGTGTATATTTTCAAAATTAATTATATGTATAATTAAATAATTGTATTTTTTTTTACGAATTTTGTCGACGTTTTTCAATTGTAAATATTAGAAGTTTTATAGACGTTATTGTATTGTTAGTTTTGAAAGGTTCTATAAGAATTTTTCGCAATCACCTTTATATAATTTGAAATTGGTAGTTTTATTTCACTTTGTATTAATAGTAATAGTTTCATGTATGTTGATTATTATTCTGTGCTTTTTAGCAACCTTATTTGTGAGGCAGAGTCTTTTTATGTAATAAAGATTATTATATATATATATATCTTTATTCAGAGAAATAAAGTCTGCCTTATTAACAAAGGTTGTACAAACACAGAATAACTATCAATATAAAATACATGAAATTAATTATGAAGTTGTTTAAAATTAAATTGAAAAGGTTATACAGAAAAATTAAAATTACCATAATTGAAAAATACTATAACTATCAACTATACGGTATTATAACAATGATTCCTAAAAATTTGGATCGAACCTTTGAGGGCCAACAAAACTATACTATAAATTATCTTCCTATTTAACTAAAAACGTCTACAAAAACTAACAAAGAAATCAGAAATAGTACCTCTAGCCCCAACCCACAGCCCTATCACCTCAATATCTACTAAATTGTACTTTTCTTTGAAGTAGCCTATTGTAGGTACATAAATCGCCTTCTTCTCCTCATCTACTTCTTTCGGCTGCTCTTTTCGTGTCTCGAAGCGGACGGTGGGGTCGAATATGTAGCCGTGCATTGACTTTCTGTTGATGGCTATAATATCAATCCTTCTGTTACTTCCATCAGATGATACTCCGTGGACTTCCTCGTAGACCTCCAAGCCTTTCTGAGATAATGCCTTTGCAATTTCAGTGCGAATATTATGGTGTCTCGTGTTACGGAGCTGCTCACCAAAAGGACAGAAGCCTAGCACATGAGGAAGGGTTTCTTTCTCATTGTCGCAATGGCGACAATGGGTATAAAACAGAGAGTAAACAGAGAGTAAACAGAGAGTATAAAACAGAGGTTATTACTTTTAAATAATTTTTCTTTGAATTGATAATTTCTGTCTTTTCTCGGCACCATTTATCGTTTTATTAACTTTAAAGTATAGGTAGTATATTTGGTATTTAAAATATCTACTGACAATTAGTTGGTTTTACCATGGAGTTATAATTTATGGTTTTACAACTTCAACCAATAGATTTGTTTTCCATTGTTGAATCATCCATAATATGTATGGATATATTACGGTGAAATGATATACATTACTTTTTTTCAATTATATCGTTATTGACCTTTTAAAGATTCAGAGCTTCTTTGAGCGTAATGAAATGAGGGTTTAGAAATGAGATATGAGGGATTTGAGGGTTTAGAATTTGAATTTGTCTCCCTTTTTTCAATGGTGCATTTTAACTTCCATCCATTTCCCATCTCTCTTTACATTCCTTCTTCACCACATCCCTTGTTGTTTAATTAATTAATTAACAAATTGATCTTACCGAACACAAAACTTTTTATCTGTCTTCTCCTTCCCCACAAACACACAAAAAAGCACAGAATTTCTGCTGGTATTTACGTACAAAAGAAAGACGTTAAAATTGTTTGGTGAAGCTTTTCCCATTCACGCTTCCATTAAAACAGACATTTCAAATTGGCGAGGAAAAAGAAAACACGGGAAGGGAAACAAAGGGTAGGCAACCCACAGTACACATCCGCCCGACTTCCATTGTTCAGCATGTAAAAAAACAAAGCAAGATCTGCATCTAGATTAACTCGAAGCTAAGCTTTAAAAGTGATTAGACTGACTCCAGTTGGTTTTTCAGACTCTATTAAGAAAGATTGTCTCTGGATTGAAGAGAAGCTAGAAGAGGGGAGGGGGAGGGGGTGAAACTTTCAATAAGGTGAAGAGAATAATTAAACTCTAGTTTGAATTCAGTACATGAACTAAACATTCAGAAGTGACATAGATAGGTGACATTCAGGAGGTCCTAGGTTCGAATCAATGTCACAGAGTAGGATATTAATGATTATAAATAGGTACTCATTGCTTGCAACGTTTAGCAAGATTATGAATAATTTTAAAAATAATTTACATATACTCATCTATATTAATAGCCTGCATTTATTCTCACTACATTTGGTGTCAGATGTGGGTACACATTATAAGAAGAATTGTCTGGAAGTTTTATTTCACCACCCGAGAAGGCCTTCGTTAGAGTTATCATTAAATGTAACCACAGCTAGGTAACAACTAAAAAACAAAAACGCCCCTGAGGAAAAATCACCCCTATCGACATTTCAACAATAATTAGGTTTTAAGCAGGATTTAGGATGTTGTTTCACAAAATTAACATTACAAGATGTTTAAACCCAATTCACATCTCTTAATGAAACAATCGAAAGTGGTCTTTATTAAATAACATTATCAGCTACAAATGTTTAATAGTGTTGAATTAACATTGTCTCGCCCACTGCTGGTTTTCTTTCCACCAGGATAATGTTATTTTTGAACATAATTATGCGGCAAGATACCGAGAACATGGTTGCCAAACTTATCTCTTCAGGCAGAATTGCTCTCGCTTCGTGTTTACACATCTTCCCCGAAGGACCAAATAAACCAATAATTATTTCCCTACCTTTATTCTCAACTTCACCTAAAAGATCAAAAGACTTGCCTTCTAGTCAGCGTTTCTAATATGACTTTCTTGTTTTAAAAGATTCATGATTGTATAAATATTCATGTTCCTGAAGAGTCATTTTGCAAAACAGGGGTGATAATGTCAGTTGTATATAATTGTCAAGTGAGCGAGTATCATTCATGTTGAATCAAATACTCTGGAGTATTTTGTGAGTTGTGTCTTACACAATACAACACAATACCTACACAATTGTGTCTGCGTGATGTCTGAAGACTCGTTGAGAGTAACGTAAGTGTCTTGTGTTCTAGCTGTGTGATGTCTGAAGACACGTTGGGAGTTGTGTAAGTGTATTGTGTCTTGTGTTCTAGCTGCGTGATGTCTGAAGACACGTTGGGAGTTGTGTAGTGTATTGTGTATTGTGTCTTGTGTTCTAGCTGTGTGATGTCTGAATACACGTTGGGAGTTGTGTAAGTGCATTGTGTCTTGTGTTCTAGCTGCAAGATGTCTGAAGACACGTTGAGACTAGCGTATTACTGTTGTGTTTTGGTCACCCCCTAATGATTGGGAAAGGAAGGCGAGGATGCAGAAGCAATTAGAGAGATGGGAGTTGATGAAAACAATCGATATGACCCGTGTTTTAACCTCCGACCTGCTCTCGAAGGGTTGTTATGGTTTTTAATAACGGAATGGTTCACGCTTCTCTTCCTAAGAGCCCTAGAGGCATTGTTACTAAAACAAGTAGTACAACTCTTGTTTTGTGGTTTCAGATATTTTCGAACTGTTCCTAAAGATTGCTGTGGTTTGAGGTTCTCTAAACCTTCTAGTCAGTAATTGACATTGCTTTTATGAAATGTTATTGGTACTTTAAGTTTTTGGTACTGGCATTGCTTATAGGTATTGCTTATTGGTAGTCGTTATTGTAAAGTTGTTACTATAGAAGTTTGTTGGTATGTAAAATATGTTGATTGCAACACTGACAGGAAATCCTTTTTCAAAAGTATTTCTTAAAGTATTAATACAACTTCATCACATAATTTGACAAGTAAAGGCTAGGCCACAATTGTCGTAATGCTTAATGTTTAGTGTTCAGTGTTTAATGTTTAATGTCTCAGAGAAATGGATGATAATTGATAGGGTTTATGATATGGGCCACAATATGTTATAGTGATTAGTGTTTCGTCACAGTGGTATAAGAATTGAATAAAATTCATTTCTTACAACAAAACCTTATGACAAGCCAATCAGAATAGACTTACTACTACTGCTGCGTGCCGTGGAGAAATTCAGAACTTGTAACTACAGTTAAAATTGCAAATAAGTGGCAGATTAATATTAAACTATATGAAATAAGTAACTTACGAACTTTTATAGCAGATTTTTGTTTCAAATGAAGGCTGTAAAACTTCAGGAGGCTCTGGAAATTACATGCATTTTGTAGTACAACTAGTGCTCCTGCAGTTGAAATAAGACCCTATTGTGGCCCTCCTTACACATTAGACATTAAGCACTAAACACTAAACCTTAAACATTAAGCATTACGACAAATGTGGCCTAGCCTTAATAGGCCAAAAAATATGAAGAATTTGTTTATATCATGAAAATGATACACTAGAATTGAAAATAAACGACAATTTTGGTTGGACAACAAGTGTGTTCCTAAACTAGGACGCTCGTTGTCAATAATTTGTCTCAACGGCATAATACATTTTAATTATTATGTAAAGTAGGTGGAAGGACCTTTACCATAGACATTGTATAGTTTTACCGACGGACATTTTGCAGACGGACAGTTTATCGACTAAAGCAGGGCACTTTACCTATTGATAATGAAAAAATGGAACGGTTTCAATTCACGCATGTAACATGTTTTGCATCCGTTAATTTTTTTGTCTGGGGCTTAACGTTGACTGTTCTGCAGCGAGGCTAATGGCGACGGATGAATGATTATGATGATGATTGGGAGATGATGGTGAAGAGTAGGTAAGGATGGAAGGTGGGAAGGAGGCGGTCGTGGCCTATTAGTAGGGTACCTTCCCAGCATTTGCCTGTCGACTGAGGGAATACCACCAAAAACCCAGTCAGGAAGGACGGCCGCGGGAATCGAACCCGGACCTCCGGAATTAAAGTTCAGAGCGTTACCACTCAGCCAACCTGTTCCGTGCATCCTGTTAATTCATTTGATGAAACCAATTCGAATAGAGACTCAATTAAAAATCAATGTTTTGTTATCCCATTTTTTTGCTGGCTCATCACTATATTCAAAACACTACAATATGTCACTAACAGATCACTAAACTCCCATTCCAGGTTTGTCCTGGCTTGTATAAAATATTCAAATACGATATTTATCATGTTGACATTTTTACTCTTTGCGACATCACCCCTGAAGATACCATGGGGCCCTTTTGTATAACTTGTATGATAATTTAATCCGATTCACGGCCACTTGCATGGAATCGGATTGCAGCACTTTCAGGCATTTTAAAGTTATAGAATACGACGGAACATCAATTAAGGTAGAACCACCATAACCTCAATGTTTCCGATTTACTAGAAATTTTGGTGACTTATTGATAATCATGCAATACACAATCTATGAAAAAATGAAACACTTCTCGTGTCCAGTTTCTGAGATAAATTGATTTGTCTCCCCCATGTTATCTTATGGCGGAATAAGAAAATCGTGTCATTTTTAGGCTAAAATGAAGATCTATTTTTTTTGTCTCGATAGATTTGAGCAAAAAACTTTTTTTATGGTAGACATATGGACATACTATCAGGAAAAAAATTGAAAACAATACCAACGTGTGCTATTTTAAAAGTTATATACCAAATTCGAAATGATTTTCTTATACCTCCCATGTTAAAGTTTTGTTCATCCTCTGATAACATAAAATTGAAAACTCATTGTTGGACTGGAGTTGCAAACTACAGAACATTAAATGAGTCTGTTGTACTTAAATATAGTTGAAATGTAGGAAAAAGTTTTTTGAACTTGTAATTTCAAGAATATTTTTTTTTGTATATGTCGATCGATTGCTCCCCCTTAATGATTTTTTGAGCATTATTATAAAACACTATCGATAACGGTCCATCGGTAAAATGTCCGTCGATGAACGTCTGTCGGTAAACGATTTCAATTTTTCATTATTTATACAAAATTATTACAATACAAATAAAATGGCGCCATCCCAGAAGCAAAGCTTGTTTACTTTTGCCGTTCTCATATTTTGACTAAAAGATTCGTCGACAACTATTCATCACATAGCAGCAATTGTTTTGTCCGGATCAGAAATATGTACGCCTTCAATACACAAATGTTTTTATTCATTAAATTCAAGGTTTTCATTCATACCCTATTTTTCATTCATCTGTCATACCCATGACGAAATGTCACAATAAACACTTTTGATAATAAAAAATTGTGTTATTAAAACAAACCAAATGTGGAACGGCTTCTATTTATAATCATGTGACAAAAATAGTGTGCAATTTACACAGCCAATAGGATCTCGTAAATTGTTCCGAAATCACCGCCGATTTCTATTGATTTCTAACGGCTTCACTTCCGTTAGCCATTTCCGTTCTCATAATGGCCAATTCCGGTAAAAACTTCCCCTGTCATAAATACCAACGTGATAAAACCTATTATTAGGGTGAACCACTAGATACGACCATTTACTCGGCAACACGGTTGAAGGTTGGTATCTCTGGACTTTCGGGAGAGATCAATTTTTGTGGCGGGGTTTTCGCGACAAATTGGCCTGTCACTGCTGTCAATTTTTGGTTGAAAAATGTTTTTAAATGTCCACCGTTTCTGAGCGTAGTATTCTGGAAAGCTGATAGCAAATCAGCTTGTCAAATTCCGGTTCTCTGCCGCTTGATCGGACCTGTCAGTTTTGGTTAGGGGAAGGAAGAGTTGGTAGAAAATCGATGGAAAATGGCTGCGAAATTAAAATATTATAGATGGTAGAGAATGCCGGTTTTATACGCGAAAAATAAATTGGTTTCTTATAATCCAGTTTAAAGCTAGATGAAATGAGAGTAATATTTATAATTTTGGAAATTTGGGTATCAGTATTTTCAATATTTTATTTTGATATTCAAAAATGTTGGTGGCAGTGATCCGCATTTCAGGGACCTCTATCATAAAACACATAACAAATCGTCCACAAAAGTATCTAAATTATCAATTAAATGACACCTTAATAAGTTAATATCCAAATTTCGATCAATAAAACTGATACTAAATTAATAAGAACGTTTCAACAACAAAGCTAGAGGCTTCCTGAAGGCTTGCTTCAAACCATGAGTTAATTTAAAGGCACACAATCAACTACCCATATCTATTCCTCTATTATTATATATTCCTTTATCATTTATATTTTTTATATTCCTTCAAATGTATTTACTAACCGGGTATAGTATCTACTTTCCTTATATTACAAACTAAATATACAAGTAATACGAACGGTTTTGAAGTAATTCTATCTTCACATTCAAAAGTTACATTCTTTGTAAACACTCTTTCATTTCCTATCTCCTCTGTTGCCGGACCAATGTTGTCCCTCCATCAGCTACAGTGTTGCCCGACTTACGTTGACACAACGTAAGGGACTGATTTGATTTCCTGTGCGAAGTATTGGACCACTTTCACTGCAATTACTTCGCCCACGTCCCTCCATGTAGACGCTGAAGACCGGAAAATCCACGTAGAAACTCATTTCCACCCAATTCGTTTGCTCAGTCGGTATATCCAAACTTAATATTCAGTTTTTAGCAAAAGCATCCGTTTCCGGAATTCGATAAGACTAAATATTTGCATCAACATTTTAACACATTAATTAACTTTATGATAAAAGAGTTGAAAATATAATAAATATTGAAAGTTGTATAACTCTCGTAAACAAACAAGCTCATGAAAAGAAATTTAAAAAGTTCGTTGAAGATGAGGATGTTGTTGATGATGAATATAGAACAGTTGGAGCTAATTTCCGTCCTACTGACACCCAAATAGGACTTCTTTTAAGGTGTCTCCAATGAAGAAGAAATGTTCAAATCAGGGACTGGAACCCTAATGAATATCGGTTACGGTTTCAAGTTTTAAAAAATATCGGCTCCGATTCCGGTTCCAGTTCCGGTTCATGAAAAAAAAATATCGGCTCCGATTCCGGTTCCGTTTCAGTTCAATTTGAGTTCCAACCGTTTCCGTCAATTCAAATTATTTTATAAATCTACTTTTTTGAACTTACATGCACAGTTGTTGCATAATATAGGCAAGAAATGTCTAACATTAATGACTCGGTGATTATTTATTGGCAAAACTGTAATTTGTAATAAATAATTTCAGATTTGGAAGACGATGAAGTAAAATTTCAATGAAATTAATACTTTAAAGTAGGTACCCTTTACGGAACCGTTATGGAACCCAGATAATGTTAAATATTATTAAGGGTTCTGGTTCCGGTTCCACCTAAAACATAATATGGTTTCCGATTCCAGTTCCGGTTCATATACACTAAATGAAAACATATCCATTAAAAGTGGTGCGATCATCCATTCATGGCGTAAACATTGACTGAAACAGGATAAAAACAACAATATCGTTATTTCTCAGAAAGTTGGTTGCCTCTCAGGTAATTTCACGCAGCTTCAGATCAAACGAAGTTCAGTTCGATTTGCAGCGTTCTTTCTTGTCTGGGTCATAGAGCTAATAATAACATACTGTCACGTAAAACATCTTTAAAATGTTAAAGGGAAACACAAATTCAAACTAAAGAGATATTTTAAATATAATAAAAAAACTTTGTGAATTTAAATTGCTTTTCAAAATTCAAACATTAAAAAATCAAACGCCTATGTGCTGTAATAATGCAAGAATTCCAGTAAGTACAAACATACTCTGTCGTATTTTTTTAAAAATTCTTTCATACTCTGAAATCAGGTAATAAGATAAATTGCAATCCATCCTTATACGATCGATTGAGAATTCGCCACATTTCCATTGACGTTGGTTGCTGAAGAATGTTGACAATAATCAAGTAATTTCTATTCACGTCGGGATTGCTGTCTGTTTATGATTGACTGGGAGTCGGTCTGAGAGAAGTCAACCCTCCAGCTGAATCGCCTCATTGATTCCAAAGCACTCATTGTCCTTGCTCCGAACAATAAACTCTGCCAACTGAATCA
Organism: Leuctra nigra; assembly: GCA_934045905.1. Classification (NCBI taxonomy): domain Eukaryota; kingdom Metazoa; phylum Arthropoda; class Insecta; order Plecoptera; family Leuctridae; genus Leuctra; species Leuctra nigra. The sequence continues at coordinate 24,372,896 of OW203770.1, forward strand.
ATGTCGACGGATCCAGAGGCAATCAGAACTTCCCTGACCAAAGGATCCAGGATCCAGGATTCCAGCCAAGGTGCTTAGAATAATCCGTAATTTATGTCAAACCATACCACATACAACTAGCATATCAACAGCCCCTTTCAGTATGATACAAATATTTGTTCGTGATTAAAGTTCCACTTTTACAGCGCTTAATCAGCTCATATTTGCATTGCAGTGCTGCCATATTTACTGTACTATCTAACTTTTAGCTTTAATTGAACAGTAATCTTATATTTTCGAACGGCAGTCTAATTCTAAAAAAAAATACCTTTGAAATGACAAAATATTGACGTAACTGTTACGGTTATACGACCATTGTGAGTCCAATATTCACGTCATATTTCCCTAAAGTGGCCCATACAAGGTCAACCTTGCATGACAAACTTACTTGACGAAGCTGGAAGTTTAATCATGTGTGGCTTTCAGTGAAGCTTGAAATTCAAACACGGACAGAAATCCATGCCAAGGTCACTTGGCTTGACATGCAAGTTGCCTTAACACCAAGACCTTAAACAAGGACATTTCTTTCAGATTATCCATCAGTAAAGGGAAGTGTACATCATCGTTTCGGTGAAACAAAGGGGCCGATCATGCTCCGTAACTTCGTTTGTCATGTAATGAGAAAAACACACACAGACAAAAAGACAGAGATTCTAGCCATTTGTTTTCTATGGAGACGCTCATAAAATTTGTTTCTAACAAAACAAGACAATGCGTTTAACTATTAAGTACGTAAGAGAATAAACAAGAGTGGCTGTCTCCTCTTGAAGCCATGTCGCAAAAGCGTTGAACCTGTCTTTAAAATAATTGACATTTTACTCTTGAAGCCCTTCGACATCTTGCGTCACTGACATGTTTTAATATCGACTCCTAAAAGCAAACCTTCGCTTGAAAAATACCAAACTGCAGCGGTTTGAGAGCGTTGAAGAATAAGCCAGTTTAGCTTGAGAAGTAAAGTCGATGTCAGACGAGAGAAACTCTTTGTGTAAAATGATAAAAGCGTCACTATAATGTCATTGGTGGTGTTTAAAGTGGGGGGGGGGGGGGGAGGGGTTGACGGCGTGGAGGGTTTTAAAGTGACGGAGACAGCTTCTGCGCGATGGATTTTAATATTGTGTTAGTTTTTATTGATTATCGATAACCTGTGATAGATGCGTTTGTTATAAATATTAAGCCATTTAGGTAAGTTTGTTTTAACATTTTATTTATTATAAACAGGTTAATACATATAGTCAGACTAGGCCACATAGCCATGACTGGCTAGCCTGTGGCAATACATAATTCAATAAACCATAATAAATCATAAAGAAATACATCCATAAGTCCAGTAACTAGTATTGGATTGTGTGTTTTTGACAATCTCAATGTGTAGGGTCGTGGAAAAATGTGTCGATCATCCCTACGCTTATACCCTCCCGCCATACAACGGAGCGCTGGTATACCACTGTACGATCTCCGTTGTATGGCGGGAGGGTATAAGCGTAGGGATGATCGAGATATTATTCCAAAGCTGTACAGCCGCCTCGTTATGTTCTGATAAAATCCAGTGATAAAACCAGTCATGCAAACAATCACTGTATAGGCAACTTATATTACGTCTTTGTACGAGTGGAAGTCGCGAGTTTTATCAGGAGGTCTATTCTAGAACGTTTTCCCAATTCCATTATTGATGAAATCCGGTCACGGCCATAAGGATTAACATTGCATGAAATCGAATTCCATCAGTATAGGGAAAATTCAAAAGTTCTAGAATAGGGCCCCTAGAATCTAGAGGTGCCAATACAGGATGGAAGGGATGTGAAAATATCCCGCATATCTCGCCATAATACCATGACTTCATTGGAAGTTACTAGAAAAAAAAACAGTAACTTATGAAATGCATTGTTAAAAAGTAAATCTGTCGGATATTTTGTCAAATAATATTTATTACATTGATCTTGTCAGCAGTCTCGATTTGTCGGATATCAGTTTCGAATATCTTGCTTCGAGCTTTGTATCCCACATTCTGCCACCATGTGAATTCAATAGACTTCCATTGAAAAGTTATTGATAAAATGGTGTTTATCGTTGTAACGCATATTATTACTTGGAGTACCATCATTTCCAATAATAGATGTTTAATATAATAAACTGTTATTACATTTTACAAGAATCCTCGAGAAAGCTGGGAAAATTGTATTACTTTACAGTACCAATACAGATTATTTCATCAAAGACCTTACGTAAACAATATTTATAGCGTAAAGTTTTTTATTTTCCTCCTAGAAAATATGGCAGAAATGTATAATAACGTTCTTCATTGTCAACATTTTCTGCGTTGATGGAAAAACACATGCTATTAAGCGAACGGAAAACGAGCGTCTCCACTTGAAACTTTGACTCGATTATCTTACTTTTGTTTGTCTGTCTGTTTCAGTTCGAGGTGTTACAATGATCATTTTTCTAGTATTGTACACATTCATTTCGAAATTAATAAAATTACAGTTGAAATTGTTAGTAGTTTGAAGTAGAGAGATGGTATGTAATGTTACATTTAACCGGGATATAATATGTATTATCTTTTTGTCACTACAAAGAGTGGATCCGGAACGCAAAGTAAAACAAAGATGGAGAGACATTTTATAAAATCATCCAAAGCTCTACATTTCTCCTCCCCCTAGGAATAAAGAAAAAAAAATCCCCTGCCAAAAAAAACAACGGTATTTAAAATTTCTCACGTCTCTACACGAAACCCCTTGCTACCAAAAATCCATCCCTCACTCATAAGTCTCTTTGTAATTGAGATAAACCTGTGACGTCAGTGTGCGGTGATGGAGTGGACCCTGGAGAGGCGAATGTGACGTCACGAAATCCTTATCTCCGAGGATGTCGTTCCACCTTCGCCAGGTACACTTTCAGTTTCAGGATGTGTGCGAGAACACGGGCCGGCGTTGATACGTGGATAGTTTTCGTAAATAATTGGTAGGACGAGTAAAATGCCACTCTTTTAAAGTGTGCAGAGGTGGGGGGGTTGACACCCTCTTGATGTAGGCATGATAGATGGTCAGAGTAGTCCGCTAGAATGTAATTTGTAGGTCCACTGGTGTCGGCTTTCGTGGTTACAAGACGGGATAGTTCCATAGGGCATATAAATCTTTCTAAAAATAGATTTCCACCTCCGAATATCCCCATACAGAGGCCATTCAACGATTCGATGGTAAATCTAAAACAAATTTAGTAATTTGTTTGCGTTTTTTGGTGGTAGAATAAATATTTGCTGCAAAATGTTTGTTCGCCAATGCAGAGTGGAAATTATTGAATGTTGGAATTTCGTGAACGATGAAATTAATGCGAGAGGATGGTTAATTCTTTTATCTGAAAAGGGGAAAAGTTAATAAAGCATCGTTAAAAGTTTCATGAATCACCTTCAATTAGCTTGTTTGGCAGAAAACCTCTGTCTGACAGAACTGGGCTAATTATACACATTAATTTTTTAATTCTTCTTTCTTTTGAAAGAAGAAAATGCCATTCAACTTCACAATTAATAATAAATTATATTTGCACACACTCTTTCAGTTTCGTCACAAAAAAGTACCTACGTGTGTAATTCAACAAGTTTTAGAAACTGGATTTTCGGGGAAAAGTTCCAGTAAAGTCAGGATGATAGAAAGGATGTGCGAAATGAATTAATATCCGGTCGAACCGGGACTCAAACTCGAGACCTCTCATAATTTTTTTATGAAATCCGATGCAAACCTACATCCAAAAAATGAATGTCTACTTCAATATAGAAATTTGGACACTCACACCTAAAGTAAAATTACAAGTTTTCTCAAAGTCTCGTCAAAATGGTCTTGAATTTGGTTAAACTTACCAAGTTTAGAATTTAAAAGTTAAGTTCAGAGTTTAGAGTTTAAAATAGAGTTAAACTAGCTGTACTACGGAAGAGTGAAATAAAATCCATATAAAACGACTCAATTTCATGAAACGCATTTTCAGCGAACCTATAAAACCTACTGGATTAGAGAAATTAATTACCTCGCCAAAAATTATTAATGTATTTCAAGACAATACTGACTGAATATTATGCTTATTGATTCCGTAAAAATCATAGAATTAAGCATGTCACAGATTTACTACAATCAGTTTTAATCACACTGAAAACTTCTGGAAATATCGCTTTAGATTTGCATTTTCACTTAGGATAGACGCAAGTATGGAGCCTACTTCTGTATATTCTCTTCCCCTGGGCTGATTATAGCGAGCTAGGAGCAAGTATGGAGCCTACTTCTGTATATTCTCTTCCCCTTGGCTGATTAGCGAGCTAGGAGCAAGTATGGAGCCTACTTCTGTATATTCTCTTCCCCTAAGCTGATTATAGCGAGCTAGGAGCAAGTATGGAGCCTACTTCTGTATATTCTCTTCCCCTTGGCTGATTAGCGAGCTAGGAGCAAGTATGGAGCCTACTTCTGTATATTCTCTTCCCCTGGGCTGATTAGCAAGCTAGGAGCAAGTATGGAGCATACTTCTGCATATTCTCTTCCCCTAAGCTGATTATAGCGAGCTAGGAGCAAGTATGGAGCCTACTTCTGTATATTCTCTTCCCCTTGGCTGATTAGCGAGCTAGGAGCAAGTATGGAGCCTACTTCTGTATATTCTCTTCCCCTGGGCTGATTAGCAAGCTAGGAGCAATGGAGCCTGCTTCTGTATATTCTCTTCCCCTGGGCTGATTATAGCGAGCTAGGAGCAAGTATGGAGCCTACTTCTGTATATTCTCTTCCCCTGGGCTGATTAGCAAGCTAGGAGCAAGTATGGAGCATACTTCTGTATATTCTCTTCCCCTAAGCTGATTATAGCGAGCTAGGAGCAAGTATGGAGCCTACTTCTGTATATTCTCTTCCCCTTGGCTGATTAGCGAGCTAGGAGCAAGTATGGAGCATACTTCTGTATATTCACTTCCCCTGGGCTGATTATAGCGAGCTAGGAGCAAGTATGGAGCCTACTTCTGTATATTCTCTTCCCCTGGGCTGATTAGCAAGCTAGGAGCAATGGAGCCTGCTTCTGTATATTCTCTTCCCCTGGGCTGATTAGCGAGCTGGCGCCGCGTCCCCGGTCCGGATGATGGATGAGGGACGAGAAGGGGTGGGAGGGGGGGTTATCCCTGGTGGTCGTGCGGGTTCCAGGCTAGACGATTAGCGCCGTGCGTTCAGGATTACTGCAAGGTAAGTTGTGGGTTCTGCTCGGTGACTGTTGACCGTTTGAAATTCAGGGACTCGGGAGGATTGTCTTCATTTGTAACGGCTTTCGCGAGGCAGTCACAATCAATATCCAATGCTACAAGACAGGGGAAGACATTTGGATACCATTGTATGTGATGTCACGTTATGGTTTGGATGAACTTTCTTAAGAGTATTTCGCAATGATTTTTCAAAATAGCAACATGTATGTTGACGGATTTCCTGTCGAGTGATGTCATTTTTATCAACCATCAATAAAGTTGCCGTGGATACAATAGAATATGACGTTATTTGTACATGAATACTATTTTCCCGCCAAATGTCCACTGAATTAAAATTTCATTATGAATGAAAATGTACACTTTCGACGAGTGTGAAAATAGTGTGTTTTACCAACAAATTAGTTTTTTTAATATATAGTTTTTATTAAAAGCATGCATATTCCCTATTTAGTCCAAAGTCTATACGGTTTGAGCCACCACTAATTACAACATTAGAGTATTAATTTATATCGGTGGATTCAGAAAAACTGTAACATACCAAAAGTCTACCAAAATCAAAACCGGGTGGCTGCCTCTGATTGGTCAATTATTGAAAAAACATTGAATGCGATTATTAATTTACAGATTAATGTAAATACATCAAATATGGTATCGAATGAATGCTCTTTTCAAGTAGAGTTCAGAAAAAATATTACAAAATTCAATTTTTTACCTAGGTCAAATATGCTCTAAAGTACCCAGAATGGCCTTTATAGAGGCACGCGACTTCAAATGGCTGCCGTAGTCGCATCCGAAAAGCTACAGACGTGCTTTTGGTGTCATTTGATTAAGAATACAATTTTGTGTAACATATCAAATTGTTCCAAATTGTACTCCAAAAGTTTTCTAAAATAATATAGAGAATGATGAAAAATATAGTCAAGGGTGTCACTTTCTAAAAATGTGTTCCGTTTAAAAAGGAACCTACATTTCAGCGATTTTAACCTTCTATTTCACTTCTCCTACGCCTTGACACCTTGTTTAAAGCAAAACACAAACACGGTTGACAACCAGCAATCTAGTCGGGCGCTAGCTCGACGCTGCCAAGCACCGCTCTAATACAACGTGCGAGCTACTACCAGACTTATACTGCAAGCGCTTCGGGCCCGATTTCGGGGTGTCAGTACGCATGCAAGCATTTAGAAATGAAAGTTGAAAACCATGGTTATCGGGTATATTTAGCCACCTGACAACACCTAACCAAATATCAAAGTGCTGCGATCATCCCTTCGGGGTGAATTTTGGGCCTCAAACATGCAAGGATTGACTTTCATGTTAGTTAGTTAGTTAGTTAGTTAGTTAGGCACGGTCAATTTGTTTGCCCCTCTCCACAGGTTGAACGGTTTGTCCTAGAGAGTTGAAATTTGGCAGAGACATAGAGTCATATTTATAGCAGTGCCCTTTGAAAGAAAATCTGAAACATTTTGACCGGAAGTGAAGTTATTACAATTTTAAATTTTAAATATTTTAAAAGTCAAACGGGTCCATCGAGAGTTTTGAAATTTGGCAACAATAAAGACAATGTATTGCTAGACACTCCACTTCAAGAAAAATCAATAAATTTAAACCGGAAGTGGGAAAATTATCATATTTACGTTCCGCCCTTCTTCTTTGATACACTAAACAGCGGCTCTAATTCCCATCGGACTGATAGCTCATGTTAGGAAGGCAGCTGGCTTCGACATCTGCATAACACGTTCGATTCCCGATCCCGGAAAACTTTTTTTTTCATATATTATTTTTTAATTTGTATAAGCGATGATACCTTCATGGATATATATTCAAATGAGAGGTCCAGGGATGCTGTGAAGATCATCAATAGACCGAAACATCGCAATCGCGGCACGCCAGTTGCCATCGTGAACACTGAAGATATCAGGGAATCAGGAATTGCGCACGTCGTTTTACGCTCCACCTTTCTTCTTTGATATACTACACAGGTTTATATTTCAGTGTGGTGAATTGGCTCGGTCACATGAGGCAAGTGACTTCGATCACGGCGTTGCCGGGTTCGATCCCCGTAACAAACGTTTTATTTTTTATCTTTTTATTTACTTAAAAAATGTTTAACCTTCTTGTGTATATTTTCAAAATGTTAATCCGAATACATTCAACGATTACATAGCTACTCTTTTTAATATTATACTCATTGGACTCTAATAATGATTGTCAATGTACACGTTGTACGTAAAGTTGTGCAATAAAACAATTCGTGGTCATGCTAATCAACAGAATCTTGGTGGCTCAGTTACTAAACTAGAAACCACACAAAAAAGGTTCCATTACTGGGTGCATAAGGTTGTCACAGCTTTTAATTTATCCGAATTATTTAATTATGTAAAATACAGTTAATTAAGTAAATAGTACAATTCAGTGAAGGCTCCATAACTAATATTCAGAGTATTAGGTGTTTACAACTTTTCATTTGTCACACTTATTTAATTATTTAAAATAGAGTTAATTTGTCAATATTGGTGGCTCAACAAGAAACAAGAACATTACGAAACAAGAAACCAGACAAAAAGGCTCCATTACGTGCATCCATTACGTGCATTAGGTTCTAAAATTAATTTAATTATTTTAATTATGCTAATTTGTCAATCTTGATGGCTCAGTTACGAAACAATAAACCACACAAAAAGGCTCCATTACTAGGTATATTAGGTGCTCTTTGCTCCTAATACTCTAAGAGACTAATGCTCTGGTGCTCTGGTACATTTTTAATAAATGAGACTACCAATGGATGCTGTGAAGATCATCAATAGACAGAAACATCGCCATCGCGGCACGCCGGTTGCCATCGTGAACAGTGAAGATATCAGGGAAACAGGAATTGCGCACGTCGTTTTACGCTCTACCTTTCTTCTTTGATATACTACACAGGTTTAATTTCAGTGTGGCGAATTGGCTCGGTCACATGAGGCAAGTGACTTCGATCACGGCGTTGCCGGGTTCGATCCCCGTAACAAATGTTTTATTTTTTTATCTTTTTCTTTACTTAAAAAATGTTTAACCTTCTTGTGTATATATTCAAAATGTTAATCCGAATACATTCAACGATTACATAGCAACTCTTTTTAATATTATACTCATTGGACTCTAATAATGATTGTCAATGTACACGTTGTACGTAAAGTTGTGCAATAAAACAATTCGTGGTCATGCTAATCAACAGAATCTTGGTGGCTCAGTTACTAAACTAGAAACCACACAAAAAAGGCTCCATTACTGGGTGCATAAGGTTGTCACAGCTTTTAATTTATCCGAATTATTTAATTATGTAAAATTCAGGTAATTTAGTAAATAGTAAAATTCAGTAAAGGCTCCATTACTAATATTCAGTGTATTACGTGTTTACAACTTTTCATTTGTCACACTTATATATTATTTAAAATAGAGTTAATTTGTCAATATTGGTGGCTCAACAAGAAACAAGAACAACACGAAACAAGAAACCACACAAAAAGGCTCCATTACGTGCATCCATTACGTGATCACAACTTTAAGTTTCTAAAAAAAAATTTAATTATTTTAATTATGCAAATTTGTCGATCTTGATGGTTCAGATACGAAACAAGAAACCACACAAAATGGCTCCATTACTAGGTTTATTAGGTGTTTACAACTTAGTAAAAATTATTTCATTATTTCAGATGTTGTAATCTGTCAATCTTAGAAGCTCGGTTACAATAAACAAGAAACTACACTAAATGGTCCATGATAATTAATGGAAATCTGTGGGTATGAGAGATTTAAATTTCATTTCATCATCCAACAATGCTTACGTTAAAAAGTTAGAATAATAAAACGCTTTTAAATTGTCATGATTTATTTCCAAACTGTGAGTCAAAGTCTCATCAAGTGACATTGTTTAATGGAAATAAATGAAACTGAAACTGATGTTCCTCCTAATCTGACACTAATAAAATAAACATTGGTTTTGATGCGAACGTTATATACGAAAGTGGTCTGGCTTGTTTACATCGGCAATACAATAATATTCTTCAAGTATCTAGGCAATAGCACGAAGTTGTTTCCTGGTTTGAAAATATGAAAATATTATCTTCCACAGCAACATCACAAAACAATATAATAATCACTAAATAAGATCAGTGGACTAATTAAAATGCAAGCTCGATAACTGTTTACAAGTACCTATAGAAGAAGACAACAATACTAAATGGACATCGATCGTATTTGCCATGAACAAACAAATGTAAACATTAAGTTGACCTGACAGGGAGAGGCAGAGAGGTGGAGATGCCAGGTATAGGCCGGCCCATGCTATCCGTGTACATAGGCGAGTAAGGCGGGTAGCGTAAATTTCATCACCCGTCATACTCCTTCCCACCAGCACTATAAACACCAGGTGGCTCAGCTAGTTAATCTTAACTAAGTTCCTTTTAAGTTACATTGCCTTCCAAAAACCATCCGGATTTTATTTAAAATGTGTTGTAAACATCTGTAAGCCTGCACGCTTTACCAATTGAGTTTATACTTCGGAACTTTGACATAAAAGAGTGAACATGGGAGAATTTAAAAATGAGGAAACGCATTTGCAATCATCTTTCGTGTACCTTTCAGTTTTCCTAGTGGCGACAAATACGCGTTTTACGAGATGAACGCACAAATTCCGGTTTACACCGGAACAATACACCTACAATTTACGTTATTCACATGACTCAAAGCTGTGAACTTTTAACAAATTATAATTTGATATAACTCAAATTCAACCAAAAGAAATGGACCCTTTCGTTATACTAACTTCGGAACTATTGAAATAAAAACAGAAAACTTTAGACAAGAAGTGACGTTGTTGGCGTTAACTGTAATGATAGGTAACACTTAATGATCAGTGAAAGCTGCTATAAACCTATACCCCATATGACATGTTGTACAAAAACAAAAACTTGTAAAAAAAACTGCCAAGCACCTTCCCACTTAAAACAATTGAGATCTAAAAGAAGGGCCAAGCAATAATATATTGTTTAAACATTTTCGCACTTAAAATTCGTGAAATCATTTCGCCCAGTTACTGCCGCCAAGCACAACACTAAAAACCTAATGTTGTGTCCAAATTTGAAGAATACAATCTAAGTGAACCATCATTGTAAATTTAACAAAATTATAAAAATTAAAAACGACTTCAAAATAAATTTAAAATTGAAATTAAAAAAATTAAAAATAAAGCTTGGCGCATTGAATTTGCACCGACCATATTGTAGACTTCCTCTATCTTCTTCCTACTTTCTGTCTTTCTTCGGCTCCTTTATCGTCATCTTCTTTCTTATGTTGCCTTCTTCTTGACACAATGCGCCTAGCTTTATTTTTAATTTTTTTAATTTCAATTTTAAATTTATTTTGAAGTCGTTTTTAATTTTTATAATTTTGTTAAATTTACAATGATGGTTCACTTAGATTGTATTCTTCAAATTTGGACACAACATTAGGTTTTTAGTGTTGTGCTTGGCGGCAGTAACTGGGCGAAATGATTTCACGAATTTTAAGTGCGAAAATGTTTAAACAATATATTATTGCTTGGCCCTTCTTTTAGATCTCAATTGTTTTAAGTGGGAAGGTGCTTGGCAGTTTTTTTTACAAGTTTTTGTTTTTGTACAACATGTACTGAAGCTGAAACTTTTCAACCTGATGACACGATGATAGCTCTGTTGAGAAACTTGTACATGCTAGTTGGTTCCGAAACCCTCCCTTCTCGAATGTTCTGTCAAGAGAAAATAACTTCCGAAACTTTGTCCCATCGGCCCTTCAGAGGTCGAATTTACCCTTCTCTCTCTCTACTTGCAAACCCTTTGCCTGAACAAAATGCCCTAATTCGTCAGGCTCTTTGGTATTTCAGTGAAGTATTTTGGACTCTAGAGAGATGAAGTTTAAAATATTGACAGGAAAAAGAGTGTGACTTTTGTTTTCGTTTGGTTCGTTTTACGTTTTGGGCTAAATGTTTCATTAAGCTCATCTTGCCCTAAGAGGCATATATTAACCTTATTTTTAATTACTTTTTAATATCTTATTTTTAAGGTAGCATCGCTTAAATAATCGGTCCGAAATTTTTAATTTCACATGCCCGGTAAGCGGTCACAAATGTGATTGGTTTATAATTGAAAATGGAACCTTTAAACCGACAAAGTTCAAATTTTACAAGATCACTGTGATTAATATTTCACATGTTATGTGAAATATAAAATTATGTGTGTATCTCATTTTATGTTTGTTTTTAAATATTTTCAAATTTATTTTAAGAAAATCAAAGAAATTATCACTGCCTTTGACACATTTGATTAGATTGTCTTCTTTGCTATTTCCAAAGTCTACATTGTTTCAACTCCCGCGTAGTATTGATCGCATATAATACAAAGGCTCGCTTGTAAACGCGTTAAACAGAGCGTTTTCCTAGAGTACCATTCTGTTACAAAGTAACAGCGCGTCAAGAATGAGCTACGCCGTTCCAAAATATCAGGCTTGTATAAGAGGCCACTCGGATTTAGCTCCAAGAGAGTGATAAAAGTCGATCTGCTACATTCGCTTGGTCTTCTCTGTGTATTCGCCGTGCTGTGCATTTGCCAGTGTTTATCAGATCGCATTGTAAACGGCGGCGTTCGTGAAGCGGATGTGACGATAAGACGTTCCCAAACACAGTCGAGAAGGTGCTTAATAATTCACACTCGGAGCTTCAGTTGAGCCTCACCGACGCATCGCTCGTACGTATTTAAATACTGCGTTCGAGACTGCACAGGGTACAGGCATCTGCTTAGCTATACGCCTTTTGAACCATACACTATAGGTGACTTTCAAGAAAAAATTTAATTTAATTGTTTAATCTATAGTTTTGACTGCGTGAAAATGGGAACGAAATGTACATAAATTTATCCCGCGTATCGAATCTGTGCGTTTTCAATAGAAGTATGCAGAAAAGGAAAACTTTGTTTTATTATTAAAATAATAGAAATAATAGATCAAATAAGATACACTTATTACATTGTTAACTAATAAATAACCGAACTGACGACGTAACATGTCATCGCAAATAAGCCATTAATCATTAAAAATGTTCGATCTACGCTACTTTATAGAAGTAAATGAATAAATCTCCTGGTGTCCCAAACTAGCTACTAACGCCGCGCCCATTCATCGTAATACAAACCTTAAAACAACTGAAACAACAGTAATTCTAATGACTATCTCATTTAATAGCATTCCCACTGCCGTCAATGTGGCAACAGCCTACGTGCTCCACGTACGAATCGAGTGATTCCACGCACCACTGTGAAGTTAGCATCACAAGACTCAATAATAGCCACCGAAAGAAAAACAAACAAACGGAAGTGGGGTTTAAGAGTAGTTTCCAAGATGGACGCCGTTCAAGTGATAGAATAAAGCTAGGGGATGGTTATAAGTTTGGAAAGAGATAAAGATTGTCGAGCTCGGGTAGTTCATTTCCGATTCAATGAAGATTTAGATGTGTTTAGACAAACAATGCTATCTGGAACGCGTTGATATGTGAGCACAATTGAATCATTTTAGTATCTGAAATAATAACCTTTCATACTAAAACTAGGCAAATGGTGGCTTATGAATAATGACGATTGTAAAATGACGATTGAAGAATAGGACATAATGGAATGTGGGAAGGATTCTAATCTTTCTAGGCTAATGACGAATGATTAATGACTGGAAGATGACGATGAAGAATAGGACATAATGGAATGTGGGAAGGATTCTAATCTTTCTAGGCTAATGACGAATGATTAATGATTGGAAGATGACGATGAAGGATAGGAAAGAATGGAATGAGGGAAGGATTCTAATCTTTCTAGGCTAATGACGAATGATTAATGACTGGAAGATGACGATGAAGAATAGGACATAATGGAATGTGGGAAGGATTCTAATCTTTCTAGGCTAATGACGAATGATTAATGACTGGAAGATGACGATGAAGGATAGGAAAGAATGGAATATGGGAAGGATTCTAATCTTTCTAGGCTAATGACGAATGATTAATGTTTGGAAGATGACGATGAAGAATAGGACATAATGGAATGTGGGAAGGATTCTAATCTTTCTAGGCTAATGACGAATGATTAAAGATTGGAAGATGACGATGAAGAATAGGACATAATGGAATGTGGGAAGGATTCTAATCTTTCTAGGCTAATGACGAATGATTAATGTTTGGAAGATGACGATGTAGAATAGGACATAATGGAATGTGGGAAGGATTCTAATCTTTCTAGGCTAATGACGAATGATTAATGATTGGAAGATGACGATGTAGAATAGGACATAATGGAATGTGGGAAGGATTCTAATCTTTCTAGGCTAATGACGAATGATTAATGATTGGTAGATGACGATGTAGAATAGGACATAATGGAATATGGGAAGGATTCTAATCTTTCTAGGCTAATGACGAATGATTAATGATTGGAAGATGACGATGAAGGATAGGAAAGAAAGGAATGAGGGAAGGATTCTAATCTTTCTAGGCTAATGACCAATGATTAATGATTGGAAGATGACGATGAAGAATAGGACATAATGGAATGTGGGAAGGATTCTAATCTTTCTAGGCTAATGACGAATGATTAATGACTGGAAGATGACGATGAAGAATAGGACATAATGGAATGTGGGAAGGATTCCAATCTTTCTAGGCTAATGACGAATGATTAATGACTGGAAGATGACGATGAAGAATAGGACATAATGGAATGTGGGAAGGATTCTAATCTTTCTAGGCTAATGACGAATGATTAATGATTGGAAGATGACGATGAAGAATATGACATAATGGAATGTGGGAAGGATTCTAATCTTTCTAGGCTAATGACGAATGATTAATGATTGAAAGATGACGATGAAGAATATGACATAATGGAATGTGGGAAGGATTCTAATCTTTCTAGGCTAATGACCAATGATTAATGATTGGAAGATGACGATGAAGAATATGACATAATGGAATGTGGGAAGGATTCTAATCTTTCTAGGCTAATGACGAAAATTAATGATTGGAAGATGACGATGAAGAATAGGACATAATGGAATGTGGGAAGGATTCTAATCTTTCTAGGCTAATGACGAATGATTAATGATTGGAAGATGACGATGAAGAATATGACATAATGGAATGTGGGAAGGATTCTAATCTTTCTAGGCTAATGACGAATGATTAATGTTTGGAAGATGACGATGAAGAATATGACATAATGGAATGTGGGAAGGATTCTAATCTTTCTAGGCTAATGACGAATGATTAATGTTTGGAAGATGACGATGAAGAATATGACATAATGGAATGTGGGAAGGATTCTAATCTTTCTAGGCTAATGACGAATGATTAATGATTGGAAGATGACGATGAAGAATATGACATAATGGAATGTGGGAAGGATTCTAATCTTTCTAGGCTGATGACGAATGATTAATGATTGGAAGATGACGATGAAGAATATGACATAATGGAATGTGGGAAGGATTCTAATCTTTCTAGGCTGATGACGAATGATTAATGATTGAAAGATGACGATGAAGGATAGGAAAGAATGGAATGAGGGAAGGATAATTAGTATACTGTTCCATCTCTAGAACCTTACAAGATCGGCCTCTCGACTGAGGGAAATTCCTCAGTCTGGAATGATATCCGCAGGAAACGAGTGGCCTCAGTGGCCTCAGTGAGCGCATCACGTGCAGTGATCAAATTCAAGTACATAGATACACTCAACAAATCATAAAACGGTATTAAGCGAAGCGGTTGGCTGCTGTTCAGGTCTCGAGACAAAGAATCCTTGTTATTATCAGTGAAATCAGAGCTCATCTTCATGAGTTAGATGACGAAATATCACATACTTGTTTATATCTAATCTTTTTCAGACAATTCGTTTCTTTCGAATTCCGTTTCATCTTTTGTGGAGTGTACATAGATATTATAAAAATTTAGTAGAGTAATTTTCGTTGCTGTGGTTTTTGCATGCAACCCTACGAGCTAAAGTACATAAATCAATTATCCGGTGAAGCCAAGGGACCAATCTTGCTAGAAATCCATAGCTATGACGATTTCGTAGAAAAATTGGCCTGATTCGTTACTTTGTTTGACCTATAATAAATAAGGATAACAAATAAAAATCAGTGTTTGGGAGAGAAACGTTACAAGTTAACACGCTCGCTCCTCTTGCTAAATTAGTCACGTATACATGAATTATAATCAAGAAGTTTAAGTTTATGATAACATGTGCGCCAAAAGTACGACAAAATCTATGAGATGTTCAAAATAGATGAATTTCATATTATATTAGAGCCAATTTATTGGAATATAATTTCTTGCTGGACTCGATAATTTCGTAAATAATAATTGCTTCGATATCTGTTAAAGAATGTGGTTGTTACAATTTAAGTTCAACCTGTTTTCTTCTGGGACAAGAAACTCAAATGATTACAAATTCTCGACTGTTGTCAAAGACTTCAACCGATTCTCAAAGGGAACCGAATGTCTTTATCCTAAAATCCTTACATAAAAACACATTTTCTCTGATCGGAAAGAAAACTTCGAACCAGTGAAAAATAAACAGTCCTCCCGCTGCCATTTCTCCAACTGAAAATATACATAATATAATACCATGAGGAAACGCGACGATTTTCCGACCACTTTTCCAAACGTTCTAAACGGCCCACTCAAGTGATGTACAAACGGACTTCAAACGGTGAATTCGAAAAACGTTAGGCTTAAATTATGCCAAAACATTCTCGCTTGCTGGCCCTCATCCTCACACAAATACAGTCTTCCGCGATAGTTTAACTCTACGGTCAATATTTTCTCGGCTCGACGTCGTTTTGTAGGCATTCTGTTTGAAATGGTCGCTATCAAGTCCTGGCAGAGGCGAAGGGACGCTAGAGAGCGAATCGTGCCCCAAATCGAATCGGAAAAGTTGTAGCACTTTAAACGTATTTTCGAGTTGAGTTTTTTTCCGTCGTGAGGGTCGAAGGAACGGGTGGGAGCAGTTGTAGACAGTTAAGGGGTCGAGGAAGGGGGTGGATGGGAGGTGTCTAGAGGGTTGGAAGCATCGATCCCATAGTCCGGAAGATGTTGTTTTTTCTTAAGGAAACAAGGTGATGAAGATTTTTGCTTCGTTATTGTTTTTCATGTGATGTCACTGAAGAAAGCGAGTCGGAAAAACTCACGCAAAGTTATTTACGCAAGGTAAATAACTACTCTCGTGATAAAAGAATTCGTTTTAGAAATAGGTAACGAAGCACACAAATACTTGACAAATTTCTAGCAAGCGACGTTCAATAGCGCTACATATATGGAACTGTTTGACTTATTGCGATCAGAACTGTGAACTTATCTTCAGGTAGAATATACGCTTAATATTCTTCGAGCAAAAGTAATGTCCGCCACTTTTACACGAGAACTGACACTTTATGCCATTCTGCCTTGTAACGATAACTTTGGAATTCAGATTTATTTTCAGATTTTTTAATCTAGAAGAGACACATTTGAAAAATGTGTCAACAGTTACGATAACCTAGCTAAAATACAACACCGAAATAGTTTACTATCCAATTTTCTTAGAATGAAAATTCTAGTTATATATGACACACATAATCGTGAAATTATGGATTTCTTCTTGGGTATCGATCAGGATTTTCGAAAGAAAACGACATCCTTTATGGTCCTATCAGAATAAACCCAAGCTGCACTTTACGGGAGCTGCATAATTTCCCCGTGCAAGCGATGACGTAATTCTCAATTACCTCAAGGTGCTCCTTACAATGAGGATAACGAGTATTGCAATTCTATTTATCATCTGTTATTACCTAGCAATATCTTGATTCATCGTTTGAAAGTAGGGCGACCGGTGGATAGAATCACACCACTGAGAGAGTAGTTGAAAGAAGGAGAGAGGTAGCTACACATTCTTGCATAAAACATGTAATCGCCATTTTTATAAATCTCAATAATGTATCAGTTTCTTCAAATCTATAAGAATATAAATGGCGCAAATGTCAATCAGTAAATCGCAATGGTTACACCCAAGGAAGGGTTACACCAAATTGATGTTGACGAGGAATAGCGAGCTTCTCCATTTGAACATTTTGTCTCGTCTCTGTTGTTAGTTTGAACCTTTCGCAACAGGTCAAACGAAGTTTAGAATCTGACAATTTTTTCACAAAAGTTTCGTTACTATCCCGTTCGTCTCTCCATTGATTTCTTTCAAGATCGGTCTCTATGTTTCACAAGAAATTTGATTTACAGTATCTCTACTTCACTGATGGACAATCTGAAATAAAATCTCTGGTCAGGGTTTTCCATGCATTTCAAAGGCTCGCTTATCTACGCGATTGGAGCGTTTTCCCAGCTAATTTTTAAAAGTTCAACACATAGAATGAACACTTAAAAACAAACATTTTAAAATATTGCTATTACCATCACATTTTCAAGATATGTATTTTCTCTAAAAATTTGCTAGCATGCACCACAAAATATATTATATTGTTACGGAATACAAAGAACGCAAAACAATGCAATATTCTAAGTTTATAATTTTTTGTATAGGTATTTTGTTTTTTGCGCACTTAGGATTGCTTTGGTTCTATCTTAGACAAACCTGTTCCTCCCAGGCAGGAACAAATGCGGTTATAATTTATAATATGAGGTAGCACGTAATATACTTAATTATAAGTGCGAGTTCATACATTTTTTACTTCATTTTCGACGTATTCTTTAAAAATAAAAACACAATTCCGAATCATGTGTTAAAATCAAATCTTTTAAAAAATTGAACTCCTAGTGAAAATGTCCTTGCAGATCCACTTAAAATTTAAACCTTCCTAAATATGCCACGTTCCTAAAAGAATCATGTTTTATTGAATTTAACTCTCATTACTACCTCTATAGACCTTGGATCGTCTACGCCATCCATAAGCTCTGGCCATTATGAAGACATGGCCCTTTCGTATACATAAGGGTGTCGAATTATTATTCTGATGGCGGTGGTTTTAAGTAAAGGCGAGGGTATGAATAGAGTAGGCCGTGGTTTCAGAGGAAGATGCGTTGGCATAGATATGCCGGTCACGCACAAGGATGTGGTGGTTGAGGGGCAGGGGAGGGGGGCTGACCAAATAGTAGCAGAGTAACACGTAAATTTCGTTCATGATCAGATGGAGCTGACTTTTATTGATATCTATATTTTGGTTGGATTTTGGGAAGTAGTTATAGAAATTATGTTTCTAGATGAGTAGTGGTCGGCTATTAGAGTTTGGGTTCGGTTGGTTGTAATCAAATGCAACTAATATCTATAATAAAGAGTGTTATATGTATTCTCCGCCACACGATATTACTAAATAAAATAATAACCCTCCATCAAAGTGTCTTCAGACATCGCGCAGTTAGAATAAAATGTACGTCGTTTTGGAAATACTAGGAATAGCCGTGTATAACACGTTTATGGCGGGACTTTTCTTGCATGCGAAGTAATGTCATGATTTATGAGTTAATGATCTTTACAGCTGGACCTCAAGTGTGAAGGCAGAGAAAAGTAATGTTGAAGTAATAGGAAGGTGATTACCCGATTTTATATTTGACGAGCATTACGGATCATTTTAAAAGTGAGTGTGATAACTTTCACAAAAGAAGAAGGAGAAGAAGAAGAAGAAGAAGAAGAAGACGAAGAAAAAGAAGAAGAAGAAGAAGAAGAAGAAGAAGAAGAAGAAGAAGAAGAAGAAGAAGAAGAAGAAGAAGAAGAAGAAGAAAGAAGAAGAAGAAGAAGAAGAAGAAGAAGAAGAAGAAGAAGAAGAAGAAGAAGAAGAAGAAGAAGAAGAAGAAGAAGAAGAAGAAGAAGAAGAAGAAGAAGAAGAAGAAGAAGAAGAAGAAGAAGAAGAAGAAGAAGAAGAAGAAGAAGAAGAAGAAGAAGAAGAAACCGAGACTATGCTCGAGTGGATTTTCTGATCAAACTAAAAAAATGTACCTATTCTAACACTGTTTTTTTTTTTTTACTTTTCTTCAGAGCTCAAAAACTGCCAGTAAAATCGATGTTCCCCACTAAAATTGGTGCCAGCTGGCTGGATAGTGGTCGTGTGCGAATGTTTGATCATCCTTTAACCAAGCATAACTGTGTTTTGAAAGAAAACATTGGAAAGCTCCATTCGGGTGTCCTTCTAGCTCTTGTGTCATATTGATAAGGATTTAGTAGGAGTGTTATCAGTTTCAAGGGATTACTCTCAGTGTTGTCGTTGCCGGATAAATCAGGATAATATGAGACGAGAGTGGTTGCGTTTTACAAAATATATATTTTATCCTTGTGTTTTATGTTTATGCCATGTTGACAGTTGAGAATTGAATATTATACCTAGAAAACCTGATTTTATTCTAAATTCGTAACACAAATCATGTATGATTTTCATTATGTTATAAGAAGTTTTAATTAATACCTATATAATTAGTTGTTATTGATGCTTTCTAAAATGACTTTAGACTACAGATAGCGCTGCAAAAAGTACAGACAGAGCCACCTAATCTGTGGGAAGGAAGCTTACCTTTTGGCAAGGCGTCCAAGTCGCTGCAGTTATACGTTATGTTGCTGCACATATAACGCATTATCACTCCTTAAAACTTACACAAGTTTATCTAATGTCTATTCGCCTACAAAATATTAATTTTAAAGTGTTCACAATTTCACTGAATCTGATCACAATAGTAATTTGCGCGACTTGGTTCCGATTCCGAAATATTTTGAGATGATATTTGATCGGTTACTAGGTCTCGGCCAATGAGAAATGAAACAGTTGAAAATCATTTCCACAAATGTTGCGTATTTCTTTCACTCGTGGCGGGGGTATGAACTCTCGGTGCCCCAATAGAAAGATATTTGAAAGTACCTAGATGATATGAAATATTGATCCATTCACATTTTACAGTTAAATGCTCACCCAAGGAAAATTACTTAAATGTCATGTCTGGATACATACATCTACCCTTCAGTTCAGATTGTAACCTCAGATGACATTTCCATAGGACACTTTGCGTGTATTGTGAGGCAAACATATCAAGAAATCGTAAGACTATAAGCTAATTGTGTCCATCAAGAATGGCGTTTTAAAATGCTATGTTAATACCTGTAGTTAAGATTAAGTAGACATTCAAGGATTGTCATTGGTTGTTGCATAGTTTTTAACAGTGCTTAAAATTAAACAGAGCATTGGAACACTAACGGCTAGTGTTTTATGCTCTGATAAGTTTTAAACAGATGATTACGAGTGGAGTGTGTCATGGCAAAAACCAATGAAATTCATTGAATTACCACTTATACCGAACAACTGGTTTTAACAGATCATTTAAAGACTGGCCGTGAATGTAATGTCCAACTATCCATTGCTTCTTGGAGTTTCAATCGCTATATGAATTGAAAACTGTGTGCTCTTCGGGAACGTTATTTATTCTAGATATCCGGCAAGTTAGCAATCCGTAACAATTATGTTTACTTATAAAGTGAAGGAGCGATACAATACTGAGTTATATTGTGTTGGTACCCATTTCAACTACTCATTTTTAGACATGGAACCTTGTCCTTCATTATTCTTGAACACAATCGTGCCACTTGCTGAATATTCTATCTTTCAACGCGTTCTTGGAAACATGTTCTTAGTTAAATTATTCCATGCATAAAGAAAACAACTTGAGTGTATAATTTAAACAATTCATGCAACTAAATGATTAAATTCGTTATAATTTCTGAGTCCTTACTGTCTCCATGGCTTGAAATCTGGTAGAAGTTCACTGTAAACATACCTGGAAAGAAGAAGAACACTAAATTTAGTTTTCCTTTTGTGATTTATTTGTACAATGTGTAAGCCCCTAGAAATGGTTATTTTCCCTACATACATATAAGTATATCAACTTATTATAAATGCATATAGAACATTATTTCGAGTATTTGTTTTAACTTCTTGCTGAAAACACAAATAACTTAAAGCTGCTACTAAGAACTTTTGCCCTGTTGCAAAATGTATCATGTAACTTCACTAAAAGGATTTACATTCATTATCAAAGACTTCTCAACAAAGTTTCAATGAAGTTTGGCAACGTCAACCAAAGAGATGTGTATAATATATATTTATACGTCAGCTTTAATTCTAAAAATACTTAAGTGATTTCTCCACAGTTTAAATCCTCAAGGATTAAAATATTTTAACAAAAAATAATATACCTAATCTCAATTTTGAACTCACTTTTTGAAAAATTGTTAATTTTTCAATTTCTTTCTCCATGCGGTATAAAAAACAAAATCTGCTTTAATAATATTAAGCTGTAAATCCTATCCGGTGTGTTTTGGCAACGTTGCATTTGGACGGGTCGCGTAATCTAATCTAGCCAGACGTCCCATCGTACGTACAGTGTTGCCACAACTCGGCTCTAATGAAATAATCAGAAGTCATCCGCATACACGGTGACTCTGCCGGTAAAGTAGGAGTTTTTGGAATTGCATTACTTTTAATTAAACATTACTTGAAGCAATGTCCGTTTGAGGGAAGTGACGTGTTAAAAATAGGCGGGTAATTTTATACGAAGGTTAAATTTGATTTTATATTAGTTTCTGAGAGCATGCATTTTTATACTTGAATAAATTAGTGCACCCACCCAATGGCATAATGTTAACTCTCAGAATTCAACCAAAGATAAGGTTTAAAATCAGTCTTGTTGATAATATATAACTACAAACGAAAAGCATCAGGAACCATTGCCCATACTTTCGCATTCAAATGCTAGTTTAGAAATTGCAAATTATTTCATTATGTTCAACAATTGTCAAAATATTTCAGAGAAATGGTGTCAAAAAGCAAAATTGAAAGCAAACTGTAAATAAATGGTCTCCTTTACACTCTTTTGACACGGACCTGTTTTTTCCTGTTATTGTTATTGGTGATATACAGGTTGCACCGTTTCTCTAATCAAGCTGAAATTTTGCACACATGGACGGACTATCTCTTGGGTTTGCAGACCCTATTTTAAAATAAATCCTTTGATTGCTTCAAAGAAAAAAAAGAAAAAACTTCCGATTGTTTGAATAGATCAGTTTGAATATTTTATCGGTGTAGAAATAACAATTGGGACATGATTATTTACTCATGGTAAAAACTATTCATGTGTATAAACAATGCTCGTAGAAAAAACAGTGGAGTTAATTATTTCATGTTTCTGAATATATCTGATTTTCTATAATCTCCATGGTATTGCGAAAAAATTCATCAGTAAATCCAAGTTACTTCATTTTATATTTTTGCTTCTAGCATTATAACTCTTACTATGGCTTTTGAATATACCACATTAGTTTTAAAGAGCCCAAATCCATATCGACGTCAGTACGAGAGAAATTCAAGTTGTGCTCCACTCTCTTAAATCTAATTAAAATTAAATGTAAACAATTCTATTACGAATAATTTCGCGTGATATTTCATGAACGTGTTCACAATATGTATACGATTTAGTGAAATTGCATTCCTTTCATATCTTTGTTAGTGAATTTCCGCTGGCTAGAACATGCTCTGCAATCACACAAATTCATTTGTCATATTTTATAATCATAAATGCCTAGTCAAGTATTTAAAAAATATTGCAATTATTGCTTAGTAATTCATATTGTTATGCAGCTATTAATTAATTATTGCTTATTGCATATTGTTTGCTAGCTGGGTCGCTATATATGAAAAAATAACTTGATATTTGCAAATTCTCTGCAATACAATATATTCACTACTTCAAATTAAATACTTCATTATTGGCTTGGAATTTAGGGGTTTTTGGCTGAAAGAGCTAGTAGAAAATTAATCTGAACTATCCGAATACAAATTATTGCTTTTAATTTTCAACCGTTAATTAATGAAAGCTTTAGCTTATATAAAACTATACACAAGCTTTATTAAATCATTTATAAAAGCCATATGTGTTGAGTAATATCATATTTGAAAAAAATATCACAAAAGTTGACATGACAATAATGTTGGTAATGACAATTATTTTACATTATTTCATTTACTAAATACACTTTGCTTAGAAAGTTTCCTGTCCTCTATCAAGCTGTAACAATAAATATAAGAGATTATCTTTAATTTCTAAAAATGAGTAAGGTTTTAGATGAAAAGATTACAAAGATACAAAACCCCCTCGCAATGTCCGAGAGAGTCAGTAAATCTGTCGCTATCTCCGTCACAATATGGCGTCATATCATATTCACATCACGTTCAAAAAGCCGACACTGGGAATCCCTGGAGGGCTTAGCATCCACCGCCTTCTCTATGCCACACGTGCCGAGCGCACACTACTGGATGTGTCACAGCCGCCGTGAGTGGCAACACATGTCGACAAAATGGCCGATCAGTCCACAACAACAAGATGGAGACGTGACGTGGAAGAATGGCGACGAATGAGGTGTTTTTGTATAGGAAAGAGGGTTCAGATTGTTGTTGTGTTTTATGTGAAACATTCTGTTTACAAGGTCATAAAGTTGACGGTATAGAGGACATACTATATTTGAACGATTTTTTAAAATATCATTGAAATGTTGAATATACACAATTCCGATTAAACTACACTTTGCATTTTTAAAGCCTACTAGAAACTCTTTGAATAATGCGTTCATGTTCTGTTTTAAGTTTAATAATGCAACGTTTTATTCGACTTTTATCGGCCTTCTTCAGACTTTGAAAGATAATTATTACACTCAAAAACAGAATTACCGCATTGTTTTAACATTCATAATCAATGGGTTCTGAAAGCTTCATTGAAAATATGAGCACGCTGTTTCTTGTCCATTATTTCCATTTTAAATTATATTATATTGTGGTTGACTATTATTGTTGTTATTCCCGCTTTTTGAGTATCAATCTTTTTATACAATTATAAATCTATATAAAATATACCATATTAGTACTGTAATAAAATCGACTTGATGTGGACATAATCTCGTAGATTGCATCAAACGGGAACCCAATCAAGTCCAAAGCGTTACAACATGGCTACCTAGCAGTGTAAATCGTTGGCCCATCGTTTTGCGCATTGCAGAAATATTTATGTTTAGTATTTCATGAATGATGACAAATGAATCCTCAAAAATAGTTGGCAATTTAATCACTGTTTACAAAATGTATTATTTTTAATTTTCCAGTGTCTCAGGCACATTATTCATGTATAAAACTTTCTCGTTGATATTTTAATCTTGTCGCATGTCACATAATATATCAACATATTTTCATTTCAAACAAATAATATGATTAGAAATGAAATTACAAAGTTTCATCACCTTCTTTTTAGAGATCAAATTTTGAATCCAGATTAAGATCAAGCCTATATTTTAACAATCTAAACATGACAAGTGGTTAAAACATGTTCTATTTATTACATAAAAGTTCGTTTCAAGATTTAATCAAGAGTACAGAATCAAAAGATTGCCTCTGTAATTCAGCATTAAAACATGAAAACAAAAGTCTAAGAGTATATATCAGAACACAATTGTCACACCCAAAAGGAGCTTGAAATTTACACACATTCAGTTGGGGCTGGTTAGTATTACATCAAGAAATTGTTTAACAGCGAGAAAAGAATTTTCCACGTGGGGAGGGAGGTTGGAATTTTCCTGGCTCGTTGCCCGACGCAGTTGGAAAACTGCTAGAGAGTTTTCCGCCCGTCCCACTTCCACCCCGTAGATTGCATTCATGGCGACAGCCGAGGATCTCTGGAGCTGTGAAATCATCCACAGACTGTCGAGAAGATCCGGCAAAATCTACTTTATTACGAGCTGACGAAAACTTGGCGGCCTTTCAGACTCACATTGGATTTTAAATGTTTTCATTGTTACGAAAAGAGAATGACCGATTCCATACTTTGTCTTTTAGTTATATTTTTAAATTTGTTTAACGTCGTACTGATCTGCAACCAGTGTGAGAGTAACACCACCCTTCTTCCCGTTATAATCCTGATATTAAAGTATGAATACACCAATATATCTAGATCAATATATGAATTAAAATCGAGGAGATACTCTGAACATATTTAACAGATCTTTGTATTTATTTGTCACTAGACCGAGGAACACCAATAAAACCCTCAGTCAGGACGGTACAATACATATATCAATTTTAAGATTTGAATATACGAGTAGATAATATATATTTGAGAGGGAAGAATCTCAAAATAGCACTTTTAGAAAGTAATACAGATTTACCGAAGTTAATATAAATTTATATTAACAATTCTTTGAAAATTGTAGTTCTGACAATTTCAACAAAAGCAATGACATGTTCGTCTTTCATTACGATACTTTTATTAAACTTTCGTTTATATATCAAACAACCATCTAAATAACTGATCACATCCTCAGAAGTCTTTCCCTGTGTTCATCCCCGACTTAAACTTAGCTCTAGTGATTAATTAATTAAGGACGGCAATTCTCGGGTTGAGCTTGAAGCGACGAAATCGCCCAACAACCCATGATTATTTCAAGAGTCGAGTCTTCGGATTACACGGAAGTGTGAAAGTTCAAGGGAGACTAACTAGACGGACGCTCAGGAAGGGAGTCAAAAGCAGAAAACAAACAAAATCTAAAATACCTACCCGATGAAAATAGAAAACCCTCTCTAGTTATAAAATGGAGATTGAAAACGTGAAATATTGAAAGTATAGTTACATATGTCTGGGGGCCAATTCTTGTGATTCACGTTGTGAAACCGTGTACGTTTTCACTGTTTAAAACTTGAAACAGTTGGGCTTTGCCCCTGAATACATCCCGCAATACATCCTTGTACATTGGGTTGCGTCAAGGGGCAACATTTAACTGGTATATAGATCAATGTTATAAGTATAAGTCCTATACATGGACACTTTCGCAAATTCGTTTTGAATCTGCAATAGTGGCCATTATTATGAAGGTGTCTGTTGTTCATTAAATCTATTTTTCTATCATGTGATTTAGAACTAGTTTCTTTTGCCACTTACGTGAAAATGTGTACTTTACATGGCGTACACTCAATAAAAGATAAAATAGTATTCGTAAAAACACGGGTTGGCTGAAAAAGATTTGATGGCACAATCTGATGAAGTATGTGCTAACTCTTCATCTAAGTCCAGTAGATGAGCTCTGATTTCAATAATAATAACAAAGATTGATTTTCATGGAACCTGGTCAGCAGCCAATCCTTGTCAGTAAAAACCCGTTTTATGTTTTGTTGAGTGTACATAATAGAATATGATATAATCTATTTGGAGATCTATCACTTATCTATTAGACTCGACATAGGTATATTATACTTTAGATGTATTTGTATTTTAAAAGAAACTGATATTGTCGCTAGTTTCGGAATATATTTAGTGAAATATAGTTTATGTTCAATTTGTCAATAGTCTTAGGTTAAAGGTCATTCATTTTAAACCGCGCATAATCAATCTCCTTACAAACGCCTCCGTGTAACTCTGAATCTTAATTTCTTTCTTTCATTACACGTCTCTTTCCTTCCAACCACTGCATTCAGAGCATCTCGGCTAGAAAGATCAAAGCATTGGTAAGTAATATACTTTCTACGTGTGCTTCCATCTCTCTCTCTGTCTCTCTCTCTGTCTTCCTCTCGAGACAGCCTGAAGGACTTCCCTCCCTAGAGCTCAAGAGAGAACAGAAAGACGGCCGCTCAAAGTGCGCTGGATGGAGGTCCACGTCGAGTCCCGACTGAGGTTATCGAAGCTTTCCTCGGTCAAGAGCAATCTTTGAGGCATTCTTCATCATTTTCCAATCATCCATAATCTAGTGGAGCGGTCGCTCCACGCCAGCCAAGTCGTACGGCGCGCACACTCTCATTTAAAAAGGCTGGAGCAACCCACTTTTACTGTAAGCATCAAAGTGGCATTTTCGGCCTACTGGATCTTAAAATTGGGAAATCTCACATTGTAACGAAAAATCTTAATTTCGAGCTATGGCCCACCCCACCAAATATACCAAATTTGGAAACAATAGGTTTAGTTGTTTGCGAGTTAGAGGGCCGTGAAAACAGTGTTTTAGGGCGGTTTTCATAATAATAATAATAATAATAATCTCAGTAGTAGTAGTAGTAGTAGTAGTCTCCTGGAATTCAAATCCGGTAAACAGGCCACAGCCTAAACGGCTTAACCGATTGATCTCACATTTTTACCACGTGTGCACTTTTGGCGTCTGATTTAACCTTCACCCCATGAATTTTTTGTGCCGCCATTTTGAAACCGGAAGTGACGTTATATTTCAACAACTTCTAAACCGATTGGAGCGAAAATAGCGCCAAACGATTCGGACGGTCAACTTTATGGATTATCATTAGCTAGAGACTAAACATTATGTTAACGAAACCGGAAATGACGTCATGAAATTTGAAATACATCGATTAACATTTCGGCAACAAAGGTTGATCCGATTATTTTGATATTTATGTATCGTATGTACTTCTGATATCTCATTTGACTTGTTATAAAACCAACCGGAGCCGCCATTTTGAAACCGGAAGTGACATCATATCCCAAAAACGGCTAAACAGATTTGAACGAAACCAGCGCTAAACGATTTAGACGGTTAACTTTATGTTATATCGTCAGTAATATTTGCAGTTTCCTATACCAAAACCGGAAATGACGTCACACATTTTAAAAATCTCACAAATTTACATTTTGATACAATTAATACTATTTGAGACAGCTTATAATAATATGTAATCATGTTTAAATTAAATTTCAAGGGGTCAGAGATTTCAGCCGCCATTTTGAAACCAGAAGTATCGTCGTATCTCGAAAACTGGTAGACTGATCGGTACGAATCTAGCGCTAAACGATTCGGAAGGACATCTCTATGGAATAGGAACAGTCAAACTAGAATTTTCCTATTCATGAGCCCGGAAATGACGTCATTAAAAATTAAAAATTATTATACCTAATCCCCTTTCTATAAAATGTATACGTATTCAGAAAGCTTAAAAAGATACACATTAATTGTAGATATATATTCTAAGCAGTGCAGTAATTTCAGCAGCCATGTTGAAAACCGAAGTGTTGGCATGTCTCGGAACTGGGTAGACCGATTGGAATGAAACCTTTGCTATTCTTCATGAAAGACCATTTAAGCAAATATATAGCAGATTTTCATTAGTAGTAACCAAATTGTAAATGGCGATTTTTTTTACAGGATTTAGAAATTGTTCATTCGATTTAACTGTCACAAATTTTAAGAATAAACTAAAAAAAGGAGTGATATCCCCATAAAAAAACACTCCGTGTAAAAATACCAGCCAAGTCTCTACAAC
Organism: Leuctra nigra; assembly: GCA_934045905.1. NCBI lineage: Eukaryota > Metazoa > Arthropoda > Insecta > Plecoptera > Leuctridae > Leuctra > Leuctra nigra. The sequence continues at coordinate 24,401,514 of OW203770.1, forward strand.
TAAAAAAAAAGCTATGAAATCTTAAAATTCTGCACTGAAAAGTAGTGATATCAAAAAATAAGCCAAGTCAAAACTTTATTTGAAAATCAAAAAAATACTTGGCGCATCGTTTTGTAGGGCATTATAGGTATATTATATGTATATTTTATATATGGACTGTACTTCTTAATTATTTATATAGTATACGATGCGCCAAGTGTTTTTTTGATTTTCAAATAAAGTTTTGACTTGGCTTATTTTTTGATATCACTACTTTTCAGTGCAGAATTTTAAGATTTCATAGCTTTTTTTTTAGTTGTAGAGACTTGGCTGGTATTTTTACACGGAGTGTTTTTTTTATGGGGATATCATTATTAGTTTGAGAAATAGCCTATTTGAGGAGCTACATTTCAAAATGCAACTTGTCAATTTTGCGTTTTTTTTCTGTAAGAGGTGAAAAAAGCATGAAGAGCAGCAAAGATTACGCAGTCTGATACTCGAACTTGTAAAAATCAAAAAACCCAAATGTAATTAATTACGTAAACACAGGATTTCGTATCTCTTCCATGCTAATGTCAATGAATCTCTGTTCAATGTGTTTGGACAAGTATGTGTTGTGAAAAGTAGCTCTCATTTGTTCAGTCGTAAATAAATAAGTGTGGACGGCGCGCGTTTACAATAATTGCGAAATCGAGTGTAAACATAACACAATTTCAATGTTTTTTCAATGAATATGTATGAGCTATATCGTCCATGGCTTATTAAAAGATAACAAAATAAATAAATAGTAATTGTTTTTCAAAACTTCCAGTTCAAAGTTAGCATTGTAATTTGTTTTAAAAATGGAAACTGTGGATAAGGTTGAAATTACAATTGCACGAAGATCCTAGAACTGTACTACTCTACCCTTACTGTACGTGTATAATTGTGTTAAAGAGAAATTATCTAAAAGGACATTGTTGTCACTGGGGTTAAAGTCAAATCATTTTATCATGTTTCGTAATTTAACTGTGCCTCTAATTACTCATAAATTCTTACAAGGTTTGTAATATTTTCTATGGACATTTCCATGTAACACAGTCAAATTCGCAAGTTTCTACTTAAATTCTTATAAATCAATCAAACAAATATATTAAAAAGAAAATACGTATAGCCTTCATTTTTTACCTTTCAAGATCGTTCGTTGTCAAACAAAACTCGATTTTAATTTCCCCGAGCACAAACGTTAACTCTACCGTTTTTAGATATTTTCTCTACACATATCGTCAATCATAAAGCAAAAGTCATTCGTATATGATCAAAAATGTATTGTAAAACCAACCATCTCATTTTTGTAGGCACTGTCCAACACCAATCAACAAAATGATCTGAAAATTTGCACACACTAACGTCACTAGAGCGGTCCCGTCCAGTCCTTGATCAAGATCCTGTAATTGGTTGGAAATTAAAAGTGTAACCGTTTAAACGATCAACTTAAAATTTTTAATGGTCAAAGGGATAAACATTTGATGTGGGTTTGGTAATTTTTAGACAAATCTATTCAAGAGCTGTTGACAAAAATTTTATAAATATTCTTTACTCGTTTAGAATAATATATTTGTCAAATGTTTTCAAATTAATTTCAACGAAATCATCAGATCTCCTTAGACGCGTTTGGTAAGATTGATTCCTATCTATTTCCAAGGTCTATCGTAGAGCAGCATCTTTCACAAGAATATTATACGAAGGCTCGCTTATCAACGCGTTACAGCCAGCGTTTTCCCAGTTATTAGTAGTTTATGTTGCCCAGTTCTTCACTTGTTTCAATATCGATCATATTGGCTGATCATCTACACTATGCAGCCTCTCAGAGAGCTTAGATCTCTTCCCAACTCTTTACAATATTAACTCGAGTATGTATATAATGCTTCGAGGATCTTTGGATTGAATATGAGATGAAAAAAAAATCCTATGGGAATTTCTGTGCAATGGAAATTGTACTTTGATAAAGAGAAATAAAGATTTTATAAAGCTTATTGCATATCTCTACTTGGGTATTGTGCGAAGAAATGGCCATGATTTTAAATGATGTAGTATAACGAGATGGTATTACATTTTCAATTGCCATCTTGCGAGAAAGACATGCATATGGTATTTATTATTTGAACTACCCTTGCTACTTAGATGCACTTGTTTGTAGTTGAAATAAACTTTGAATCTAACGAAGACAGAAGAGTATATTGAGGAATTTCACTGAGCTTCCCATAATATTGTAGGCATCGTGCGGGCGTATTTTTGTTGTAATAGTACATTATATTAAAATACATTAAACATTAGTACATTAAAATACATTATTTTATTATATATAATTCATTGTAATTTTAATTATCAAACATTTTTTTTTTTATAACAACGTGTATGAAAATGGACACGATAACGACTCGAGGCTCGAATGAAATGATGGTGAAACTTCAGGATTCGAACACCAACGTTCCAAAAGTTTTTTAAGCATTGTGTCGATCGGATCATTTCATTTTGCTTCAACTTGATTTACTTCCAAGTTTCAAACTTCATCCCAATCTAAATTAACCTTTTTCTTCGTGGGAGAAAAAAAATACCCACTTCCAGTCATGAAAACGTTAACACACACAACCAAGTCTTCCAAACGCATGAATAATTTCATTCACAAGTTTTCAACGAACGCCTTCTAGTTAGAATCAGAAGTGAACTCTCTCTCTATCCAACCCTATTTCTCTACAAAGCACAACAACTGTAAGAATTTCCCGACCAAAGGTCATCCCTCACCACGGCACTCCACTCTGCCAGCCGGCCTTGGCAAGTCTAAATAAAGAAGAAGGATCAGCTTTGGACATAAATTCACTCCTCCTCCTCCACCTCCTTTTCCAGCCTCCTCCTTATCACTCTCCGAGGAGAGTTGGGATTTGCGTGCCCGGCGTTCGTTTATTGACTTGGCCGGGAAAACTGGTGAAGAGAACAGAAGAGAGAAAACGTTTGCTCGTCCATCAATTACCCAGGCGGCAGTGATTCAAAAACAAAACTAAAATGGATGCCCTCTTCGGAGTAGCAAGGAAGAGGAATTGCCAGGTTGTTGGTGATTTTATTACTTGTTTGTAGGCGAAACTTTTCTTGTGTAATGTATAAGTTTTTCCAATTCTTTTGTTGTTGTACATATCACATTTGCTTCAGATATCAATTGGTGAGGTTCGTTTGATTTCCGTACGTTCTGATTAAAGTTATTGACTCGATAAATTAGGAAATGTTTAAAACACGATATCAATACCTTGCTAATGATTTTGAAAGATGCCATTTTGCGAAGCGTACAAATGTATTCTTATTTTCCGTCTTTACAAAATTAATCATGGTTTACAGCTAACTAGCAAGTAGTCAGACATGGATAATTTCAGTGATTAACAAACACACAAATGCACAATTTGTTGATGCTTAATTTATTTAATTTATATCTGTCAACGTGCCTAAAACTTCTAGAAGCTAAGCACACAAGACTAAATTGCAAGTGATGTCCAATATTGATGGAGAACGGATAGAATACTTTAGTCAGAAAATGTAATCATAAGAATCTAAACTTTTTAGCTTTTGAGACATGCAAATAATGAAAGTTAACGTATGCCCTATTTACAATGAATCACTAGTTGACCGAGATCTGCACTATAACACACTTAACATAGAGTTTCAACATTTGTCTAGGAACTAAACCGAGCAACCCCTTCCCGTCAGCACTTCACACCGCTAAAAGTTACGGGAACATAATTCAGCAAGAGGGTCAGGGAGTGAAGTGGGTGGAGGAGGGGGAGAGGGGGCAAGTCAGCGGGGTTCAAAGGCCAAAAGCAAAACTTTCATAACCAACCCTGGAGAGAGGGCAGTAGAACACACAAAGTCAACTATGACAGAGAGGATTGGGATCCATTGAATGGGTGGGGAAGGTGAGGAGAATCCCCCTCTCGTTTTAAAGAGGGATTCCTTCTAGTTTTAAGAAGGTTACCTTTACAGAGAGTTACCTTTACATGGATAAATAATAGTGAAGTCTCCTTAAAATTAGATTTCAGAATAATATTTGTTTTATGAAAGTTGAGATGTTGTTGAACACAGATATTGTATAATTTTTGCTGTGAGATGAATAGTTATCAAGGAATTAATTAACAAAGATTGACTATTTCTTGCAATTTTAAAACAGGAAAGTTGACAATGGCATCACCATTTGCTATATTGCCATGGCAACACATTGTTGCAGACTTGGAAATGACATCACAGTCCTGATTCTCATTGCCTTCCCTTTTTCCCGCCAAAATATCCAATGATATTTGATTTTGATTTTTATGAATGAAAATGTTAAATTTCACGGGTGATAAGTGCGTTTGTCATTTTTATTTGTGTTGATTTACAAATTAACTAGAATAAAATTTCACGAGACTTCCCTATTGCAATCACTACTAAATCCGTTCCACGTAAGAACGACAACCTTGAAATCTACGTCAAGCTATGGTCATTTAGCTAAATTTTGATTTTAATGACATTATAATATCTAATATTTATAATATTAATGAATTTATTTGAATGCTAGATGGCAATCTAAAAATGGATTGACTTCATGTTTCAAGGCCGTCATTCTTGCAGTGAATGGATTTTAGGGATAAATTGGACATTGAAATTAAATTGGCTTATGATAATTAGCAACGTAACCATATAGTTACATTGAAAATAACAATTTGACATTCTGACCGATGAAGTTTTGATAATTTCAAAAAAAAAATCTCACATGTGCTTAAATCTAATTAATTATTTGTTAGAATTTCTTGTTATTCTATTCTACTAGTTTTTCTCATATTTCAAAATCTAATTATTAGGAGATCAAATTAAAAATCATATTTTTTTCACCTCATCCGGTGATTTTTACCTCACAATGCGAAAGGATAAATTTATTTGATTTGCAATTATAATCAGTGATGTGATTAGATAATTTTATTTTTATCTTTAGATAAAGATAAAGATAATGTGCTTAAATGTATCTAGATAAGATAAATTTACAATAAATTATCAAGATAATATGAAGATAACAAATAATTATCTAGATAATTGTAATAGATAATTGATAGTTTTTTTTACCAAATACTACTGTTCCCTAATAATTTTCAAATCCTTAATTCGGAACTTGAGTTTTTAAAAAATGGGGCAGTCAAAACAAACCAACTAAATGCGACTAAACGGAGATGATTTTCGGTTTTCATATAATCTGACATTTAAAATTCGTCCATTTTCATACACGCATTTTGAATTTTATATTTTTTATCTAGATAAAGATAATCAATTATTTAATTATCTAGATAAGATAAGAGATAATAAATAACTATCTAGATAAGTCACAACACTCTACATACACACAGGAAGCGTGTGTACGTTGAAATGGTCAAAACGCCTTACATTCTACTTGAAGCAATATCAGTAGAATGTAAGGCAGCTCGAAGCAAATTCTGATTCTATCGATTTATGCTTTATTGTGTTTGACTACTTTATAATTAAACTATCATCATGTAACAAAATCTAATAATCTTTAAAAGATTATCATAAGATTATTATTCCTTTCAGTGTAAAGGAGTTCTTTATTTTTTGTATTTTTTTTATCAACATTTGATGTATTTTTGAGCGAGCAAAGCGAGCGTCTCCTTTTGGCTCATTTGGCACGGACCTCTTTTCTTTCTTTTTCTGCTAGGTGCGGCTATACAGGTCACAGTTTTTCTTCGATCTAGGTGAAATTTTGCACACATGTAGAGACAACCTTTTATGTTTGCAGACTTTAATTTATTTTGAAATCCATTCATTGGTTAAAATTTAAATAAACATCTCCTAATAGGTTAAAAATTAAAAAGGTCTTCTATACATGTGATTAAACTCATATTTTGCATGATCATTAAGACCAACAATGTCTCTTATTTTACAAATGTTCAGCCCAATCAGTTAAGAACGTATGAACTTATTGACATTTTTAATAGCTGTCAGATATAAAGTATCGAAATGAATGTTTTCCAGTGCCAATTGAATTGAACCTGATTTGCTATAGTACCAGGGTGCTTAGATGCTTTTTGCAAGTTTCGATGAAATTCGTTGATTTAGTGCATCATATTTCAATTCAATATGGATGGATATGTTTACTGTGCGTTGTGTACGCATTTCCGGTTCGAGAATTTTCACGTACCCGTGCTCGCTCATCAACGCGTTACACTGAGCGTTTTCCTAGTAGTATTTCTATTTACTGCATCTAGATTTTACAATTCTAATTTTGATATAGAGTGTATGCCTACATATTATGGACTTACCATGTAAGACTGACTTTATAATATAAATAAATGCCTACGTATGTTCATTCATCAATAAATCTTAAAATATACGCCTATATTCAATTCTAAATGATTTAAAATTTATTTCCAACACACATACGGAAGTAGGTACGAGACTAAAACTCTCCTCAATCCCGTAACTAGGGCCCCATTCTATAACTTTAAAATGCCTGTTTCTACTGAAATCCGATCCACAGCTTTATTGGTTAATAAAAAAACAGAATCGGATTCATCCAGAATCGGGAAATGTATAGTTATATAATAGGGCACCTAGTATACGTGAAGTAAACAAAAAAATATTAACAATCATAGGAGAAAGCATTAGAGTATAAGGCTCAAGACAAATTGTTAACTAAGTATAAAACATTAAAAACCTCAATTTATTACGATTACCAATACAAAATAATTTTAATCCGATTACAACAAAACGGCACATCCAAGTTCAGGTGTTTAAAATAATCCACAACAAATGCTTATCTCTAATTATAATATAATAAACTGATGCGATTAACGCGTTAATCACCTGTCCCGTGACATCACCTGTCAAATTTCCCATCGCAGGTGGCGCCTAATCCAATTAGCGCCACCCCTCCCCCCACCCCTTTATGTAACAGTGTAAGCCACCGTGATCAGATTTACAAGGGCTGAGACAGAAGCCCATGTTAAACAACACGCGAGCTTAGCTTGCATATCAGACCGGGTTTATTCACTAATAGGTGCTTAGAACATCGTGTGATGTGGGGCTATCCGCTGACAAGAAATTCCGCGCTAATTTTAAGTTACCGCTCGATTTGGATAAAATGTTTCTTCATTTGGAAAATACGTTCGATATTTTCTAAACGTTTAATTTGTTTTGCTTCCCAGTTTTATTAGAATTGTCACGCACGGAAGTGCAATGTGTAAAATCGATCAACAAGTGGCATTTTGTGTTGCGTTCGGAACGTTTACGTTTTATTGGAAACAAATAAGAAAATCCAATTGCATCTAGGCCAACTTAAAATATATATTTTTTTATTTAAATATCTTCAGAAAAAAAGTAAACAGTACCTTTGAACGTCGCTGTAAAAGGTAGGTAACGGGATTTTTTTTTTAAATCAGAGAATTGATACACAATTAAACTCAAAATACGAAATCAACCTACAAACTTGAGTGCATGGCGACCTCTGATGGCCTCAAAGTTGTAAATACGAATTTATCTTAATCGTATTTTACACTTTGAGGACGTTACTGCATTATTTCTTATTGGGTTTAAATGTCCGCGAACTGGAGGAGGTTTGAAAATTCTGTAAGTGTGAAGAAAACAATCTGTAAAAACACTTTGCAGAACTGCGCGCGTCCCGTTGCCTTGGACTGATAATGGTGAAATGTAATCGGCATGAATGAATCATCAGGGATGTGATCGGCATGAAGGCATCATCAGGGATGTGATCGGCATGAAGGCATCATCAGGGATGTGATCGGCATGAAGGCATCATAAGGGATGTGATCGGCATGAAGGCATCATCAGGGATGTTTTAATCATCTTTGAATTTACACGATGAGATTGGCTAAAGATCATTTCGTGACTTAAAGTTCGTACATTGTAGGGTATTGATTGTGAAAAATCAAACCGTCATATCGAAAAATGTCTATAAAATAATATAAATTTATCTCCGTTATTTAACAAGACTGTTATGGTAAAGTAATGATAAATAAACTGTTTGATTTTTTAATAGTTTGAATTATTTTAATTTTAATTTAGAATTCAGCTGGACGAAATCAGACTTTTAAATAAATTAACAAATAATTCATTATTATTCTAAATGTTAAATCTAATAAAAATGTTGTTGTTTCAAATCTATACCTTGCAAACACTTAATATTAAATTAACATGTATTACCCACTATATATTACGCACTTCATATGTTATTTTTATAGTTTCTGTATGATGTATCGTATATTTCTACTATTATTTTGTCTCCCACAGACATGCCTTTAGGCTATGTGGGATAGTTAGTAGACATGTGAATGCATTGTTTGTATTGATATGTGTAATTGTGACAATATGACAATATGATAACAATAAAACAATATGTAATGTCTTGGCAATATCCCAGAGAAAATTATAATTTCTTTCGAGATTATAATCATCCATATAGTACCAGAAAATATTAATTATTTCGTAATATTTTCTACTTATTTTCATAGATATTAAACGAATGCAAGAGCTTTAAAATGAAAACTAAGTACTGAACTCACTGAATCCATTCTCACGTCTACTTAACGTCATTCTCTATTGGTACTCTATAAATAATTCCATAAGCTGAGCTTAACGCTGCAGGTTATTAAGAACATCTAACAGAACTATACAGCAAGTGCAGCTCGAATCATGTCAATAATTCAAACTGCATTAGAGAAACTATTTAAACCAAGTCCTTTCACATTCTAACTGCACGGCATGATAGTATTATAAAATAATAGAGCCAACTCTGCATGCCCTGATAAAACTCATCCCTTTCAACGACTACCATTCGTAGTATTTGTAGCCTAACTAAATAGATATTTCTATACAGAGGAATGACTTGCAATGACTTTTGTCTCTGTCTTTAATCACAACATAACAGAGGCGTCAATATACCTGTTATGCCCAACGAGCTTGAATACATAGTATTAACTACGGTATTATAAACCTTATTGAATTCATATTTAAACCACTTAAATAATGGGGGAGTCATAAGTAGTCATTCATATGTAGTCGTAAGCCTACATACGCCGATTAACCTATATACATTTAAATCGTTACAGTATCGAGGACTGACTAGATCGATGGGGAGGGTTTATTGGAAGAGGAAGAAGATGACGTGATTGACTTGGCCAGGCGGCTGCGGAGAAGAAGGACCCGGTATATATTGATGTGTGACAAGATAATTAATTGTAAACAGGATTAGATTAAACAATAAACAGTATCGATATGTTACAAATGTCATGAATATCTGATTTCAGTTTTCACTTGGCGGTCAAGTTGCTGTTATGTGATGGATGAGTTATGATTTTATCTTAATTCTTCATTCAATTCAGTGATTATAGTCTCAATGAGTAACAAAACGCGCGGGTGCCCCGCCATAAGGTTGTATCGGGGGGGGGGGGGGGGGGGGGGGGGGGGGGGTAATCTCAGCACGACCCTCTGATCAAACTGTAAAGCAAACTTCTACTTCAGAAGAAAATTATTAAATAAAAACTTTTAATCATTCATAGGATTGCCGTATATTAAAAAATTTCAGAAAAATTTCAGATTTTTTTTTCACAAGCTAAATTCATAATATTATTTCTGTTTATCTTCTGTATTTTTTATTTCCACCTACCACTCAATTTTTTAATCATAGTACAAAGTATAATTACCTTAGTTTTAATTAATAACTAATTACCTAATTTAGTTCTTATTATTAATACCCTAATATTGTATTTATTATATTGATCAACACGCTGAATTTGAATTGACAACCACTAAATTTGTATAGCCGTCGATTAAGTTTACTTTACTACTAAAAACAAAGAAGTGTGTACGAAAACTTTTACGGTTCAGATTGTGTTTGTGATCCTTTTTGAACCCACACTTACACCGATTAAACTTCAGTTGAGTCATGTTGGGTGAAGCTCCATAATAATTCCATAAAAATTAACAAGAATTCAGAGCTAGAAATTTCAGTCCCATGAGTGAACATCCCTTATTCAATTCACCTCCTTAAGTCCACAATATCACTTTAACTTTAAAAACAAACCGTGTCTTTGCAATGTAGATGCGTAGCGTAGCAAGGAGGATGGGGAATAAGTCGTACAGAAGTTGCTCTGATTTTAAGTTTTCCTCAACACGAAACTTTTGTTGAGTTTCTGTGAAAACTTCTTTGGAGATAAAACTTGGGTTCGTTTGCTTTTCGGTTCGTTGTTTGAGATGAGTGACGTCACAGCAAGGCGTTAACAAGAGAATTGTTTTAAAAAGATAGAATACAAGAGATTTGTGTTGGGAAGCAAGAAGAATGCCTCATAAAGGTGCTTGGTTTGATTAAAACCGATCGAATAACCAAAATCATATTGCTTCTTAATGTTTCAGAACACATCATTATTAGATAAAATAAACAGTACGGTATGAGTTCTAAGTTGATGAAGGGTGACACAGTTCACTTGAAACGTCGCTCAAATTAAATACTTAGAACTCATACCGTTCTGTTTATTTTATCCAAAAACATATTGTTATTACCTAGTACTTTTTCTTACAATTCAACTATTTTATTTAAGTAAAAAATACTCGATAAACTTGTTTCTTGCAATTGTCCTCTTACAATAAATTTTTAATTTATTGTCCACAGAGAATGAACGAAACTTAACAAACTTTAAAAATGTCTCTCGTTTAATTGTTATATTGTTTATAGCATGTCCATCTGTTTACCAGAAAATTAGTTTTTGTTCAGATCTTTGGGTACACAAAATACGGTGTCGATGTTTTAATGCTATTTGCACGATTCATATTATAATTAATGGTAATATATTGGGTATTATCGTGAATTAAAACACTTTATTTTTAGCCGACATTTCAAGATCGTTGGCGATCTTCAGGGCAAAAAGTACAATATTGTAGCCTAAAAATAATAGGATTTGGCTTCCCTAAGGTAACATGGGGAGACTAAAATTATGCTAAAACTAGACAAAATAAATGTTTAACTTTATAGGGGTTGTGTATGACATGATCTCAATAAGAACACAAAAAGTTATGAAAATCTAATCGGTTTGTATTTAACCATCATAAATATGAGCCACAATCTTTTATAATGCTAATATCACGCTAAATATTTTACTTTTCCGTGGATTTTTTCCGTAGATTTTACTTTTCCGACTTTTTTATTTAGCTTTTTGGTATTAAATTATTATTTTCTGTACACAGGTATGTCAAAAATATGGTTTTATTAATTCAATTATTCAATATAATAATAAAAATGCAACATCACCGAATTACCAAGTACTGCCGTGGGCCAGGAAAATGTCAGTCACTCACCTGAAAAGAGCAAAATAGGTCAATTATGTGAAATTCGACACCAATTGCATGTTTAAAATCTATATTCACAGAGATATCATTGAGCCTTTTGTGATGCAGAGCAGGCTCGATATTTGACATGTGAAAATAAGAGATAAGAAATAACTACTATTCTAAGAATAAATATTACATTTGATTAAATCCCAGTTTGAAAAAAATATAAAACATTGATACCAAATTGTGAGTAGTACCTACTTGGTTGTATTTCGAGGTGTATATTTTGACAATAAAAAAATATACAAAAATGTACGAATACAGGGTGGCTCAATTGTAAATTTAAAATTGGTTTCCTAATAACTTCTAAAGAAAATTATATGAAAATAAAACGAAATTACAAACTTTTTTGACATTAGGACAGAAAATTAAATTTTCTTGGTCATAAGAATATGTGCTCTCTGTTTGGATTTTTTTTACGACATTCAGTATCTATCATTTTCTTCAGAAGTTATTAGGAAAACAGGTAGAAAATATACTTTTTGTCAACCAAGGTTAAATATAAAATGGCCCAATAGAATAAATAAATAAACGAACCGTCAATATACTATGATACTACACAAATCGCAACTTGCTGGAAACACAACTGTGATCAATCCATCACTTGCACCAGAACTCCCTCCGGACCAAGTTGGACAGACCTTGAACCCTTGAGTATAGACTTGAACGAGTGGTGAGCTCCAAGGGACACAGCTTCATGCGTCACTGCCACCCAATAGGCTGTCAATACAGGTTAATATAATCTAATCCGACATGGGGTGCAGATACAACTTTATAAAGTGAGAGGAGGAGAGAGTATTTCTAGAGACGCCACTCTATGTTCTACAGAACACCATAGGACGTCGTTTGCTCGCAGTGTGTCTTGTGTTCTAGCTGCGTGATGTCTGAAGACACGTTGATAGTTGTGATCTTATTAAGTCAAATCATCCATGCATATAGAACACTATTGGACGTCGCTTGCTAGTTGTGTTCTAGCTGCGTGATGTCTGAAGACACGTTGATAGTTGTGATCTTATTGAGTCAAATCATCGATGCACATGGAACTCTATTGTAAGTCGCTTGCTAGCTGTGTATTGTGTCTTGTGTTCTAGCTGTGTGATGTCTGAAGACACGTTGATAGTTGTGATCTTATTGAGTCAAATCATCCATGCATATAGAACACTATTGGACGTCGCTTGCTAGTTGTGTTCTAGCTGCGTGATGTCTGAAGACACGTTGATAGTTGTGATCTTATTAAGTCAAATCATCCATGCATATAGAACATTATTGGACGTCGCTTGCTAGTTGTGTTCTAGCTGCGTGATGTCTGAAGACACGTTGATAGTTGTGATCTTATTGAGTCAAATCATCGATGCACATGGAACTCTATTGTAAGTCGCTTGCTAGCTGTGTATTGTGTCTTGTGTTCTAGCTGCGTGATGTCTGAAGACACGTTGATAGTTGTGATCTTATTGAGTCAAATCATCCATGCATATAGAACACCAAAGGATGTCGCTTGCTAGCAGTGTATTGTGTCTTGTGTTCTAGCTGCGTGATGTCTGAAGACACGTTGATAGTTGTGATCTTATTGAGTCAAATCATCCATGCATATAGAACACTATTGGACGTCGCTTGCTAGCAGTGTATTGTGTCTTGTGTTCTAGCTGCGTGATGTCTGAAGACACGTTGATAGTTGTGATCTTATTGAGTCAAATCATCCATGCATATAGAACACTATTGGACGTCGCTTGCTAGCAGTGTATTGTGTCTTTTGTTCTAGCTGCGTGATATCTGAAGACACGTTAGTTGTGATCTTATTATCATCCATGAAACAGAACACGTTTGGACGTCTCATTTGCTTTCAGAATCATGGCATTGAGCAGCCTCATTAATTTATCCGGGTAGGTAAATAGTGAACATTTCAGTTTCGTCTCTAATATCCGGTGTCTGGATTCACTTTTCAATCACTCATACATTACGTTTGTTTCGTTATATTCATAGCCTTCGGGAGTTTCGGCTTGAACAGTGCTGTTGTGATTAAAGACCCGACGTCGATACTTTTAATCCCCCCTCATCCCCCTCCTAACCACCTCCCCACTGCTCCCACCACTCATTATCGAGAGGTTAATTAAAAACGTGAAATGAAATCGTGACGTCGATGTCAATTAATTGGTCGTAGTCGTTGGTTTGATGGAAAATGTTGTGTGGATTTGTTGTACACTTCGGTTTCTCTTCAGAACTTATAATTGGATTACATATTATTCGAAGAGATATCTAATTAATTAGTTCTGTTATATTTTTGATGTTATAACTCTTTCTTAAGACCGCCCGTTTTACTCTGATTAGATATCATTGACCATTTTATAATTCACTACTCCCAGGGAAAAAGCGGGTAAGTCACAAAAGTGAATTGTTCAGGAGAGCGGATACAAAATATTTTGACTTAACTCATTCTGCACGGTAGACATGACGTCTAACTGAGAAAAAGCAATGTCATTGTCATGGCATCAATTCAAAGCTTAATATAATTGCACTATGAAATGTGTGCATTGGATAACTTAATTAGGTGTTTATAACGTTGCATTTAGCACACTTTTAAAATAAGAAAAGTGACTTAACTCATTTTGACCAAAAATTGACTTACCCGCTTATTCCCCGGGAGTAGTGAATTAGCTCTGGGCTTTTTCAGTTTTTCCATACAGGGTTGATTTAAAAATACCCTTCTGTATTTCTATCTATAATTGTCGAGAAAACTATAGCAATACGGAAAACCGAACTTCATCACTGAAACTTAGCAAGTACGAGCTTAAGACAGTTGTCAATTTATATACCTAAGCTGTGTAGCTACAAATTAAATATAATACCTGTATATAAGTAGAAAGCTAGATGTCTATCTATGCACACTTTGCATCCTGCGCCCTTGCAACCTTTAGGACACATAGAATCAAACTCTATTAAATGCAATTGGACTGAAGTCAACAATTACTTATTATTATGTAAAATGTGTAGAACTGATGTGTATTGTTAAGAATTGATGTTATTTGGCAAATACACACATTTTTTCCACTACTGAATAATTCATTTCGTGAAAGCTTTAACTTAAATACAATTTTCTTTAAGTATTCTGTAACAATATGACTTTTGTCACTTTGACAAATATGATTGGATGAGGGCAAAATTTCTGTTATTTTAGCTCAACTTCAGAATCATTGAAATGGATATCGGGCTTTCTACCTCTGAGATACAGATACAGACCTTATTGTCGTTTTGATAAAGCTTTCAATTAATTTAAATGTGTAATATAGTACATGACTGATTAAAATACAAAAATTATTGAATTAACAAATAAATTATTCTTTTATTCATTATTCACAATTATAGATCCGAAAGATTTTAATTTTATAAATACATGTTGTGAAAGTGTAAGCTCTTTTGAATTAACTAGGGAATAAATATGTGAAAAATATGTTCCTCTACAGACCTTGATAGCCCATTTGAAGATAATCAAACTCATGCATCAACGAAGCAGTGAAAAAATTTAAATATTTGATAGGTACCTAAATTTTGACATAAATACCAAATCAAGCATACAGTGTAAGTAAAGTGTCAATAAGTCTTGAAGTTCGTTACAGATCTGTCAAAAAACACTTATAATGCTGGTGCCAATGATCATAAAAATTTGGTGATAATCGGTCAAACGGTTCGAGTTTTCTTGGCACACAGAATTGAGTTTCTTTCATATTGCTAAGCTTACAAACTACGAATCAAGTTTCCGATGAAACTGATTTTGCTGGAAATCATTAGAACACTGCACTGAATTGCAATGAATCTTTTGTGAAACAATTGGCCAGAAAAATTGGTCCGTGACTTCGTTTCAAACGAAATGCGAAAATCGCATATAAAAAAAGAGATTCAAGTCATAAGTTTCAAGTGGAACCGCTCGCTTGATGTTTATATTGCTCAAAAAATTGTCTCTCCCTGTTTTTATATTATGTTGAAAATTTAAATGCAGATTCACTCTTCTAAAAGTAATTTAAATGGTCCCGGTCTGCATCCGCTGTTGCCACATGTAAAACTGTCACCTCGAATATGTCGGCTGTACGTTTTAATACCACCAGATGGTATAGATTATGACGATAGCCGTCAAGAGCAATAGAGTTGTGCAAATGATGAGTGAATTGATAGCCGAACGACACTGCTGATACATGTTGCAACACAGCACATGTTGGTGGAGAGACGCTGCTTTATCGACTTGCTGGCTGATGGCTGAGATATCTTGTACATTGTTGCAACATCGCTGGAGGACAACATTACCAACGGGATCATCACCAACATTAATTTATATTTTACACATTTTCAGTCCAATCGGTAAATTGTGTATGGAAATGAGTGGTATGGAAATAAGAAATGTGTAATAAAAATCATAAGTAATTTAGTTGTTATCTTTGATGGGTCGTGTCTAGTTGGTGATGTTGAACATTTCGGTGCTCGCTCATCAACGCATGACACAGAGCGTTTTCCTAATAACATTTAAATTATTAATTGTGCATTTGAGCTGACTACCATCTCGCCATTACTGGTTTATTTTAATCTTTCGTATAGAAATTTCTGACTATTTCGATGAAGACTTTATTTTCAGCAGGTTCATACTTTATTTTATATATGCTAAATTACGAATAACGACCACTGCTAAAGTCTGGCTTATGTATCAATTTAAACATAAACTAGGTCACAAATAATCTTAAATTAACATCTCGTTATTTCCTGTATTGACTTGATGAGCTTTTTTGAAGGGCCAATTCCCTTATAATTTTAATTATAATTCAAAATTTGAAAACCCATAAATTAAACTTATTTTCTTTCGTCAGACTTCTTCGAGTCAGAATAATATTCCTTTCTTCGAAGTTGTGAAATCTTCAATTCTAATGATCTTCTTCATGTTAATATTACTCCATCTTAGTTTTCTTTGATTAATGATTCTACTGAAGAAATTGTTATGACTTGATGTATGAATTCTTATTATTTTCGCCGTATATCTGAATATATTATATGGATCATCAGTCACGCTTCCAGACTGATATTTTTACAATTCTACATTCCAGCTTTGTTCACTTCTTGCGTCAATACAAAGATATTATGCATGAAGCTTCTTTTGAGATGAAAAAGGAATCGGTACCTATTAAAAAAAGCTTTTGAGCCATATTTGAGAGGATACTATCATCAAATCATTTTGAAAGGATAAAAATATGTCCGTATGAGGTCTTCTGATTACCTTACAGGCAAGGAGGTTATCTGGTATAAGAGTTTATTAAGTATCTCATTTAAGGAAAAAATATAAGGTAGGCGTAGTAAAAGGAGTAAAATGTTCACATTTTGTACACAAACGCACTCGTATATAGTGAATACGTATTTTAGAAGCATTTTGTGCTATAAATATTTGTTCATACTCTAGATTATAAACACATGCTAGGTGCAACCCAAAAGTTCGCGCAAAATGTCAATAAAATGAAAATCATTTGATTTGACGTAATGTGCACGTTTAGATTGAGTGTCTGGGCGAGTGTGGTCAGACGTCAAGTCATTTTTATAAATCAAATACACATAATTCAATATAGAATATCTCAAATGCAATATTTGAAGTGTTTTCTTTGATTATTATAAGATTAGAAAATCTATACATTCTAGCTAAAACCGTTCTAAAACATGTAAAATGCATAGCTAAAATATGTATACATTACCACAACGACATTTTTGTATTTCATTACAAATGATAAATATTTCCAATATGACATACATCTTGAATCTTGAATTAGTATCAAGGTGCTTTCACGTACCCCAATCGGACAATAAGGATGTACACTCGACAATTCATAAAACGGTATTTGAAAGAAATGGATCGTCTGAAAAAATGCGATGGCATCATCTGATGAAGTCTATACTTATTCGTCATCTACCTCTAGTAGGTGAGCTCTGATTTCATTGATAATAACAAGGATTGATTGTCAAGGAATCTGACCAGCAGCCAATCGGTTTCGTTCAAATGCCGTTTTATGATTTGTCGAGTGTATACCTACAATGTCACCAAATTAAGGCGATCTCACTCCGGAGGCCCTCAGGGGGCTTGTAGATCTGGATGTTACGCAGAACAGCTATTTTTTATAATGTTTTCTATTGATTTGTTTTAATAATAATAACCATTGATTTGTGATTTATATTTACCAATTATAGCAACTTATATCATTATAATATTAAGCTATACGAAATAATAATAATTACAATTTGCATGTGAATAGTCGACGTGTAAGCCACTTACTTGGTTCCAATCCATGCCAACGTGGGATGAAATAGCATTGAAAACTTTTTTCTCCTAAGGTAATATGCGAAATCGAAGATGAACATTTATCAATATCGACATTAACCAGTAAAAAATAGCAATTCTCATAAGAAACCGCCAATAAATTATCAACTTTTGATCCTGCCTGTACAAAAACTGAGTAGGCACGGCGTCGGTTTTTTTTTATCGCCCCGACGAAAACTTTCTCTTCATACCGGAAACCGTAACCGTAGTTCGCAACCGTAAAGAGTGGGGGCCAAAACAATACGTCATTTTGAATTATGAACCGCGAGTTGGAAGGTAGGCAGTCCGCAACGCATCGGTGTCTATACTGTAGCCTACCCGCAAGGAAGGGGAAAGGATATTCCCAAGGGGTGGGGAAGAAAGAGTTGGGCGCAATTAAGAAATGCGGCTGCCGTTCCCGAAGAAGTTCCTGAGGGTATGATAGGGAAGGAACAGACGGGAGAAACCGGGAAGAATACGGGATTACACAGAAATCTACTCCATCAAGGACGGGGTTTTTCCGGAATCTTTGGATTCATGTGACAGGATATTTTTTGTTTGGAATTTAACAAAAATGTCAGCTAATGGTTATGATGGTGAATGAAATTGAATACTATGAATACTACTTCATCTTTATAAACTATATCTACTTTCTTGGGCATTTTATAAGTCGTTCTAATGTGATATATTCAGTAATTGCCATGGGCGTGCAGAGGGGGGAAGGTGGGAATATTTCCCTAATTGGTATTCCACAAAGAAAGAAAAAATATGGAAAAGCACGGCAAAAATTAATTCAATAATTCTCCTCTAACATTTGGCTCTACAGTCTGAATGATCGCAAGTTCATGATTCTATTCAAGTTGAGAAAATATTGCTCAAATCTGAAGAAAGCACCGTTTAGGTAGGTACGTACAGGCATAGTCTCAGATCTTCATAATTTTTTGTGTACTTACTGATATTCATGCCATACACAGTTTCTGAGATATTTTGAGTTTTCTCCACTATGCTATCTTATGGCAGCCAAGTAAAATCGAGATATTTTAAGCTAAAATGAAGTTATTTTTTTGTGCTGATAGATTTGAACACAAAACTATTTTTCTTGTAGATATACGGACGTTCTATCAGGAAAAAATTGAAAACAATACCAACGTGTGCTATTTGAAAGTTAGAAACCAAATTCGAAATGATTTTCCTATACCCCTTATGTTGAAATTTTGTTCATTTTCAAAATACATAAAAGACATAAAATTGAGAACTCTTTATTGGGCGGGAGTTGCAAACTACAGGACATTAAAAGAATCTTTTATACTTAAATATAGTTGAAATATTGGAAAACATTTTATGAACTTATAATTTCAAGAAATAATATTTTTGTATAATACATCGATCGATCCAGCCACCTTAATTAAATGGTACCAAAATGTTCCCTTGGCCACTTTACCTTGGACCTTGATGATTGTGCGACTTGGCTGGCGTGAAGCAACCGCTCCACTAAAATCCACTACAACATGGGCTTCATCTATAGCATGAGGTTATCTCTCTTTCTATTAGGCCAATTTGTTTCCAAGTTAGTCGAAGCAAAAGGTAAACAATCCCTCAGGGCAAGATTCATAATATGATATCGTCTAGGTTAGGGGATGGAATATGAAACAGAACGTACGTTTATGCTGACGTTGTACAAGTTAGTGAAAATGTCTTGTCAAGTTGTTGCTTAAGGATAGCAGCAATGGAATTTTATACGCTGAAAATGCCCTGAAGGTTCTAGTGAACGTACGTTTAATGAAATGGCCGAAGCTTGGGAAGAAATTTCTTGCTTCTTGAAAAGTATTATGAGAATAATTATATTTGTGAAATTGTGGATGTATACTTTAGGAGGGGTGTTTTTTTTTTAGAAGATGGTTGAAATTAGAAACGTGAGTGGTTGTTTATTTATATTAGATTTTGGCTTTCGACTCAACAGGCTGTACGGTGAAAATGTTTTAAGTGAAATGTTTTTTATTATATTTTAGGTAGAAAACCTTCGATGATGTTTAAACTTTCTCAGTGTTTTTGAGCGAGCCAAGAGAGCGTCTCAATTTCACTCATTTTACAGTGACCTCTGTTACTTTTGTCATTTTGTTTTAACTGGGGTGAGGTTCTTGCTCCGATTCGTTGAGAAGTGGAATATAACCGTTTGTCGAATCAAATTCAAATTTTGCATGGTCAATGCGGATCTATATTTCAGGAAATAGTATCAATTTTTAACAAAAATCCATCAAGATCGTCAGAAAATTGTTTCGAAATATTTGTCGAATTAGTTCCATTTAGTTTCATCGTGAAAAAAAATTCCACTGCTCCTTGATGCATTTGATTCGTTTGTCTTCACAGCTGCTGCTGTTGGGGTTTACAATACAGCAACAAACTTCAATTCCACACGCTTATTAATAATTATCATGCAATACGAAGGCTCGCTTATCGACGCGTTACACAGAGCATTTTCCTATTCAAGTATCTCACTTGTCGGCGATGGCAAGCTCAATCACGCTTCTAAACAATTAGTGGATTATTGATAGGTCAATATTCGCCCACCAAATCAAATCCCGTTTAATTCACATTTGATTGCGTCTGTTTCCTCTCACCTAATTATCCAGCACAATTAACACTGTGTAAGCCGCGACAAAGATGGTTAGTGCAGGAAATTGTCATCGGTTCAATCCCCGGTAGGGCTGATTGTAAACGCACTGTGGTCGTATTGTAAATAGCTATGTGAGATCTAGTCCCAGAACATTTGGCATTTCGAACTGAATGCACTGTCAAGGGTCCTTTTGCGGATGCGCTTTGTGGATGCAGTTTAAAGTTAAACATCATGATCAAAGGAATAATTACATTTCGTTGCAAGATCGTTCAAGCGAAAGCTTTAGATTTGCTATCAATAGACCAAAACATAAACTAGTGGCGCCCTCAAAGCGAACTAAAAAAGGGCGTGTCACTATGTGTGACCACTCTTAAGTGCGCATGTTCCAAGTCACTTAAATGTCAATCTTAATGAGTTCAATAAAAGTTATAATTACATCGCGAAATAACAGAAATTGATGCTTACCTCAGTGTCAACATTCAAATACAATCGGCATATTTCATTTCAGCACATATTCATACACATTCTTGTGAAAACTAGTAGTCTATTCACCAAAATCACCATTTGACAAACGCATTTGTTTTTATCACGGTATTGAATACCGTTTGTCAAATGGTGATTTTGGTTATAGTTATAATTACATCGCGAAATAACAGAAATTGATGCTTACCTCAGTGTCAACATTCAAATACAATCGGCATATTTCATTTCAGCACATATTCATACACATTCTTGTGAAAACTAGTAGTCTATTCACCAAAATCACCATTTGTTTTTATCACGGTATTGAATACCGTTTGTCAAATGGTGATTTTGGTGAATAGACTACTAGTTTTCACAAGAATGTGTATGAATATGTGCTGAAATGAAATATGCCGATTGTATTTGAATGTTGACACTGAGGTAAGCATCAATTTCTGTTATTTCGCGATGTAATTATAACTTTTACTGAACTATCGTTATACGATTGACATATAAGTGCCTTGCCTGAATGTCACACATAGCTGGAAGAGAAAATGGCGGATTGGGCATGCGCGTTTAGTTTATGTTTTGGTCTATTAGTCCTGACATTTCAACACATTATTCATGAGGCCCCGTATTCTATAACGAAATGAAATCATTTCGGTCTGAAATCATTTGATGGCCATGGGGATTAACAGTGATCTGAAATGATTTCATGTAGAATTGATTTCGTTCTCGTTATTGAATAAGTGCTCAGTCGGAGTCAAATGTGTCCTTACTAACAAACCCCGCCAACTTCCATCCTTCCTTGAATCTTATTTCATTTCATATTTTGTCTCTATTTTCTTGTTGGTAGACTGCAAAATGCAAAATTATGCCCTATTGAGCGTCTGCATGCAACTTATGGCTTGAATCTCTGGTTTCTGGGTGATTTCTCGCATTACAAGTCAAAAAAGTAACACACCTAGTACTATTTTTTTAAATTTCATTACTCTCCAGTTCATCTGCCAATTGATTCCCAGCAATTTCAGTCTCTTGGTTTCAAAACCGTTAAATTATTTTATTTTTAATTTAAACTCCGCTTTACCTACTGATGGATTATCTTAAAGAAAAGCTCCGGTCATGCATTTCAAAGGGCGGTTTTACATAAAGCGCGTTTCGCGTTTCGCGTTTTTTTTTATTGACCCATCAAGACCACCGAAAATCTCGCCGCACGCGTTTTATTTTTAATCCGCCCCATCTCGACTAAAGGGAGTTTTTTTCAGTACCGCGCGTGGCGAAAATGACGTCACTATACGTAAACTATAAAATAAACTATAAAATAACTATAAAATAAGACTATAATGTTAATAATTGCTTACCTGTGCATATTATACCATCTTATTCATGAGGCCCCGTATTCTATAACGAAATGAAATCACAACACCCAAAATAATAATAACACCCAAATTGTTACTAACAAGAATAATAAATTTATATCAACATTCTGTTTTTGACGGCTTCTTCTAGGCGTTATAAAAAAAGACAAAACGCGAAAACGCAAAACGCGAAAAGCGCTTTATGCAAAACGGGCTAAAGGCTCACTTAAGAACGCGGCAACTCAGCGTATTTCCTAATGAATTTCACATCAAGGATTTCGTCGCATGGTCGTATTGGTCCTGTGCGCATGCGCGTCGGATGATTCGGCCTCGCCCGCGATGAGAGAAATCTACACATGTGGTCTGATGATTGTCCACACTTGAAGCATGAACGAATACACCTATACAGGGATAGATAACGCCGTATCAATTACATGCTAAACGACAGTCCCTATCCGTGTCCTGTTTTCAAATTAAATTCAGAGAAATAAAACATGGCCGACCACTAAAAGCCAAATAGTATGAGTTTTCTTGTCAAGCTGACACAATGCCTACACCAATATATTACCAAAACATGATGTATATAGGAGCGATAATACAATATCGACTTAATTAAACCAGACAAACCTTAATAAACAGCTTATGTACAGAGAAAGCCATGTCAACACGAAGGCGGGTTTTCAGATTCTTAAATATGGACGGAAAAATTGAATAGTTTCATTCTGATGTCTTGCTAATTTACATATTTACTCTCTGCTTCATGGGCAATTAAATAAACACTGATTCTTCTTCTTTGGCGTGGGAATATTCACAGTATTGTCAGTTATTTTACGGATGAAGAAACAATTAAAGAAATTACAATATATACGACAAAAGCACATAAAATATGTCAAAACATTTTTGTATCAGCTGTTTCAATGAAGTGACTTTCAGAAAGCTGTGGTTTATATTACTTTTACTGCATGCATGAAAACTGCGTGAAAACGAAAGTAGAAATGTTTAGAAGGCTAAGGTGAACCGGAAAGTTCAAATGAAACGCGAAGTTATCTATCCCTGTATAGGTGTATTAATTCATGCTTGAAGCAAATCGTTTGTCAGCAGAATCTCTACGGGAACATCACCAGCTCGACTACACAGCTGCAATAGCTCTGTATAGAGTACTAGAGTGCCACGCCCACTAGGCACTTCCGAAGGTTTTTAGATTTCTCTCTTATAGAAAATAACAAGGGGACTTACGTTGATTGCCGGTCATTTGTAAACGAAACAGAGTTAAGAAAGTCCCAATACACCACCATTAACTTCAATCTTTCATTTATAATATTATGTCGACACATCTCTTTAAATATATACCGTAGTTAATCTGTTAAAGTTATTAAACAGCTCCAAAGTGCGACGTTGCAAATTACATCAATAATATATTGTAAAACGGCGCAGCGCAATGTCCTGGGAAAAGAGCTGGCAACTGCGACTTTACAAAAAGGAAAAACAAATGAAACAATTTTCAACAATGATGCCAGATCTTGCACGTCAAATTTCGATTGTTGATAAAAAAAAAAGTAAACAAAACTGAAGTATTTCTGACTCCTCGAGTTTATAACACTGAATCATGATCATATTATAGTTATTTTAATTTCAAGATACAATAATACGAGATGTACTGAGCTGTTGAAATGTAGACTGACAGTTCATTGAAATTACATCTTGCACCGGTGTACATTTTCGTGACGTCATACCCTGTGTAGAGTGTTGTTTAACTTGTAACAGATTTAAATTTGGTGCCTATATATTTAAAGAGATGTGTCGACATAAATTATAAAATTTACATACATAAAATTCGACATATTATAAATGAGCAATCAAAGCATGTTATTTTCCATAAGAGAGAAATTTAAAATACTCCGGAAGTGCCTAGTGGGCGTGGCACTCTAGTACTCTATAGGACGAAACTCCATCATTAAGCGAGCGTAGCGAGCGTCACCACGGTATACTCTTATGGCACTTTATCAGTGGTTTTTTTTGTGTTTTTACCTGCAGTGCCCAGGTCAAACCGTTTAACCGATAGATCTGAGATTTTGTATGCACACGTCTTATTTCGTATGAGCGGTCTCTGGGATCGTTTTTGAACAGGATCCTGTGATCATGTAAGTAGATGTGACTTATGTTTTTCTTGGAATTCGTAAATTTTAATATACCTATGTAAATGATAATTAATTCTTATATTTTTACACACATAAAATATCTATAGGATACATCATATTTTTATACAATATATCATTTACATCACCTATACCTACTACAATAATGGGTTTGTTGCAGAAGGACTGAATTAGACAAAATAAGTATACAAATCGATTGTATTTTATATAATAACTAATCTTCCAGATAATTTTTATATATCAATCTAAAAAATATAAAGTTTAAGGATGACGAAATGCTATTGTAGAAGTAGTCAACCAATTAGATAACAATTCTTCAGTTAGATAGCTCCTAAAAAGCCCCATAATATATGTTGGTTGCAATCCCGAGCTATGTAACTGGATGAACTATACCAAGCGATCGTTCGTCATTACATCGGATAAACTATATACCATCTGAGATTGATGGACTTAGACGTAGACGCTTTTTCTTTCCTACGAGTTTTGTTTTCTTTTTTTCTCAATTTCCTATACAACGATAGCGTAATGGATTCATAAGCCTTTGTTAACCAACACTAATGCGTGGTATCAACTCTGTAAACACGTCTTTAAGAGATACAGATATATATTATTATATTGAGAATCAAGGATTTCTTTTGAAGTAGAAGGCAGTGAAGAAGCGTCAAATAAAAATGTTTATAAAAGATAACTCAATCATGAACTAAAAGTGATTTGGTTTGAAACCTTACTGAATGGTTATAAAAAAACGAATTTTCGCGTTCTACAGCAGATCGTACAAGGAAATTACATTTTTATTAGAACAGGAAGTTTATTTAAAGTTTGTCACTTTCATAACTGAATCTAGCTACTTAAGTTTGTTTGAATTAAGGGCTTAGCATACGCCCACGGTTGACGCAAGCTAAGGTTCAAAGATGAGATTTTTTTATGCCACGCGAGATGGATTGTTTTTTAAACACTGCGGGAACGTTCCCATGCCACTTTGGGTATTGTGGTTTATGTATCATTTGTCATTTAAACCTAAGTTCATGCATTTATTCTTGTTGCAAGCTCCCTCACCACGAAATATAGGAGTTGAATATACACAAATGAGCTCTTGTTGTACGGTAAATATACAGATTGAACTTATGTCATCTTAAAATCTGCACAATCGTAATATGAAAACGCTCGATCAACGTGTTGATAATTGCAAGCCTTCGTAATGCATAGAAAACCTTGACCACTGCTATTTATTTCATATTATTCATAAGATCAGCAAAGATAAACTCTGTAGAATGCCGGAAGATAATTTCAATATTTCTTGAAGTGAGCTAAAAACCAGTGATTCTGTCTTCATGCAATCATAATTTGTAATGGTGACATGAGTCATTGGGTAAGAGAATACTTCGATATAACTGTATTTGTTGACATCAGTCAAATGGCAATTGATGGAGAGTGATTATCATTCCACAAATGCAACGCAAAGTCGATAAAATTGACTTCCGACCTTCTACCCCGCAGTTCACAACTATATAAAATGTTCAGGTGAAACAAAACTCTTTCTTCAAATCATTATGTAAACGAACTTGATAGTGAAACATGGGTTTTGCTGATAACCTCAGATAGGTAAATGTAAATAAATACCAACTCAATATGAATAAGAATCTATTGGGAAGGAAAATCGAAATAAGACAATAAGCGAAGAAAATAAGAATCTTTTTGAATAAGAAACTGGCAAGACTCGTTTTACTAGTATACAACTGAAACACTACCAAGGTTTTTATGGTATTTTGAGCCATCTTCTAAGTGCTTTGGTATAATATTTCTGCCAACGTTTCATTAGTATTAGTTAACAGTCACAAGATTATATAAAAATAAAAGAATCTATCAGTAACCAATCATAACTAGTGTAAGACAAAGAAGGAAAGGGATGATTTGATTTGTTGTTAGGTTATCAGCTAAGATGTTTTGACCAATGACAGGAGATGTTATAAAGTGTGGGTGCGTAGCAAGACGCTGTATCACACTTGCATAAACGCAGAGACAACGAGTCGTGAGGTAGGATTCGAACAGTACAGACGTCTTGCCGAGTCAAAATGTCAGTTGACGAGTGATTTTATTGCGAAGTGTTGCGTATTATGTGATGGCATAGTGAGGGGTGTGAGTCCCTGCAAAATGCTTATTTGACCGTGCAATGGTCTAATCATATGTATCAGTGATTTTGAAGCATTACGAAGTTATTTTATAATATTGACAAAGAGCAAATTACGCAATTACTAAGTTCCGACGGCCGAGATCAAAAGTATTGGTTGTCGCAGTTCTTTACCGATGCTGGGACTGGCATTTGATAATGGTGATGAGCTACGCTATAAGAAGAGGCTCACACAGCTATCGCTGACTGGATGCAGATATTGATGAACTACGCTATAACAAGAGGTTCATGCAACAATACGACGAGAATAAGACGAGACTTCCAACCCCAAGAAGCAAGCAACGGCGGTTGGCAACTCCAGGGCTGATTGACGGGAACGTGGTCGCCGTCGACATCGCCGTCGACATCGCCGTCGGGGCGTGAACGAGAGAGCGAGCACGAGCGTGAGCGTTGGCGGCAAGCATTGCGTCAAGCTAGCGTCAAGCACGAGAGACATTACGCGATTGCGCACTTTGGTTGAGTACATATTCTTTTGATTGATTATTATGTTGGGATGTGTATTGATGATATTGCATTTGAGATGTGGATTTTAGTTAGTATTTTGCTGGCCAGCTACGTAATGATTTTTGTACCGATGCATTGATTGGTTTTATTAGATTTATTAATAACATAAAACTTGGAACATTATTTGATAGAAGAGACCTTTCACTGAGCTAGATCCTAAACTAAAGCTAGGGTCGTTGAGGACGACGAAGACCGAGTTCCTGCCTATAGGCAGATGCATTTTTATTATACTTGTCGTGCTGGTTACCTGATCTACTGCCGGGAAGGTAAGAAGCATGTCACTACGAAAAGAATAAAAAAAGGATATTCAAGACTTAAGACGACTGGGTAGTGAGTTTGATCTTGAAGAGTTTTTTAATCAATTTTTATCAATATCTTTTACCAATGTAATTGTTAATAAAATAAGGCTTTGTTCGCGTATTCAGAACAGTTTAATGAAAATAAATTCATAGTTTGGAATTAGTTATTAGATTTATTTTGTCCAACAGATGTTTAGTGCCATAATTTTACTACATTTCGGGCACTAAACATATGTAGGACAAAGTAAATCTAATAAACCATTCCAATCTATGAAATTATTTTCATTGAACAGTTTTAAGACTCGTACAAAGCCTTATTTTGTTAACAATTACATATGTAAAAGATATTGATAAAAATCGATTAAATAACTCTTCAAGGCCAAGCTCACTACTCAGCCCTCATAAGTTTCAAATATAGACGCTCACTTGATGACATGACTATCTAATCCACTTGAAAAGAACATGAAAGTCGTAAACATGGGAACAAACATATCTGGAGTATAACACTGAGTTTGATTAATCCTCTGCCCTGATTGGCTCAACCGATGCGTAAACAAACCGCAGCGAGGGGAAAAGAAACGCAACGCAAACGCGTAACGCACTCGAATGGTCACGTGATGGATGATAGAGATGCTGGATTGGTTGGAAATAACTCAGACTCGATGTCCGAGCGGATGAAATATGATTTGACAACACCCGTTTGTGAGATCCAAGAGCTTTACTTTCAACCGGATCAGGTTCATATCATTGCAATCGGTGGTAATTTAACCCATTCATTTAAAGCACACAAAAAATCAAATATAATTTCCTGCAAATCCTTACAATTGGCTTACCAGCGGGTGGATTTACAGAATAACATTACATATATAAAATACTTATACTTTGTGACTGAGCACGAAAAATAGAATTCAAATATTTACAAATTATATTATTTATTACATACCCCATAACGGAACAGGTTGGGTGAGTGGTAAACGCTCTGAACTTGTATTCCGGAGGCCCAGGTTCGATTCCCGCGGCCGTCCTTCCTGACTGGGTTTTTTTCGTGGTTTTCCCTCAGTCGACAGGCAAATGCTGGGAAGGTACCCTACTAATAGGCCACGACCGCCTTCTTCCCACGTTCCATCCTTACCTTCTCTTCACCATCATCTCCCAATCATCATCATAATCATTCATCCGTCGCCATTAGCCTGGCTGCAGAACAGTGCGACGTTAAGCCCCAGACAAAAAACATACCCCATACTCTAAATTAGATATTGAAGATCAGTAATAATACTTTTTATATTTGAAAATAAAATAATTTTTAATTTCAGCATATTTCTCTAAATTTTTGTCAGATATTATTACCATGTTGATAAGGGGCCTGTCTAAATTGTGCCTGTGATTTAGTATTGTTTGGGCGATCAAATAAATTCCTGTATTCCGCATATCGAATTTTTACCACCAGTAGTTTTTTTAATATTGCACAAACACGTTTTGTATGTTTTAAAAATAAGTGCTAATTTGCTAAATGTATTAGATTTGAAGACAGGGCCCTTCTAACAACACAAATTGCTTAAACTGTTATGGAAGGAGAACACTGTCAGTCCCCAAGGATATCAAACCAAGAAATCATGAGACTCGAACTGTGATTTTGCTGTGAAAACAAAGAACTAAAAACATTGTATTTGAACGAAACTGATTGGCTGCTGGTCAGGTTCCTTGACAATCAATCCTTGTTAATGAAATTAGATCCAACCCACTAGAGTTAAATGACGCGTTAGCACAGACTTGCCATCAAATCTTTATCAGACAATCCGTGTCATTCGAATACCGTTTTTACTTCGACCAAGTGTACGTAGAATAATCTCATTAGAGCTGTATATTGTGTCTTGCGTTCAAACTGTATACAAACACAATGCGTCATCTGCTAAATCAATAAACAGTATAATCCGATAATCATCATTATAATTGATTACTACGAAACACCAGATCAATACTGATCAATCTTCTTGTTACATTCAATAATTACCGACCCCACTGTCCAAAACCCTACCAACAGTGTATATAATCTCCATAAATCGAATAAACCGGGTGGGTCCTGGGGGGGTGGGGGGGGGAGGCGCCGTTAATGGTGCACACCAACCGTTGAATGATGAATGCGGCATGTAGAGTGCACTAGAGGGTCGTGACTTCGAACCTCCGCCGGCGATTTTTATATTCAGTTCGTTTCTATGAGGGGTGGGGGTGTAGAGGGTGGAAGGGGGGGGGGGGGGTAATTGGTATGTATAGTATAGCGATGGCTAGCGAGCTTGGAATATATTAGCGATGGTTGGAGACAGTTTTTTTTTTTAGTAGACGATGGGAAATTGTGCATTGATGACTTGGTTTTTCATGTGACTTTGTTGATGAAATCGATTGAGGATGTTGCAGCGGTGATGAATTGTGTTGGTATAGTGGAGTTTTTCTCTCTATACCTATATCGGCAAACGCGGTATCCAGTCAAAGGCCATTCATCCATTGTCAATGGCTCAAAAACATGACACTTTCTAACAAGCTACAGATTCGGCTACATGCCGTCATTTATGATCTCCAAATCCCAACTCTCCCCTGTTGTCAAATATGGTCAAATGTTTCTTAAAATATGGAAAGAGGTAGGACATTTTGCTAAACCTCTCAAATGTGTGGTATTTGGCATCAATGCACAGTTGTAAAAATCGCCCTCCCTGCCCCTGACTTGATACCTGGCTCATCTCTATAAATTTACAACCTGCCAAAACAAACCCTTGTTCCTAGTCAAGCTCCCTGAGTGGAAATCAATGGAAACTTTCAAATAGGTATAGAGAGAAAAACTTAACTATAGCTTCAGATTACTTTCTGTTGAGACTATGCGAAGCAAATGTCAAGCGATTGCGAATCTCCCATTCGGGCCTGAATTAAGTCGTGTTTATTTATATTCCAGGTCAACATTCACTTCGGATTCTCCTACTTGGATTTACAAACATGTGTTTTTGAACGGAAATAATGCATTCGAATTTGTTTAGCTACAATTTTATCGCCTTCTTCGTTTTTCTTTATGTCGGCGAACATAATGCATAATCAATTAAACAATCAATAATACTTGATGCAAAATTGATTGGAAAAGCTTTAAATTCCTAGAGTTTCCATAAGGTAAGATTAACAGCTATAATAAAATCTATTAGATGCTTTTAATGAGATTTTGCTGTACGTAAACAAAATGTACAACGTTCAGATAAAACTTGAAACTAGAACTATTGAATCGGTCGTTCGTCGATTCTCCAGATATTATATTACATTCTTCGCAAGTTGATTTACTGAACGAATAAAATCCCTGATTAGTTCTGAAACGATTCTCAATTCGTCTTCTTCTTTGTACATTAGCTCGAATCGCGCATTAGTTCTCTTTCCTCCTGCTAATGCAGCATTCGCGTTATGCGTCTCAGGAGAAATAAAATATTAACATCGAAAAGCTTCAGCAGGAAATAAGCCCAATTAATACCACCCTTTCAGTTCGCAAAGAAAGAAAAATTATCTCTTTTTACCTCCCCTCGATAATAAATTCACTTCTCGCTATATTCCATTATCAGAGATATATTCAAAACTCTGGATTCTGTATAGCATTGGAATCGATAATATTACATTACTGCGTTAAACGTACCGATACAAATGTACGAAGTTATTGTAAAAAAAGAAAAGGACAATAAATTGCAGTGGGATTTTGGGGGTGAGGGGCGCCCCTTGCTCATTTATCGGCAAAACCAAATTGAGTGGAACGAGGCAATACAAACAGGATTACACTTTTTTTTGTCCAATCCTCCTGTCATTGTGTATTTTTAGGCACAGGAGTTGGGCTTAATTTTTGTCACACACAGTACTAATTTGTATTTAGAGTGCGTGATAATTTTTTTCTGTTGTCACCCCATTTAATGATTAATCCAATCAGTGTTTGAAATATTGGAGGTTCGTGCTTCGCCAAAAAGGATGTAAAATTATTTATAATTGGCATTTCGGGGGTCACAGTTAGTATCTCTATTTTATCCGGAATTGTATACAATTGAATTGAGAAACATTGAGAAAAAGAATCACTGCGCGGCTTTTCAATATGTTGGGTCAAGATGCGGACGCAAGTCTAGATGTAAGGAGATTAAAAGTAATAGATGCATATTCGGCAAACAAAAACTGCACTATTTACGTTGAACAGTTCTAAGAAAAATCAGGAAAACTGATCATATGAAATTTCAACTCCCAACCTCTTACGAATTACGAAAACTTCTCTGGAGGAAACCGAATTGCATACTCAAGCTATAATTTATAAATTATTCATTATTTTTTCTTTATCAATTATAAACTCTTTGCCTAGTGTGTCACATTCATAACACTATCGAGGTTATCACTAGGATAATTATTGCTTTGTGCGCCGCGTTGATAAGCGGCCTTCGTATTGTATGCGATTTGATATGCCTTTGCCAAGATAGGTAGAATACTTTGGAAGTCTCTGCTCTACAGGCCTTGACCTGAATAATCAAGATATCAATGATATAATAATTGAAATTATTGGCATAAATTTGCAAATATTTCAAGATTTAAGAACAAAATGCCCTTAAAATGACAATAACTTTTGAAGATAATGAGAGATATTTAGAAAATTGGCAAAAATAGGTACCTAAAATGTTGGTCCCAATGACCATGCAAAGTTTAAAGTTGATTGGTCAAACGGTTCTAGTTGAAAAACCAAAGGGAGAATTTGGCTGAAACTTTGTAAGCTTGGGGACATAATTGGTTGCAATGACTTTGCAAAATTTCAAATTGATTGGACAAACCAATCGAAAGATATATTTTTAATTTGAATTAATCACAGGATCCCGTTCAAAACTGTTCCCAGAGACCGCTTAGATTACATTGGTATGCATAGTGCAAAATTTCAGATCGATTGGTTTTGCGGTTTGACCTGGGCAGTGCAGGGAAAAACACACAGGTAAAGTGCCATAAGAGTTCGGTAGTAACGCTCGCTACGCTCGCTTAAAATCTGTCAATATCAAGAAATAAGTCGCAGTCAAAATCAATAAGAGAATGTGTAATGTGAGTGTTATTAAGGTTTTATGTATCGCAATAATGATTAACACTTTTACAATAAGTATATAAATGTTGAAACTATGTGTTCTCCGATGCAATTTCATTACATGCCCATCGCTCTACTTTCGATTTAGTATCAACATTACTTGTGAACAGAAATTCCTCTCTTCAAGTAAATGGAAACTTAAAACGCTTCTTTACTGTCGTACTTACAATTAGTAGAACAAAAATGTCAATTAATCTTTGAAGCCCGTATCCCCAGCAAAAACTAAAACAATTCCAAACTCAGGACCTTTTTACGTAAGGGTCTTCTATCCACACTGGCTTTAAATTCCCATATCATTTTCATGCATCTTTAGTTAATGTCTGTGCTTTTTTAATTCCATGATCTACCTCTGGTTGTATGCATGTATACTGCCGTGATAGAATACAAGGTGTCAGATAACGGAAGTTAACAGAGAATTATAAATATCCTCGTTATCACTAGTCTAAGCTTTAACTTCGGTTAAGAGTGTGATTAATCAGTGACAATATCCTCCATCGCTCACTTGAATGGGTTTTACGGTGGGTTAGAGTTTTGGTTAAGAATTAACTAGAGTTTGGGTGAGGATAAATTTCGAAGAGGAGATGCTCTTGAACGAAAATGGTCATTTCCTTTTTTTGAGACTATAAGTAAATGTGATAAAAAATAAAATTAAGTAATTCCCTTTTTCGTAGCAGCATTGTGAGATATAATATTCTACCCCATAAAAAACACTCCGTGTAAAAATACCCGCCAAGTCTCTTCAACTATAAAAAAATAGAAGAAATCTAAAAATTCAACACTGAAAAGAAGTGATATCAAAAAATGAGACAAGTCAAAACTTAATTTTAAAAACCAAAATATACTTGGCGCATCGTGTATATAAATAGTATAGAAGCATAAGCCAAAAATTAAATGTACCTAAATATATATAATATACCTATAATGCCCTTAAAAACGATGCGCCAAGTATATTTTGGTTTTTAAAATTAAGTTTTGACTTGGCTCATTTTTTGATATCACTTCTTTTCAGTGTTGAATTTTTAGATTTCTTCTATTTTTTTATAGTTGAAGAGACTTGGCGGGTATTTTTACACGGAGTGTTTTTTATGGGGATATCACTTATTTTTTTAGTTTATTTACACAACTTGTAACACACATCGGAGCAACAATGACCAATTACTTTTAAAAAATACGCCATTTCCGAATTGGTTAATACGAAAAATTGTGTTTGGTGCTCAATATACCTAAGCTTAAAGTGATATTCCATGAAGAATTGCGCAAGCTTCGTTACAATCAGTCCAGCCGTTTTCGAGATATGGTATCACTTCCGGTTTTCAAAATGGCGACTAAAATTACTGCCACATAGAATTTATTTCTATAAATGTTATGTATCATTATAAGCCTTCTGAATATGTAGTTATTGTAGTAAGAGGTCATTTAAATCTAGTTCTTCATTTTCATGACGTCATTTCCGGTTTCGGTAATAGTACATCTCTACTTTAACTATTGATATTCCATATAGATGACCGTCTGAATCATTTGGCGCTGGTTTACTTCCTAACGGTCTAGCTGTTTTCGAGATAATACGTCACTTCCGGTTTCAAAATGGCGGCTTCCTGTTGGTTTTATAAAAAGGCACCTCAGACGCCAAAAGTGCACATGTGGTGAAAATATCAGATCGATCGGCTCAGCCGTTTAGGCTGTGGCGGTGATTGCGGTGTTTCCTGATATCATCATCATCATAGGTTTTAAAAGGGGTGTAATTTCACGTTTTTCACGGCCCTCTAGCTCGCAAACGGCATAACATATTGTTCACTAATTTGGTATATGTAGTGGGGTGGGCCATAGCTCGAAATTAAGATATATCGCAACAATGTGAGATTTTCTAATTTTAAGATCCAGTAGGCCGAAAATGCCGTGTTGTTGCTTACAGTAAAAGTGGTTGGTCTGCTCCTCAGTTTATTATGCATATACGGTATGTTGAGTGAGTGTGAGTGTACGGTACGACTTGGCTGGGTGGAGCGACCGCTCCACTAGATTATGTGGTAAACAATAGTTGCAATCAATGTACTAGAAAAACGTGATTGAATTGTATATATTTTCCATGGAAATATTAGTAGGTATACTACATTGCGCATGTCACTTTCAAAATATGTTTAGCTACAAGTTATTTCATTTACTAGAATGTATTTATTTTCATAATTTTGAATGAGTTTATGGACTGTGGCATACGAAAATAAACTCTCTTTACATAGATGTAAAGGTATATAATTATAAAATAATGTTTAAACTTTCACGACATGAATAATACATAATACAAATTCCGGATAGGTAGGTACCTATAGTTGTGGAATAAATAAATTAAAATAAATTAAAAATATTGTTTACAACTAGGTATATCCGGAAGTTTTTATTATGTATAGTATAATAACCTATACTAGGAAAACGCTCTGTGTAACGCGTTGATGAGCAGGCACGGACACGCGCAACACCTCGAACCGAAATTATGTCTATCGAAAATATCATTAAAAGCCAATCAGACTTGTAGGTATAAAAATCTCCAAATATTCCTGAAGTATTAGTCCTAATAACCATGCAAAGGTTAAGTTGATCGATTGAACCTTTATGATTAAAATGTTCCTTGTTAATATTCAAAAATCATAGGATCTATATATAAAAAAATATAGCTGGGACCACTCATATTATTGAGCGAGCGTAGCGAGCGTCACCACGGTACTCTTATGGCACTTTCTCTGTGTGTTTTTTTTGTTTTTTTGTTGTTTTGTTTTGTCCGCACAGCCCAGGTTAAACCGCACAACCAATCGATCTGAAACTTTGCACATATGCTAACGTAATCTATGCGGTCCCTGGGATCGTTTTTGAACGGGCTCCTGTGATTGGTTCAAGTTTTAAAAAAAATATCTCTCGATTGGTTGCTCCGATCAATTTGAAATTTAGCTAAGTCATTGCAACCAATATTTTACCCAATCATACAAAGTTTCAGCCAAATTATCCCATTGGTTAAAATTTAAAACCATTTTTCATGTGATTTTTGCCGACCAACTTGAAACTTGGCGTGGTCATTGGTACCAACATTTTAGGTATTTTTGCCAATTTTCAGTCTTATCAATCGTTATTTTCAAAAGTTTGTGTCATTTTAGGGACATTTTATTCCATAATCTTGAAATATTTGTAAAATGTATGCTATACATTTTCATCCCTGCCTTCTTTAAGCTTCTGCTCCAAGGCCTGTAGAGCAGCCAAGCGGTCCACAATTTACAGTAAAACCAAAGATACCTAATTAAAGCAAGGTAAAACTAGCGCATATCAAATCGGATGCAGTACAAAGGCCAAATCCTCTATCTTCTGATTGATCGACAATCAAAATGTTCCGATTAAGTTCAAATTTTGCTTGGTGATCAAGACCAACATAATCTTAAATTTTAAACATGTTAAGCCCAATCAGTCAAGTATTAATAATTTGTCATTTTACGAGTTTAGTATGGGTTGTCAAAGCTGGAAAAAGTATGAAGGAAAGACACGACACAATGGATCTGATATTCATCCAAAGTATTTATATAGAGATTGGAAAGTTGCAGAGAAAATCGACTTTTCTGCAGTGTCGTGTATCGTGTCTGGGAATGTTGCATGTTCTGTGCTCGCTCATCAACGCGTTACACCGAGCGTTTTCCTAGTGATAAAAGTGTGTGTACTTACACAATATTATAGACGATCTGTTGAACGGTCATATCAGTTTCATACGTTTGAAAGTTTCTGCTCTAACTACCTTGGAACTAGAAAGAGTCGAAGTAGACGTGATCAACATTTTTGAGTAATTTGACAGCCAACACGCAAAATGTCCGTAAAATATCAATAACTTTTGGATTTAAGCACAGATAAGTCTGAAAATTTTCAAATATACAGATAATGTTGGTACCAATGACCACGCGAAGTTTTAAGTTGATCGCTCAATCGGTTCTAGTTTAAATTTCAAAAATCATATGAAAGATTTTTTTAAATTTCAACCAATAAGAGGATTTGGCTGAAACTTTGTATGATTGGGTACAATGTTGGTTGCAATTACTTTGCCAAATTCAAATTGATCGGAGCAACCAATCGAAAGATAATTTTTTTAAAACTTGAACCAATCACAGGAGCCCGTTCAAAAACGATCCCAGGGACCGCATAGATTACGTTAGCATATCTGCAAAGTTTCAGATCGATTGAATGTGCGGTTTAACCTGGGCTGTGCGGACAAAAAAAACACACAGAGAAAGTGCCATAAGAGTACCGTAGTGACGCTCGCTACGCTCGTTCAATAAAAGTATATAAATGATAGTAAAAAAGTATAACTAACAGATGATAATAACGTGTGGTGATACTCATTTCTAAAATTCTCATATCTCGTGAACTCCAATCAAGAAGACTGGAGTCATACATTCACAAGAAATAACAGTACAAAATTATTTTTGTAGATCGAAAATCCAGTATATTGTAAGTATAACCATAAGTTACATGTAATTTACTTGTAAAATCAGAACCAGACTTCTAGCCAGAAGAATGATGTATTAATTAGTTTTTTTTTATTTGGAATTTTGAATGCAATTAGTACCTACTGCTTTTTCATCGTGTTTCATTACTTTGCATTGGAATTTGCCCGACGGACATCAAAGTTTAATTGAACCTTTATCACAAACTAGCGCCAGTAAAACAGAATCTACTGCTTTTGAAGTGTCCAAAAGTCATTAGCTTATGCACGTATTCATGTTAAGTTTAGCGTATACAAAAGAAATCAAACAAGAAAATAAACGGCTTCATAGTAGACAAATTGCACAAGACGCTTTCACATTTACAATTTTCTTCTCTTTTTTTTCTGTAGTCACGGTTTCCAGTTGAATTGTGTTCATTATCTTGAAAGACAAAGAGTTAAGGGCTAGATATTTCTTTTATTCCTTATCTTTGACTAAATTTCCATTAAATTATTGCTCTATGAGGCTTGAATTTTTAATGGAAGTGTTTTCTGCACGTCGTTTGCCTGTCTCGTTGGCCATGCCGTATTGGCGGTATTGCAAGCAATTATCAATTGAATACATCAATTGTAATAGCCTTTGTTGTTATTAGTCTCATTTATGATTTATCCTAAGGAATCAATTAACATTTTATGAATGTAAGAAACAATTGATTTCATTCACTAATTACTCTCAAGACTTGCACTCAAAACCCGGGTACTGTCCCGGGTACCAATTGGGTCCCGGGTACCTGGGGTCCCGTTCCGCCATCTGGGCTGAGGTATTTTCGTGGTTCCTTCAGAGATAAATAGCAAGGCTCTACTAATAGGCCTCTACCGCCTCCTTTTCACGGTCCATCCTTACGTATTCATCATCATCATCATCATCATCATCTCCCAATCATCATCATAATCATTCATCCGTCGCCATTAGCCTCGCTGCAGAAAATGTGACGTTAGACACCATGACTGTTTTTATCCATTTAAAGTTGATGTTTTCTCGCTTGTTTGAAGCAATTAGATACAGTTTCAAGAAGCATTTAATTACACATAGAAATGCATTTGACCTATATACACCTTTATACAAAACTTTGGGTCAGGGGGTAGACAATTAATATATATTTTAAACATAAACTCATTGTCTAACCAGACATAAGGCTACAATTGTCTCAACCGGCTAGCTGGACCAGTTGAAATAATCTTCAGAATCTTCTTCTTCCTCTTCTTCCACCTCCATCTTAATAATTACCATTCCATTAAACCATCCTACACTTATTTTAGGTGAGTGATTGTTATGATGATAAGAAGATGATGATGAAGCGAGTAAGGATGAAGGTGGTAAGTAGGTGGCCGTGGCCTATTAGTAGAGTGAACCATTCATTATTCTCGACTAAGAGTCCTCTGCATCCATCAGCAGTAAGAAACTTCGGCTGCAGGAGTCAAACTCTGGAGCTGAGAACTTGCTTATTTTGCATTCACAAAATCGCGATTTGACATTTTTATCAAACTCAAGTCCGATCCTCGAAAACATCCTTCTCAGCCATTCTAATATTTCTGAGATTGAAAATGCAGCTGTATTGTGCAAATGTCACCTGCTGGTACGCTGGTCACGTCATAGAAATGTTGACCTAAATATGTATGTGTATGGCATATGACTTAGGGTTTCAATTTGTATTTCATACCATTGGGTTGACGCATTCAGCAACTTCTCAGTTTACCAAAGTGGACTGGATCCGTTTAGTGTTGTGAGATTTAGAGAATCTCATACCAGCATTTCAACTGGAACGAATGATTACTGGACGTGATATCAATCACATCTTCTTGAATTCGTGTTCTTGCAAAAGCATGAATTGTCGCGTGTCCACAAGTTGGGGACGGTTTCCAAGAGTACACAGGACAAGATCAAATTATCCTTTTACACCAAGAACATGAATTGAAAAGGATGTAACATTTATCCTTGATCCGGTGAGCTCTTCAATTACCATCTCAATAGGAAATAAAGTCATTGTGAAAAATTAAATTAAATTACTTAGTCCACAATGAAGAAAGAATCTGTTGTACAACTTAGGCATCGAAGCGACGTTGAATGAATTATAGTAAACGCTCTGTGTAACGCGTTGATAAGCGAGCCTTCGTATTGAATGTGAATTAGTGTGAAAATATTTATTTTATTTTACTTTTCGTACCAGTACTTACCGGTACTAACCCGTGCTGCCCATAGTTCTTAAAATCAAATATGGTTGTGTAACATATTTGAAAAACTGAACACAGAAAAAAATACAAACTTCGCATTTTCTATTTATAATTCCCGGTCAAAACCGACCTCTGAACGGAAAATATGACAAATACATTAACAATTCATCCTTAACAACACCCTGGTGTGAGATTTACTTCCTTAATTAATCACAATTAAGCGTTGGAATAATTAATGCGGTTCGTCAATAATGTTTACATTTGACAAACTAGATCGCAATTAGTGCTGCATTTTCAAATGCACTCATTTGACACACCTGTTAACTTACTGGAATATTCCAGTAGCTGTTCCAGCAATTTCCATTCGCTAATTGGAAGTGTATTATACAAATCGCGTGGAGGATATGACGTCATTGATTATGGATTTACATTTGTATGAAATTGAATGCTTTTGCATTTTCGATGCCTTTCAAAGGGTGGATAAAACCCGTGTTAAAATCCTAAAGCATAGATTTTAAATCCTAAAGCATGATTTTAAATTCCGAAACAGATTTTTATGGACATAAGAAATATTTAAAATATGTGTATCGAGTATTTTCCACTGCACGTTTTAACTGATGTAAAAGTAAATTCGGCAAAAAGAAAAATTAACACTCAGTGCTTGATTATAAGTTTCAATAAAGCTCAGAAAGAGCTTTAGGTTAATACATTCATAGAAATATTATGAGAACGATATATATTAGCGACAATGGATTCCGATGGTCATCTTTTTGAATATCAAACTAATACAAGGAATACCTAATGGTCCGCTCAAATTAAAATTTCCTTTCATTGCGACAGATATTTAAGAATGTTTGTTAATTTTCAGACACATCTGTAAAAAAACTTCAGGAGGTACCGACATTTTAAGCTTACTTTGATATCTGTTTGCCAATTTTTGTTTCATTTGTGTATTTTGTTTGGATGTTACAGCTGTTTCAAAAGTCTGTAAATAGTAGCCTTTATTCTTTATTATTTGCCTTTCAAAAAATAAGTAAATATTTTAGAAACAGATTGACATTAGAAAATATAAGGTTTCCGTAAAAATAAGAGAACAAAATAGTACAAAGTGTTGAAGGTACAGTAAATATGGGTGCGTTAAGTTGCCCCCCCCCCACACTTTGATTATTAAATAACTTTTTAGGGGTTGTGGTGCAAAATTCTAATTTGGTGGTGCAAAATGGTGCATAATTGGTGCAAAATTCCTGCGTTGAAAAAAATAAAAATATCGACATGGGGGGGGGGGGGGGGGGCAACTTAACGCACCCAGTAAATATTGAAACACTGCAATGCAAACAATAGCTGGTTTGGAGGCGTAAAGTGGAATTTCAATCAAGAATATACCTATTTGCATCATTCTAAGGGCAGTTGTATGTGGTATGGGTTCGTTAAAATTGGAATGAAATACACATATTTCTAAGCACCATGGACGTAACCCTGCACCACTTTCAGACAACAATCAATGAGCAAGCAAGTATTATCATTTACGATGGTAATACACATCAAGCTTCGCATTGCTCCTGCTTCGAAATGGTCTTGCACACAATGCCGTGCGTTGACCCAGCTTCATAACAGCGACCTGCAACTACTACAGTTCAATTACAAGAGAATTACTTCAGATTGTTGCCAACTCCAACTTGTAATTACGACCAGAGTACGAGCTGGAAAACATGCTAATCTACGCAGTAATTAGACCATTCTACACACCAAACCACCTTTAGAAACATTCTGCACAACTAGGTCGTGGTTTCTTCCTTGTTTAATGCTCGGACAACGAGCGAAAGGGAATAAAATATACCAAACATTCTTTAATTATTGAGATTTGATGGTTTTTGTAGCAATTAAGGTCCGATACTCTAATGAAACCAGTAATTAAGATAAGACAGTATTTCTAGGAATGTCATTGGTTGTTGACATGACAATACAGTCCTAATCAACCGTTTAAAAGTTAGCGGAGAATTGATATGATGACTGGCCCTAAGTTATGAAATTTCACCGTGAGGTTTGGCTTACCTGATTGGTTGAGATATTTTGCTTCTCATTAGCCTGTTAAAATTCCAAGCTTTATAATCTAAGGAATGACGTTATAAATTGATCATTTTTTGTTGATTCTATCCTCTGCATCAAGTATACAACTTCTGATAGTAGGTACACTCAAACCAACAAAAACGGTACTTTGCACAAAACGGATTGGCTGCTGGTCAGGTTCCTTGACAATAAATCCTTATTATTATCAATGAAATCAGAGCTCACATACAAGAGTTAGAAAATGCATATTAGCACAGACTTCATGGGATGATGCCATCAAACCTTAATCAGCCAATTTATTTTCTGTCGAGTTCCGTTTATTATTTGTTTGAGTGTACGTATTATTCGGCAAGGATTTTACATTTTTTAAATAATTTTAATTCATAGCTTGCACGAACATCTTTTGTTTTATATCAGTAATGCAAAATTATTGAATTTAATTTGAATTTAATGATTCCTCTTCCTACTAAAGATATCTCCGGAGCCTATACAATTTCCCAGGTACCTATTAACTATAAATATCGTCAAACAAGCGGAGAATCACAGCAATTCTGCGGGCCATCAAGATGGTGGCTGGCAACAATGAGATGACATCACGTGCAAACTATGAATATCCATTTTGTAAGAAAAAATTCTGTTTTAAGTAAATAGTTACTTATGGTGGCCACTTTGGTAATGACGTTGGTACATGGCAATGTCATGACAATATAGTCTCAATTAACTGTTAAGATTTAGCAGATAATTGAAAACCTGACCCTCAGCCAAAGGAGCGCAAAAGTGTTATTTTTCACAAATTAATCTGGTTCGAGTAGAGGGCGTAAACCCTAATTGCTATAAAACAAACTTGAAGTCTTGTTTACATTAAAAGTATCAACCCTAACCAGAGCCCCTCTGTGTTCATTTTCATGGAAAACCCAGCGTATAATCCCTAAAACTTAATCAATATATTCACACAAATCCCTTTGGGTTTGACACAATAATCCACGCCCTCAATACACCCCCGTGGCACCGCATGATTAAATAAATCACTCACTGAAATAACATAGTTCAGTTTATCTGTTTGCTGATAAGATTGTTCTGATGCATTGTAAAGCATCAGCAGTCTACATGAGATCATGTTGCACACATAGATTACACACTCAGATTAGATTAGGATAATAGAGGTATAATCTCTGAGAGACGCGTCACAAATAACAGTGAGTCCGTATCTAGTGACACGACACGACAAGGAAATAGAGAATAACCCTCCTGAAGATATAGTTTTTACTTTGTCAGAAATATCTTAATGCATTTTGAAATATCATAATACTTTTAATGAGAGAAGAAACGATTCCCCAGCTGTTTTGTGAGTCAAATGATATTGTAAAATTGTTT
This sequence comes from Leuctra nigra, assembly GCA_934045905.1. Taxonomy (NCBI): domain Eukaryota; kingdom Metazoa; phylum Arthropoda; class Insecta; order Plecoptera; family Leuctridae; genus Leuctra; species Leuctra nigra. The sequence continues at coordinate 24,444,038 of OW203770.1, forward strand.
TAATAAAAGTAATGGCGATATTTTCGAAAACTTATCTTCAGAATATACTACATGAGGCATAACAGAATCTAAAAATAATAATTTAAATGTCATGAAATAATAAAAAATACGAATTCCCAGCTTGGAATGTCGATTAATAAAAATTTAAATAAGTATTCAATTCTATGTTCACTTGACTCATCAAGGATTCACACCATGTTTTACGTTTCAACAGATACCTGTCAGGATAGGAATTATACTCCTATCTATCAAATGAGATGTATACAATTTTACAAATAATGATCTTATAAGTCAGGGAGATTTTATTCTCCAGTACCCACAGATTGTTATACGCAGGATATATCAAATTCATAGAAGATGCATGATTTACAAAAGGAAGTATCAACTAATAGGTAAGTATTAGCAATTAATACCATCATTTTGTGAATCCAGTCCCAGAAAAAAATCTGTCTTGAACAATGATTTTATTTTATTTTTTATTTTTTTATTGTCTGTTTGCAGCAAATGCAAATTGCAAAACACAGAATACCAAAACCAAATTAAAGAAAATTACATAACATATTTAACAGTATGAAAGAATTAAATAATTAAACATTTCTAGAGATATCAAATAATTAACAATGAAATGGGATATTAGTATACAAGATAAGTAATAAAATGATGATAAAAATAATAATATTTGATAAGTATTAATACTGGTTAATATAGAGGCATTGGAATAAAATTATTATCAGTCGCAAACATATTTAGAATAAAAATGGTTTCGCATAATACCAATAGAAGATCTTAAAACAGAATGTGAAACGTTTTTAATAAAAGATTTTCCTAAATTGAAACGCTTACAAAATGAGTTAAAAAAATCTGGTATTGCACCTCGCGCACCGATCATTAATCCGATGACCTCTATTTCATTAACCGAGTATTTTGTTTTGAAATATTCTATGTTTGGTACACTCCCCCAAATAATAAACGGTACTCGAAAGAAAATGAATTGACTGATTAAGGTTTGATGGCATCATCCCATGAAGTCAGTGCTAACGCATTATCTAACTCTTTTAGGTGAGCTCTGATTTCATTGATAATAACAAGGATTGATTGTCAAGGAACCGGCCCAGCAGCCAATACGTTTTGTACCAAGTACCGTTTATTATTTGGGGGAGTGTACGTAAATGCTCTTCTTCTCTTGGAAGAGCATTTATAATGTTCACGTCAAATCATTTTTTACTTTTCATTATGACAAAAAACTGAACTTGAAAATGAACAGTAAAAATACATCTATACATTCTGGCCAGACAATTAAAAGTCTTTCTTTGATGAAACAAAACTTGACAGTCATTTCCCTCCACCACGCTCATAAGTCCTGAACACACAGATTTCATCCGGTAATTTCCTCTACCAATGACAAAATATGATAAAACCGCGAAATAAACAGTGACCAGTCTCTGTAGATAAGGTACACATGCACTGATGAATAGCCGTGTACGATGCTTCAATAGACTGGGAAGATAATGCTGGCAGATATTTCAATGGTTCGCCACGAGATAATACGACACAGCTCGCTGTACTGGAGGCTATTGTATGCGAACGGTTGAGGATTAGGTCACGTGTTCACGTTCGCGCAAGGGATTATGGGTAGAACGAAATATGAAAGCATTTACAGTTTTGACTATAATTAACACAGTGTTTAATTACTGATGATTGATAATAAGTTGTTGTTAATTAAATTTGGAATTATTTATGTGTAATTAATTTATACTTTTAGTGGAGTTGTTGTTGTTATATTTGTAATATGATAATGTTTGTTCATTTCAAAACAATACATGACATTTTGATAAAATGTTCACGAGTATGAAGCGCAATCTATAGGGGAAGAAATGTGCATTCTAGACGGTTAGCTATAGCCTTTTTACAAGTAATAATTCATTATTCCAAAGAATTATGCAGGATGAGTTGCGGATATTTCGTTTACTATAGGTATGAAGTTGTTTGAAATACGCGACGTAGGTTGGTTTATTTCAAAACCTGGGTACTTATGATTCTGTCACAGCTGAAGTTTCTATGTGAAACTAGCAACTGTTCAGTTCGAATTGAAGAAAGTAAAATAGATGAACAACATGATTTCATTACAAATACATTATTTCCTTCGTCCATCTCACGTTAAAATGAAAAATAAATACCAACTCGTAATCAAATATTCAAAACACATTCCAGCACATTCCAACAAAGCCGCTGGCAGCGCTACTTGTTCTAACACTCGATACCAGGTATTTATTGTGAAACCTAATGTTGGTAACACTCCTTGGCTACCTGACCTACAACTATTTATTTTCCCCAGAAGACAAATAAAACCATTACTAATAGAAAGTTCTGTGTAACGCGTTGATATTGTATGCGAATTCATATGCATTTGCAAGATTCTGCTCTAAAGATCTTGGAACTGAAGCGTCGAAGTAGCAGTGATAAAATTCTACAGCAAATTTCACATTATACACGCAAAAAGTCCGTAAAACGTTAATAACTTTTGGATTTAACGACAAATTATAGTCTGAAATGTATCAAAAACACAGATAATGTTAGTTCCAATGAACATGCAAAGTTTCGAGTTACTCGGTGAAACGGTTGTGTATTTATTTTCAAAAATCACAAAAATCACTGGATCTCGGTCACTAACTATGCATGAAATATGAAATTTTTTCATATGAAATTTTTTCATATGAAATTATTGTGTGTACAAAATTTCAGATCGATCGGTTTAACGGTTTAGCCTGAGCATTGCCGACAAAAAACACAACAAAAATCATACAATGCTAGTGCCATGAGAGTGATGTGGTAACGCTCGCTCCGCTCGCTTAAAAATCTCTCCGTAAAACTCATAATATTGTGAAGTTAAAAATCCTCCTTGAACAAAGGTCAGGGCTTACTTCTTATAAGCGGAGAAGACAATTATAATAGAAGCCTGTTTATAATTTGCTACTGCTGGTTTTCCGTAAGAGGATTCTGTTTAATCTCTTTCTGCTCCTTTTTATCCTAAAAGTACTTCTTCAGGATTGTCAAGTTTCATCCATGTCTTCGTTATTTGGCTTGTAAGTGTTTTCCAATAAAAGATGTAGCAATTTAGTGTGGTAACAGTTTCTTTGAATATCAGCTTATTAACTCGAAATATTATAGGTTGGGCATTATGTTTTAGTGACGTATTAAGAAGAGATTGTTGAACTACGGGCACCTCGGTCGAAACCACCATCATTCGACATCCGACGACTGAAGATGGCAGAACCAGCTCTGCCAAAACGTCGTGAACGGCCCCTTTTAGGGCAAACACAAACAAACCATCATGGAGATTTTACCGAAAAAAAGAAGACATTAAATAAACTTATACATTTTTTGCCCTGTTCAAAATTCACAAAGCCATACATGATTTATACTACAGTAGTATTGCTTACAGCAGAAATGTTTTAAACTGGGTATACCTAGGTATACAACAAGATGTTACCACTTTTGCGCACTTTTGTTAACCCTTCCAATCCTTCTCACATTTTGCAAGCAATTTCCTACCTTTCTCCATACAAAAAAAACAAAATCTTTTCCCCTCAACTCCCCCCCCCCCCTCCCCCCACAAAACTTTTTCTTACTCATTAAATGTTTTGAAAAACATGATGAACACTCGACAAATCATAAAACGGTATTTGAAAGAAATGAATTGTCTGAAAAAATGTGATGGCATCATCCGATGAAGAAAAACTCTGGACTGTGTAGCCAAAATATGAGTTTGATCAGATTTATCGAAGACCATTTTCATTTTTTAACCTATCAGGAGATGTTTATTTAAATTTTAACCAATGAATGGCTTTCAAAAAAATTAGGGCCTGCAAATAGAGAAGGTTGTTTCATCATATTGTGTGCAAAATTTCAGCTCGATCGAAGAAAAACTCTTACCTATATAGCAAAAATATGAGTTTGATCAGAATTATCGAAGACCGTTTTCATTTTTCAGCCTATCAGGAGATATTTATTTAAATTTTAACTAATAAATGGACTTCCAAAAAATTAGGGTCTGCAAACAAAAAAGGTTGGTTTTACATGTGTGCAAAATTTCAGATCGATCGCTGAAACGGTGCAACCTGTGCATCGGTTAATAGCGGAAAAAAAACAAAAAAAACAAAAAATAAACAGAGGTCCGTGCCAAAAGAGCCAAAAGGAGACGCTCGCTTCGCTCGCTCAATTATTCTTAAATTTCGTCACAGACTTATATGAAAATCTTCAAAAATTCCAAAAATATTGGTCCCATATAACCATTCAAAGTTTTAAGTTGATCGATTGAACTTTTATGATTGAACGAATGAACGGTTCCAATTGTTAATTTTCAAAAATCACAGGATCTTGTTCAAATAATATACCTAGGACCACTCATATGATATAAGTGTGTGTACACAGTATTAGATATATCAGGGTCCTGATTCTACAACTGCATTGCTGGTCGCCTAGCAATTATTTCAATGTTAATCTTATGGAAGAAATTGCTAGCGGACCAGCAATTGAGTTGTAGAATGAGGCCCCTGTTGATTATTAGTGTCATAATTATGCGTTTGAAAGTTTCTGTTCTAACTACCTTGGAACATTGGAACTGAGCCGTCGAATTGGCCGTGATCTATAGCAACGAGCAAAATGTCCGTAAAATTTCAATAACTTTGGGATTTAAACACTGATTTGTCTGAAAATTGTTGAAAACACAGATAATGTTGGTCCCAATGACCATGCAAAGTTTTGAGTTGATCGGTCAAACGGTTCTAGTTTAAATTTCAAAAATTACAGTAAAGATGGTTTTAAATTTTAACCAATAGGAGGATTTGGCTGAAACTTTGTATGATTGGGTAAAATGTTACAAGTAATGACTTGTCAAAATTTCAAATTGATAGGAACATCCAATCAAAAGATATTTTTTTTACATTTTGAACCAATCAATGGATTTCAAAAAAATTAGGGTCTGCAACGCCCAGAAATGGTCTGTACATGTGTGCAAAATTTCAGCTTGATCGAAAAAAAACTGTGATCTGTATATCGTCAGTAACAGAAAAAAAAAAAAAAAAAAAAAACAGAGGTCCGTGCCAAAAGAGCCAAAAGGAGACGCTCGCTTCGCTCACTCAATTATGAAATCAAGATCTATCAATTGCCATTTGATTGATAAACAATTACAGTTATATTTTAAAGTCTCACGACATGAATAATTCACAACAAATACAATTATATTGAAGTATTGTCTTACACGATGACTTATGCCGCCATTACACAACTATGATTGGATGAAAGCAGAGTAGGGAATATGCAAACGTTTTTTAATGCGGTTAAAATACAATATTTCAAAATAACAACACATTTGTTGGTAAAACACACTATTTTCAATCTCAAAAGTGTAAATTTTCATTCATAAATATGAAGTTAAATATCAGTGTAAATTCTGGCGGGAAAACGCTATCACGGCGAGTGATGTCATATTTTATTGTAACCATGGTTGGTTGATATAAATGACATCACTGGCCGGGATGGCGTTTTCCCGCAAAATTTACACTGCTTTTAAAGTTTATATTTACACATGAATGAAAATTTGCACTTTTAGTGTGAAAATAGTGCGATTTACCAACAAAGATGTTGTTATTTTGAATTATAGTTTTTAAAACATACATACATAATTCCCTATTACTGATTTTTTATCTCATCTAAACAAACTCATAGAAGTGGACTTCCGCCCTTCTACCTCTGTTTAACTGATGTACACACGGTGATAATGTATGATTTGCACAATATCAACTTGAAAGTGAGTGAATATATTATCTTCCGTCACGTGTCATGACATATTTCGTCCCCTTCCATCCCAAATCGGTAATAAAACTCTCGCACCACCCCCCGAGTAAGCCCCTTAGCTCTTACACAGTGTAAAGTGGGTGTAAACCGAAAACTCACTGTTTCACAATCATATTCATTCAAGAGCATGAACTCACGAAGTGATCGAAGTACGTCGCTGCATACGCTTAGTAATAATGCATAAATGTAATGACGAAATAATGGAATAATGCACTCGTTTCATACAAGAAATGCAGATTCACTTTCAGTACCAACATGACAAGAAGAAAATAAGCCGTCGTGTCAGCACGTCGGCATATATCAAGACGACAGCGTGACAACAATTAACACTGCAACGTTCCTCCGTGTCGCCATCTAGCGAACAATTAAAGTGACTAAACCTGACAGTCTCGTCGGCTAAGCGGGTGCTTTTTCTATAATGGACCGAAACTGTGACGTGAACCTGAGAGAGAGATAAATGATGGACGGTTTTTATTTATATCAACTTGTTTTCAGAATGTTAGTTTCAGCTTCTAGGTAAAAGCTATAGTAAAAAGCTTTATGCAATTATTTATGTTTCCATGTATTGGAAGTATAAAAGCTCTATTCCTAAAAATAGCATGGTTCACCGTAGATTTGGCATTTAGGAGATGTGAGATATGTATTATTATTTTCTTACCATTTTGAGTCAAGAAATGTTTACGAAATATACTCTGAGATTTTTGTCTCAAAAAATTTCAAAATTAATATTATATTTGAATGTTTTTAGGGCGAAAATGAGCAAATATTACATGGAGTTAAGAAATTATGAAACTGTAGATTCCTGAGGACTCATTCAATGCAAACACAATGAAAAAAGACGATAATATGGTTCTTAGAAATTTTGAATTCTTATTTGATGAAACCTTTATATGGCGTTAACAATGCGCGCAGTGATTTCAGAAAGCTATTTGCTTTGTCTAAAATAATGATCCGCGAAAAAGCTCTAGAGTATATTTGTGAAAATGGTGTATTTTACACGAAAATAAAACAAGGAATGTTTTTAATAATTATTGAAGTGATAATTAATGAACAAAGGAAAACTTTCTGACGAGTGGAGACGCTGAAAAGTTCGTGCTTACGTTTTGAGGATCGTTATTTCCGAGCGTCGGGCGAACAACAATTAGAACAGAGGATAATGAAGTAAATACTGTTGATATGAAAGTTAAATGTTAAAATGAACTACAGTTTTAGTGTCAACCAATCAGAAAATATTACCCCAAACTATCAGATGTCTGCTGGTACGACATTTGTTTGTTTGCAAAATTTCAGCTCGATAGATTTATCAATGTGACCTGCAGGTGATACGAGAAAACAAAAACATTTCTTTAAACTCAACAGAGTCTAATACAATATGGAAGAAACAGGAAGAGTACATTTTTAATTATAGTTTGACATATCGATCAAAATAAACAAACAATGGTAACGTCGCTACAAAAATATTCTCTTATTTTTTCCAATATTTCTTACTGATTGAGTTTCCCGAGTAGCTATCAGTTGAAGTGACATTTTCATTCCATTATTCTAATATCATTCTTACATGTGTCAATATTAGCATATCGAGCGGGTCGTAGAGGAGCAATATTTGTTTCCGGAACAAGATGGAGTAAAAATAACCCCAAGTTTAAGATGCCTGAATACGGCCAAACTCAGAAGCATAAATGAAATTGGCCATTTAGAATAAGGTATATCGGATCGTGTAAAGTGTAGTGAATGTTTTGGGTTAATAACGGCCCACAATCCTGCAATTAGTCTAATGGCGAGAGGTGAGTAATTGTGATGATAGGTAGACGGTTATGACGAATAAAAGCGGGAAGGAGGCAGTCGTGGCCTCTTTATCTCTCGCCTGAGGAACACGGAAAGCTCAGACTTGTATTTAGGAAATGCTCTCTATTTATCGCATAAGCGAGCCTTCGTATTGCGTAACAATTCGTGTGAAAGTTGCTGCTCTATAATAGACCATGGAAATAGCTAGATTGATCAAATGCGTCAAAAAGCATGTTTGAAATTTATTTGAAAAATTGACAAATATTTAAAAAAAAAAAATATATATATAAAATATCCGTAAAATGTTAATTGATCTTAAAGTTCTTGACAGATTTTTTTCCGGGAAATTTTAGTCCAAATGACCATGCAATATAATCAAGTTGATCGTTCACACGATTCCATATTCAATTTTCTACCAAACACAGGATTTATTTTAAAATAAGAACAAGATGAGTAGGAGTAGCGTCGGACTTGGCAAGTCGGCTCTTGCTGTAAATTGCCCAAGTAGAGGTGGAGATTCCAATCAGGCCCCATGACCCGATTGTATTATTGGATAATGGTTTTGATGAAAAATAAATACCTGTGGCCGTGACGTAGTGTGTGTGTGTGCGCGGAAAATATCAGATCGATTGGTTGAACTCGAGAAACGAACATAGCAAAACTACTTCTTTAAAACTCTCTCCTTGACGTTCACGCTTAATTAATATTCCAACAACGCGAAATGTCAGATGGTACGTCTCCCTTAAAACATCTTCCCTTACCCCCCCCCCATTCCTATCTTTTTCCTCACCCCTGTCAAAGTTTTTATACCCCGTCCTGATGGTGACAATGATAGCCACTTTGTGAAACAAATAAGTCCCTAAATAGTTCTTTTCTCTTAGGGTTTACAGAGACGAGGTATATCTTTAGCATACTCAACTCGAACTTGGTAGATAAAGTGACAATAAAAGCAGTTCAATTGACAGTTTCCCATCTGCATACAAGTTCCATGTTTGAATCCATTGATAGAAAAGATTTGCGCAGAAATTGCATTTTAAAGGAGACGGGACTTTGGAATTTCATGTCCTCATCTAGGTACGTTGATTAATGTAAGTAAGAAACCTATACACGTCACCGCACCAATATAGAGTGTTTTTGCATTCCGAGCGCCAATGGCTCACTGATGACATCACATTAGTCCAAAGTCTAAAGCCAAATAAACTTGCTTACCAGTAGCAAGTTCTAATCACGGCGCAATATATTAATTATTTAGTTGATATAACAGCTGAAGGGGAATCATGATGTTCATTATGAAGAGACGCAAGATATTACAAATTAGGCAACGATGGGCCATTGTAATATATTAGAATAAAATTCTTTCACGATATAATCCGATATGAGGGTAAATGTATTCAGGCAGTTCAGGAATGCAAGTTTTCTCAGACGAATATTTAACTGGAAAATGTGCATGGAAATAGTGGCATGTTGTAATCATCTCGTAGGTACCTACTTACTTAAATAGGTATCTTTCTTGTATAAGAATAACCACTCTAAGAGACCTTTAAGATACTCTGCTAACACCAATGGTTATAAGTTGAAACGGTCATTCAAGGAGTGTCATTGGTTGTTGCTATGGTAATATAGTTTTTATCAACCGTTTAAAATTTATCTGAGTATTGAAAACTGGCCCTAACATAATATTGTGACATATAGGCATTAGGCTGCTGTCAGATTTGATTATCATCCAATACCTAAACTAGCTATGGCAACTATTTCAATTGTACTATGCATAATATAATAAAATTAATTGATCAACTTCAAGAGCAAAGTCCCGAGCCAAACGTTGAACTAAAGGTGTTATCCAAACAAATTCATTATAATTTTATTTCCTCGCGTACATCCATAAATCATAATTGTTACTTTCATTTAATTTGTTTCATCCTGAGTCTAGATGCATTTTTTCTTGAACTTCTGGCTTTAGTTTAATCAATCTTTCAGTATACCTAATGCTGCATTGCATATTGTTATAACATTCATCATCTATACATTCTACACAATCTAATATCTAGATTCAAAAATCAATAAACTGTTGGTTCAATTTTGTGAAATGCCAATAAGTTGACGAACAGTGAACTTTTTGTCAAACGGCAACATTCGCTCCGCTGATTCGAAAAGTCTGATATTCCACAGCCTTCCCTAGCAACCAATCGCGTCACGCTCTCATGTTTTTCATACATCAGTAGAACGCTTAGGAACGTTCCATCTCGTATTTCAAATCAGCGCGAGGCTTTAGGAAATAACCGCGCTTCTTTGACGATCACGTGATAGCAGGGAATGTTTCTCCTCTCACTCTCTCTCGCATATATTTCCCATGCGACGCAAATCCGCCGAACCCGTATTACACCGTTCAATTTATCTCAATTTGATGAACCAATCACAGGAGAGGAACTCTTACCTTAAAATCAAATCAGTCCATTTTGTTTACATTGTTGACAACTGATTTCACATTGATTTTTGTAGTCACCTATTTTCTCAACCAGTAAAACGATATTTAACATTTTATATTTTTACAATTTCACTATTAATAATCTGCCGAAGCAATAATTTTTCAGTTCCGAAATTCAAATGGAGGAAATCTCAATAGTTTAGTATCAATATAGAATTAATAAGTTTAAATCCTTTGGTTATTCTATATATATATATCTACATTATTACTAACAAATGAAGAAATCATAGCTTTCAAGGCAATAATTCACACCCCAAGCTCAATTGTTGTTAAACCGAAAAGTAAATTCAACGGAACAGATGAAGGGTACAGGGAAAGAACGCTCTAAGTCACATTCGGATGAAACTGAGATATACGAAGTTTTATGTTGAAACTTGTATCTATCTTCCATTCAAATCGATATTTCAATTGCGTTTTTCAAGACTTTGTGGAAATATTTTCTAAATACCGAGGATATATTCTGAAAGCTCATAAAAATCAATGCAAGATTAAACCTTAATTTTTTTTTATTGACTTAGATCCGTTATAACCAAAATTAAATTTGCTGGATTAACTAACTTTTTGATTAAATTCAAATGTTTCAATCATTTTGAGGTATCTGATTGGCTGTGCCGCCAATTTAGTCCAATATTTAGTTAATCCGGCTCATCTGGACCTTATAGCGTTCTTTCCCTGTAGGCTTCAGATCATAATGTCACCCGACAACACTAAGCTCCTCAGTCAGGATACTCAGTCGCAGGTATCGAATCCCGAGACTTCCGGAATGCGAGTCGAATGCCTGAGCCAACCTGCCCGTAACTGTTTCATAATGTTCCTACATCGTTCAGTGTAATTCGTCCTTCCCGATTGAATCCGACACCACGGTGGTGATCGAAACAGCGTAAACCTCTATCTCGTTCTCGATATATCGATACTTATTGAATCGCAATTACTCACTCGCGCGAGGTATCGCAATTCTCGCGTCTCGTGATCCGCGAGATCGAAGATATTGCGATGATTCTCGTCAGAAGCGAGATTCTCGTGATTGACGTTCGTTGAAGCTTACCTAAAGGCAAAGAGAAATAACGTTATTAGAATGAGCCGATAATATTTTTGATATTACATTTGTGATATAAAAATGGAGCAATTGATGAATTATGAGGGTAATTCATGGGCACTCTACTCTGTTTTAAATAATAAAGTTTAAAGTTCACAAAAATTTAAATTTTTTCTGTATTTTCATAATTATTCAGGCGATTTTCTATTCAAATATTAAAACAAAATCATTATCGAAAACAAAAATAAAAAAATCAATGTGTATTAAAACTTACACGCAGAATTAAGAGGGCTTGGTAGTGAGCGTGGCCTTGACGAGTTTTTTAATCGATTTTTATCAATATCTTTTACCAATATAATTGTTAACAAAATAGGGCTTTGTACGCGTATTCAGAACAGTTCAATGAAAATAATTCCATAGCTTGTAATGGTTTATTAAATTTACTTTGTCCAACAGATGTTTAGTACCCGAAAATTAGTAAAATTATGGCACTAAACATCTGTTGGACAAAATAAAACTAATAACTTATTCCAAACTATGATATTATTTTAATTGAACAGTTCTAAATACGCGTACAAAGCCCTATTTTGTTAACAATTACATTGGTAAAAGATATTGATAAAAATCGATTAAAAAACTCTTCAAGGTCAAACTCACTACCCAGACGTCTTAAGGGAGGACAATGGTGAAAATCCTAAAATCTACAATAAGAATGCAATGGCTGTGAAATTTTAAGGGTTTACTAACACAAGAAAAGGGATTTAATTTTAATTTTTTTCATTAAAAAAAAAACAAAATTTTGGCTTCTAGACAATTTTTTATTTAAAAAAAAAGTGAGTTTCGTTGGTACAGTTTTATTTCCACATTTTTTGTGATAACAAAATTAAAAAATTATTTTATGGAATATAAAAACATAATTAACAATCTGGTAAGAGGAATTTTTGAAATAATATTTTTTACCTGCTCAAAAAAATTATCAAAAAAAATAATAAATTATATTGTAGCAACACTATTGGTTACAAATTTATTGTAGAAGTATGAAGTACAATATGGCAAAAAGGCTCTTTCAGTACCTTTATAATCCATTCATGGACATAATAATAATAATCTTTAATCCTTTTTTTTCCAAATTACAGTGGGTTAAGGAGGTAAATACAAGGGCCTAATTAATGAAACCGGCTGGCCGGGCCTGACGTTTCTTCTGTATTCTCTTCATCTTCATCATCTTCTTCTCCATCTTCAACTTCTTCTCCTCCTTCCTCCTCAACTTTTTCTACAAGTCTTCTCCATATGTCCACGTCTTCCCACCACTTTTCATCTCTGATCTTCATCCACGACTCCCCTCTCTCTTCCACAGCCGCCACCACTCCATTCATCCACTTTGTTCTTGGTCTTCCTCTCTTTCTTTTCCCATCAATTGCTGCTCGCTCTGCCTCCCTCCTTGGAATTCTTTCCGGTGCCATTCCTTTCCATCGTCTATACCACCTCAACCTCTCTTTTCCCAATTTGAAACCTAGAGCCTCCACTCCCAGATCTTTCCTTATCTTTGTACTTCTTACCTTGTCAAGTTTTGTCAATCCTGCTAATTTTCTTAAAAACTTCATCTCTGCCCCTTGTAATTTCACTTCTTCCTTCCCTCCCATTGGCCAGGTTACTGCTGCATACATTAAGATCGGTACAAAGTACATCTTGTACAGTAGTACCTTACACCTACGTGGCATGTCTTCGTTCCACAACAAAAAAAATGAAAACAAAAAAAAATGAAGACAATCGCACAAGAACTTTTTGAGATAAATTCGCATCATCAGTAAATTTTATATATATAAATATATATATATAATAGCATATCGATGGTCCAGTTCAATACTGAGACATCTCCAAAATCATAGTTTTGAGATAAATCGAATATAAGATTTCAATAAGATGTCTCAGTACAGAACTGGGACATTTACATAGGGTTATTTAAATGGACAATAAGATGTCTCAGTATAGAACTGGAGAATGTTATAGAGATACATCAGCGATCTCGTGGAGGCAAATGAAACTAAAAGATATCTCAGTACAGGACTGGATAGAGCTTGAAATTCTGAATCCAATGATATATAATTTCATTTTTCCATTTTTTTGAGATGTCTCAGTATTGAACTGGACCATCGATATATGAAATATTGTACTCCATTAGAAAGCATTGCATTATCACAGTAAAACAATTATATACAGTATCTTACAAGGGAAAATACTACTTAAAAGAGTTAATTTCTATTTTATAAAAGTTATATAGACAAAATTTTGAAATAATTTTTTTTTTTTGGAAAATATAAAATTTTGGTAGAAATTTCACCATTGTCCTCCCTTAAACATAAGATACAACAGTCTCTGCAATACGTTTCTGTAAATGATTAGATATTAGAGTATAAAATCTGCAAAATTAAATGGAAACAGCAGTTAAAAATTCAGTTACATTATTAAAACAAAATAATGATAAAAGCACCTTACATACTAGCAAGGACTACACGGCTGCTTTTACCTGAAAGTTTAGTCCTCTGAATAATTTATGTCTTACATAAATTACGTGATTCTTTACACAATTTGGTTTAGTGTCATATCCTGCAGATCGGTTTCTTGATATCCCTAAAAATAATGTATAGTTATACTCGACTTTGCTGATAGATACTAAAAGATAGCTGTGGTTTAGTTATTCCAAGCATTCCGAACGCTCGCTCATCTTCGCGTTCACTTTTCTAGTGTGGATCTTATTAACAAAAAAAAATGTTCTACATCATATATTTTCAAAACATCCCCGATTTCTTTTATATCTTTAAAAATTATTCAACATCTGACACCAAATGTAAAATCCACACCAATTTGTAATATTTCTCTAAATTCATATTTTCCCTCTAAAAAGGGCATCCAATCACACAATTCCGTTGGTAATTTAGTAGATCGTGAGTGCAGCATATATCACATGGAGGCTATGCATCAAACGTCGCTCTATGTTAACCCAATGCATACAGATGTCAAAGGAACTCGCAATAATTCATGGCATGTACTTTTCAATATTTTACTGCAGATGCATTCGGGTTCATTCAATCATAATGTACAGACTTAACCGACTGTGTAATATGTAGGTGAATAAATAGAGCGAGTTTCTTTTACAGTTTCATAATTTATTCAAACATGTATTCTAGATTTGTCTACTAAATTAACCAATTCGTTCCCGTAGGTGCTGTATTATTCTACTGAACTGTTGATTTATTACAAAATACAATTTGTAAAGTTTTTCTATTGGAAGAGATGCAAGCCGTCTCACGGTATGCACAGCCTTTTAACATATCTTCTTAAATCTGCACGCTCTACATCTGACAACAATATTTAATATTTCTCGTAATTCAGTGTGTAGATAACAGATGTATAGGTAACATTAAAGCAGGTGACAACATCATAGTTGGTAACGTTTATCAAAGACGTACACTTATAATTATGTAATTTGTCTGTGTTTAAAACGAATGAAGAACTACATTTCTACAGTACTGGATAACAAAAACACTTAAAAACAGTTGATAAATATGGTACTCTCCAACTGAAAAAGTATACAATCAACATGCTAGAAACAGTACATCCTTCGAAACGTCGCGAACGGCCTTTATCAGGGCCACCAGCACATACTACATCGGAACAAACCGTCACCACTGCCATGCTATATCCCGATGGTTCCGAAAACGTCCCCGACATCAATAATATATTTAGTTATTTTAAAACACTTTAAAAGCGCTAGGAACTTTAACTGACTGCAGTGCAGTGGGAAAGCTTAGTGCACTTGCTCTTCTAGAGTTTTTAGTAAATTCAAATGACGGGGTATACGGGTACACTGTGCGGTCGCTCTTTGAAATTTACAGTTGAATAGAATATTTACTTTGATATGAGTTTTCCTTCATGTATTGTATGATGCAAGTTTTAAGTTCCTGAAAACTTTTCACTTCAATTGAAATCGTTTTAAGATGTAGTAAAATCGCGAATGAGACTGGAAATGATGTCATCCACCAAGAGAAATGTCTTCTTGAGTTTGACATTCATAATAATCCCTCTCTCATCGAATCGAGAATTCACCACTTCGTCTATTAAAATTTTAAACAGCGACTCATTTCCCAAAGTGTACGTTCAATAATAATACACCAATTTCAAGACATGTAGATACATATGACCCAGTTTAATTGTTAATGTCACCCAGAAAAACTAAAAACATTTCTAATCCAACAAGATCTAAAAATATATACCACCTTTTATATTATACAAGCTTGTTTTTTGTGCATTGCAATCCCATTTTACTGAAGCCAGGTGCGATGCAATATTAAATACCGACCGCGCCACAGAATGGCAGAGATATATTAGAATTTAGTTCCAAAAGTTTCCGTCATCGTGGTAAAAGTTTCTGAGATAGAAGCAATCTCCAAACTGTTGCAGGCTGTTTGCGGTTCTTCCGATATGAAATGAGAAATCGTCCATGTCAATTTATACGAGCTTGCTGATTGGCTCCTGGGGAATATTATGATATAAACATATCGAATTTGCTATGTTTCACTTCAATTAAGTAACGATATATTATGGACCTTGTTTGCGTGTATAGTTGAGTGTCTTCTATAAAGACAGAGTTAAAGTTCTTCTTTATTTATATCAGTTACTGTAAGTGAGTTTTGAGTACAAAACGCTTATGTTTAAGAATACATGTTTTGATCAAGATCTGAGATAATAGGCAAATAGAAATTAAATAAATAAAAAACTATATATTATATTCTCCTATAAGATATACAATAATATTTAATGAAAATTTACATTATAAAAACTTCTGTCTTCCATATCAAAAACATTGCACAAATTAATTTTGTAATTTCGGTGGTGTTCCACAACTAGGGCGATTGATGAATGATTGAGATGTGATGATTGAGATGTGATGATTGAGATGTGATGATTGAGATGTGATGATTGAGCGAAGGGAGCGAGCGTCTCCACTTGAAACTTATGGCTCGAATATCTGATTAATTGTCTGTCTGACTGTTTTTTTCGCATTACAGGTCAAACGAAGTCACTGCCAACTCTTTCACAATAGTTTCATCACAATGCGTATTTGGCTACTTATTAATTTCTAGCAAGATTGGTCGATTGGATGCTATATTACAAGAATTGATGTTAATATTTGGTTATTTACCGAAATAGTGTATAATAATTAGGTAGAAATTAAAGTGTAATAATGACCCATAAAAAACACTCGGTGTAAAAATACCAGCCAAGTCTCTTCAACTATAAAAAAATAGAAGAAATCTAAAAATTCAGCACTGAAAAGTAGTGATATCAAAAAATGGGCCAAGTCAAAACTCAATTTTAAAAACCAAAATATACTTGGCGCATCGTGCATATAGATCGTTTAGAAGAATACGCCAGATAAGATATATATATATAAAATCTACCTACCATATAATGTCGGTAAAAACGATCCGCCAAGTATATCTAGGTTTTTAAAATAAGGTTTTGACTTGGCCCATTTTTTGATATCACTACTTTTCAGTGCTAAAATTTTAGATTTCTTCTACTTTTATATAGTTGAAGAGACTTGGCTAGTATTTTTACACGGAGTGCTTTTTATGGGGATATCACTCATTTTTTTAGTTTATTTACATAACTTGTAAGACATATCGGAGCAACAATGAGAATGACTAATGCCTGTAAGAAAAATACGACATTTACGAATTGGTTACTAAGAAAAGTTTTGTTTGTTTCTAAATATAAGCTTAAAGGGATATTCCATGAAGAATTGCGAAAGCATCAGTCCAATCGGTCCAGCCGTTTTCAAGATATGTCATTACTTCCGGTTTTCAAAATGACTGCCACATAGAATGTATCTATAAATTCTGATTCTGAGCCTTCTGAATAGATATTTATCGGTTTTTATATAAAGGGGAAGGAAATTTAGGCAGATTTCGCCTAAATATGACGTCATTTCCGGTTCCAGTAATTAGAAAACTTTAGTTTCAGTATTGATATTTCATATCTAGTGGAGCGGTCGCTCCACGCCAGCCAAGTCGTACGGCGCGCGCACACTCTCATATAAAGGCTGGAGCAAACCCACTTTTACTGTAAGCATCAAAGTGGCATTTTCGGCCTACTGGATCTTAAAATTGAGAAATCTCACATTGTTGCGAAATATCTTAATTTCGAGCTATGGCCCACCCTACAACATATACCAAATTTGGGAACAATAGGTTACGCCCTTTGCGCGCTAGAGGGCCGTGAAAACAGTGTTTTAGGGCGGTTTTCATAATAATAATCTTAGTAGTAGTAGGCTGGAGCTAAAATCCGGTAAACAGGCCACAGCCTAAACGGCTGAACCGATTGATCTCACATTTTTACCACGTGTGCACTTTTGGCGTCTGATTTAACCTTCTCCCCATGACTTTTTTGTGCCGCCATTTTGAAACCGGAAGTGGCATCATATCTCGACAACCGCTGGACCGATTGGAACGAAATTTGCGCCAAACGATTCAGACGGTCATCTATATGCATTATCAGTAGCAAAATACTAAAAATTATGTTAACGAAACAGGAAATGACGTAATGAAATTTGAAATACATCTATTGGCATTTTGGCAACAAAGGTTGATCCTATTATTTTGATATTTATGTAACGTATGTACTTTTGACATCTCATTTGAATTGTTATAAAACCAACCGGAAGACGCCATTTTGAAACCGGAAGTGACATCATGTCTCAAAAACGGCTAAACAGATTAGAACAAAACCAGCGCTAAACGATTTAGACGGTCAACTTTATGTAATCAGTAATATTTGATGATTCAAATATCGAAACCGGAAATGACGTCACACATTTTATGACCTATACCGGAAATGACGTCATAAATATGCTAAATGACGCTAAATTCACCACTTTATACTTTAAAATAGATATAAGTAAACGTACTTTGTAAATAATTATAAATTCAAGGTTGCAGTGTTCTCGGCGGCCATTTTTAAAACCGGAAGTGACGTCATATATCGTAAACGGTTGTACCGATTGCAACCTAAGTTTGGAAATGTGTTGGACTAATAATTATGAATTCAAGACGACATTATTTTCGGCCGCCATTGTTAAAACCGGAAGTGACGTCAAATATCGAAAATGGCTGTACCGATTGCAATCAAATTTTGGAAATGTGTTGTACTAATAATTATGAATTCAAGACGACATTATTTTCGGCCGCCATTGTTAAAACCGGAAGTGACGTCATATATCGAAAATGGCTGTACCGATTGCAACCAAATTTTGGAAATGTGTTGTACTAATAATTATGAATTCAAGACGACATTATTTTCGGCCGCCATTGTTAAAACCGGAAGTGACGTCATATATCAAAAACGGCTGGACCGATTGCAACCAAATTTTGGAAATGTGTAGGAGTAATAATTATGAATTCAAGACGACATTATTTTCGGCCGCCATTGCTAAAACCGGAAGTGACGTCATATATCGAAAACGGCTGGACCGATTGTAACGAAACTTAAAGCTATTCTTCTTGGATAATTATTTTAATCTTATATACCAAACGCAACTTTTCTAAGTATCCAAATCGGCATAGGCGTATTTTTTTAAAGAAATAAGTTCTTGCACGGACACAAGCTGTGCTACAAGCTGTATGAATAAACTAACAAAAGAAGTGATATCCCAGAAAAAAACACTCCGTGTAAAAAAGGCAGCCAAGTCTCTTTACTTTAAAAAAATTCAACACCGAAAAGGAGTGATATCAAAAAAGGAGCCAAGTCAATGACATTTCCAAATATTTAATCGTATCTTTGAAATAAAAGTATAAACACCGAGAAATACTTTACAAAAGGACTTGGCGCATCGTTTTTTTAAAGACATTTTTCTATTCATAAGCATGTGCCATTTATATACAACCGTCATTTTGAATGTTTAGAATAATAGGGAAACATCTTTCAATTAGGTACATATTATACATACCTTCTGTAAAATATTTTCTATATGATTATATACGCTATGAAACTTGTTGTCTATGCTTTCTATAAATATACACAATAGTTATCTTCGTAATATTGTTTCGTGGTGAATATAATTAAGTCTCATGCGTTATACCTTCTCATCATGTAACAATTTCTATTAATACACATTTTATAAAAATACATTTCACAAAGAAGACAGTCATATTGAATTTCTATTAAAAAATTTAACTTTATACACTTGACACTTCAAAAATATATAATTGTGTTCCATTAGTTAGTAATTATTTGACAACGTTTCATGATTTCCTTCAGTCAAGATCAAATTATGAAAAGATACCAGTCTAATATCGCCATATTAACAGTACTGCAAGAATCTGTATGAGCCCACTTCCAATTGATATGAAGGGATGTGTGTTGTGAAAAATATCCGACCGAACCGGGGCACGAACTTGGGACCTCTCACTTGCCGGGCGAGAGCTCTACCAACTGAGCTACCCGATCGGACGGGCGGACATTAGACACAACACACTGATGAGGATCCTGACTCCTGACTCCATGGAAGTTTTCCAAAGAAACCTACATTCTCACCACTTCCAATTGTTATGTAATTCTTTCACCCTTATATTACTTATATATTACAGCATAAAATCATGCTTCTATCGCCATTGACAAAACTATAAAATAGTCATTACTAAAAGTAGCTTGATTCATAGATTCTGGCTCTAATAGAAAGAGGAAAATGTACCTACTTGTAAATTTCTTTCCACTTTTAGGATAGAATGATGTCTTTAAAAAAACGATGCGCCAAGTCCTTTTGTAAAGTATTTCTCGGTGTTTATACTTTTATTTCAAAGATACGATTAAATATTTGGAAATGTCATTGACTTGGCTCCTTTTTTGATATCACTCCTTTTCGGTGTTGAATTTTTTTAAAGTAAAGAGACTTGGCTGCCTTTTTTACACGGAGTGTTTTTTTCTGGTAGAAGACTATCTGAATCATAAGGCGCTAATTTCATTCCGATCGGTTTAGCAATTTTCGAGATAATGACGTCACTTCCGGTTTCAAAATGGCGGCTTCCGGTTGGTTTTATAAAAAGGCACCTCAGACGCCAAAAGTGCACATGTGGTAAAATGTCATATCGATCGGTTTAGACGTTTAGGCTGTGGCGGTGAGAGCGACGTTTCCTGATATCTGAGGAAGAAGAAGAAGCATAGGTTTTAAAAAAGGGGTGTTATTTCACTGTTTTCACGGCCCTCTAGCTCGCAAATGGAATAACCTATTGATCCCAAATTTTGTACATGTTGTCAGGTGGGCCATAGCTCAAAATTAAGATATTTCGCAACAATGTGAGATTTACAAATTGTGTGATCCAGTAGGCCGAAAATGCCATGTTATTGCTTACAGTAAAAGTGTTTGGTCTGCTCCTCAGTTTATTAGGCATTTACGGTATGTTGAGTGAGTGTGAGTGTACAGTACGACTTGGCTGGGACCGCTCCACTACATTAATTTTGTTTGATGTATGAGATGACAATAATTACGATTCAATTATACGTAAATTAATGTACCTATTATTAAATGGAAATATTAAAATTGGGCAACTGAGTATTATATTGGTTTTAATTAAATTCAATTTCCAAGAAATTTAATATGTTTGATATTAAAATTTTGCTGAAACCAGAAATATTTTCCACGTAATGTCACTTAATTAATTTTGATGTATACTAGAGAGGAGACAATTAGGATTCACTTATTCGTAAATTAATGGAAGATTCCCGACTCCACTTGCTGTTTAATAAACCACAAATAAAGTTCTAAAATGTGAAAATTTCATAGTGTAGGTTTGATATCATTTATTTTACCATTTATTTATTTATTTATAATTTACTTCTTATGCCTGTCAAAATATTGTTTCACGAGTTTTAGTTTTGAGTTGACGTGTATTGGAGGTAACGGCCATGCAAGCGGTAGAAAACTGTAATACTTCCAGAGTGTATAGATGCCTTTCAAAGTTGCAATGAAAAGCAGAATAATTGGGAAGAATTTATTTACCATAAACATTGATTAGTGTTTCGTGTTATGCTTTTAAAATAAAACCACACAAATCTCGGTCGGGAAAGTCTGCCGTTAATGAAACACACTTCATTGGAATTAGTCATGTCATAATATAGATCAAATCAACTCGGACCAAAAGAATTTAATTTGGTATGAATACTCTTTCGGAATGTTCGTATTCGTTTTTGCTTGCTTTTGTTGGTATTTTGAAGTATTGTAACAGGAGCTCTCAACGACAAACGATATTCAATAATATGCTTTGAATCCATACAAACTTCAACAATAAAATTATTGTTGGTAATACAAATAATAGCTCTCTTTCAGAGAATCTGTTCAGTGATTAATTGAGCGAGCGTAGCGAGCGTCACCACGGTACTCTTATGGCACTTTCTCTGTGTGTTTTTTTTGTTTTTTTTGTTTGTTTTTTTGTTTTTTTGTTTTTTGCCTGCACTGCCCAGGTCAAACCGCACAACCAATCGATCTGAAATTTTGTACACATACTAACGTAATCTATGCGATCCCTGGGATCTTTTCTGAACGGGATCCTGTGATTGGTTCAAATTTTATAAAAATTATCTTTCGATTGGTTGGTTCGATCAATTTGAAATTTAGCAAAGTCATTGCAACCAACATTGTACCCAATCAAAAAAAATTCAGCCAAATCCTCCAATTGGTTCAAATTTGAAACCATTTTTCCTGTGATTTTTGAAATTTAAACTGGAACCGATTGACCGACCAACTAAAAACTTCGCATGGTCATTGGTACCAACATTTAAAGTATTTTTGCCAATTTTCACTCTAATCTGTCGTTATTTTCAAAAGTTTTTGTCATTTTAGGGACATTTTGCGTGTTGGCTGTCAAATTCACGGCGACTTCGAATCTTCAGTTCAAGGCAAGGTAGTTAGAGCAGAAAGTTTTAAACGATATGAAACTAATAATGACCGTTCAACAGATTGATCTGATATTGTGTACACACACTACATATCATATCATATGGGTGGTCCCAGGTATATTTTTTGAACGAGATCCTGTGATTTTTGAAAATTAACAAGGAACCGTTCAATCATAAAGGTTTAATCGATCAACTTAAAACTTAGCAAGGATTGGCACCAATATTTTTGGAGATTTTGGAGATTTTTATACAAGTATGTGACGAAACTAAAGAATTATTGGCTTTTAATGACATTCGATAGACATAATTTCGGTTCGAGGTGTTGCGTGTATCCGTGCTCGCTCATCAACGCGTTACACAGAGCGTTTTCCTAGTTTAACGACTAATGGCAGCCTTGGGAGATGGACACTAGCTGGTAATAGAAATAGACTCTTCAGTCTTCTATTGCAGCGGTCGCCAGCCGGTGGTCCGCGAGAAAATTTGGGTGGTCCGCAGACAATTTTGTAAGTTTACTTCTAAGATTCCATGCAATTTATTTTATTTAGAAAAATGGCAATCCAATACAAATGTACTGCATTCGGACATGTCTCAATACGTAAATATGCCTTTTACAAAGTATAAACATAATCACTAGGTAGCTCTATAATGAAAATAATATCAGTTTCCGAGTATTTTTCCAAAACTTAAAAGTAATTTTAAACGCTTTTTCTCGAAATAAAAGTTGGCTGAAATCGCGTAGAAATGCGCCAAATGACTTCATGAAAACAAAAATGTTTCGGGGCTGAGCGCCCCGGGCCCGCTTAATACTGGGGGGCCCTCCCCCCAGCCCCCCGTTGTCTCCCTCACAAATCGTATTTCCCGGCATACGTATTTTACGCGCCTGAGTGGTCCGCGATATATAAAATTGCCTTATTAGTGGTCCGCGAGGTCCAAAAGGTTGGCGACCTCTGTTCTATTGCACGACGTGAAAACTAGAATCGAAATTAGACCAATAATATGATCTTTCGCACACGTCTTTGGTATAATCTATACCATTTATACTTTCAAAACCTTTTTAATCTCTTGCATTTGACGAATTGTTTAAAACTTCACTTGGACTCTTTCGGTTCTTGAAATAGAATTTAAAATTGTTAAGAAATCAAGCGTGGAGGGGCACACATTTTCACTCGTAGCTTAAATTATGAATAAAACATCAAAAGTTTTCATCTGCCTCGTTTAAAATTCTTTTGTTCTAGTCTGTAAATAATTTAGATATTTTTTGAACGAAAAAGTAAAGCATTGAAGAGCAAATGTATATCTCTTTTTTCTGTGCCCTCTATGTTCCTATATATAGGACATAGCATCGTTAGCTCGGTGGGTAAAATACATTTGCAAACAGTCCATTTGGCGAAGACTCAAAATATCCCTCCCCGGGCTGTGCCCCATACCCCCCCCCCCCCCCCCCCTGGAGCTTGCCTTGATAATCCGATAAGCTTTTTCGCGTTCTTTCAATTTGTGTACACAATGTCTTGCATTGGCGGTCCGCTTTGTGCAAAAGCTCTCTTTAACTTTAGCAAAAGAGGTTCAATATGAGATGAGGAAATCGATTTGGAATGAAATGAGATTTTTTTAGAATTGTCACAGCAAATTCAAGAGAAGGAGCATTCAATTTGTGTTAACCATTTTATCTTGTATTGATAATACTATTACCAATTAATAATAATTAATGGTATCTCTTAATAAAAATAATTAAACTGATAATTAACAAAACAAGTTTAATTAATAGTGATATGAATGCTTTACAAAACAAAATTGTGTCTCTAAAAGAGTTTGCTCATGTGGTAGCGTCGTGGACTCGTATTCGAAATATCGGGGTTCGATTCCCGAGATGTTCTTCCTGACTATTGTTTTTCATGATTTCTTCAGTTGAGAGCCAAATGCCGTACCACCACAATTATCTCCAAATCATCCTAATTATATTTTCACGAATGCGAACTAACTGCTGGACTCGACTAGAAACTATATACAGAAACCAATTTAAAAATAGCCGCATCTATTTGTTTTAAACAATAGAAAGTAGGTATCATAATTGAGAAAGCATCCCAAAAGATTTTCATACATATTGATTTTTAACAAATAAAATATTAACCGTGTATTTAACGTGTAAACATAAAAATATAAAACATTATAATTCTTATACAACTTGGGCTGGTTCCCCAAAATGTATTTTCTCCTAATAAGTACGTACTATATTTTGTATTATATTTCATTAAACATTGTGTTCTTGGTATTAAATCGAAAGATGATACGTATTTAGCAGATACTACTTTTTATGAATCCAGCCGCTGCTGTTTCAAATGCATTTATAATTCATTAGAAACTATTTTTATCTTGTTTATGAAGTGGCTGCATCACATATTACTGAAACTTCAATTGCTTCTCTCGCTGTGATAAGTTATGAAATATGGACGCCCTGAATATATATGTGCAATTATTAACAAGTAACTCAATATAACTTTACTAATCATCCGATACAGAACATCATTGAACTGGGTCAAAACTATACCTAACTTACCATAGTAATGTAAAAGTACAATAAATAACACAAATCGAATAATTGAGACACTTTTAACTCATTTAGGTCAAAGCATGAATTCACATTACAAATTATCTGAGATAATAACATTATCGTGTACAACTTAATTTGACAATAATTTCAAAACACGCTTAAAATATCATTAACTTCATAGACAGATTTCTTCAAAAATATTTAAACGTGATAAAATGTTAGTCTTTATAGCTCAAAAAAGTATCTTAAAAAGTTATACAGCAAACCAGACAAGTGGCTTTAATATAAATGTTAAGTTCCATCTTTATCAGAGAAACCGTGTGACACCATCAACGCACCATCAACAGGAACAAAATTAGAGACAGAAACCATAAAAATTAAATTAGACACTCGCTTCGATAGCTAAGCAACTCTATAATGATATACATGTGTGCACCGATAGCCCACTAGCGCGCTCTATTGCGTCCATAACAAACCTGTCCAACTTAACACCTCACACCACGTCACGTCAAAGTTTTGATAGCTTCAGCTGGTCCGTGACGCAGATGCTCTGAATACAGCATCCCCCCACCCCTCGTGCCCCGCTGCACTCATGGTACAGATCCAGGGATGGATGCTGCTGATGAATATTTCAAGGACGAATGTGATCGTGATGTCATAGGTAGGTGTTGAGGTTTTCAGTTTGACCTTCATGGTTGTTTTAAAGTGAGCAGAGTGTGAGTATCTGTTCTAAAGCTGTAAATCGAATTTGTGACTATTTAATGCTTTTTGCACTACAAGGCAAACGAAGTAACATATCAGGCCAGTTTTTTCACCAAAATCTACACTGCCGAGTTCTACTATCTATTGATTTTCACAAAGAACACAGGAATATTGATTTAAAATGTATACTATCACTAACATATGAATAATCTAACTGGAAAGTTGTAGTCAAGACATATATTTTGAAGGCGTTTAAAATGCACAAACGCCTAAAGGTAATATTCTGGTCTTTAGACCCAGCATTATGACGACAAATGAGACTAAGAATACTTCTAAGTATTCTACTTCTAAGCACTTCTAAGTATTCTACTTTTAAGCACTTCTAAGTATTCTGCTTCGAAGCACTTCTAAGTATTCTTCTACTTCTAAGCACTTCTAAGTATTCTGCTTCTAAGCACTTCTAAGCACTCTACTTCTAAGCACTTCTAAGTATTCTACTTTTAAGCACTTCTAAGTATTCTACTTCTAAGCACTTCTAAGAATTCTGCTTCTAAGCACTTCGAAGTATATTTTTTGAGTTTTAAATTACCCTGTCCTGTTGGTTTGGCCCAATTTTTTGGTACCACTATATTCTAGTGCTGATTTTTAGATTTCTTTCGTTTATTTATTTTTTTAGTTGAATACTTGTCTGGTGGGTTATGTTTTTATGAGTCACACTTTAGACTTTAGACCATTCTTCATTCCTCGAAACTGGGTCACCGACTATCCAAAAAAAAAAAATAACCCCTAATAAAAAATGAACTCTCACATATCTAAGAATGCGCTCTCATTCATGAATAATAAACACCTTCTTTGGTGTTTCCTAATAAAGAAACACTTTCTTCCCTACTAAATCTTTGAATCCTCCCTAGTTCCCAGATGCCCAGGGCAGAGTTGCGTGTTTCTTCCCTAAGGAATCGGCCGGGAGGAAGACGTGTGAACTGGCCCAAGTGTTCGGGGATTTATACGGACACTAAGTGAGACCAACTCCAGCTCAACAGACACCAAGGAGCCTCTTTCTCTCTTGCACCCTCGGTATATATGCAAAGACCTGTGGTGAAAGGAACGCCACTTGCTTGCTCTCGCTGGTAAAGGGGACTTGGACTTACATGGCAAAATGTTAACGCGGCGTTTGTCAATAGAACGTAAATGGTCTAACTGGATTTCAATAGGCGAATTTATTTTCAAATACTCTCATTTCATTCAATGAAGCCTAGCAGTTGTTGAGCAAGTAAAATTGTCTTTCAATGGCGCTTTTGTTTTCATGTACCTACTGTCAAAGGTGTCATTGAAAGATCCATTTTAAAAGAAGTGTCATTATAACGATAAAATCGTAAAATGGAATGTAGAGTTAATGCAAATAACAAAGTTGCTGTACTATTCTATTCAATACTCAATTCTCTACTGTGTGTATTTCGCATCAGATAATGGAGTAGACAACAGATTTCGTTGCATAAAACCATAAAAACTTTACCATAAAAGTGATAAATGACAAAATAATTAAAGACAAAGATTAACATCAACGATAGTGATTGAGACGACTTTGAAATTGGTTGGAACAATTTCTGATGAGAGTAACTTAACTTGGATGGCCTCATGGGTGTCTATGGGATTTATCCCTGGAGCATAAATCTTTGTAAAAGGTTTGGAAAATAAAAGGGTGTTCTAAGGCCCCCAGCAATGCATCCAGGGAAAGCTTGTAGAATTTCACTTCGTTTTCATCATTGTGATGTGTTTTTAACATGGTATACAATCTACTTTAAGCCTTTTACAAAGGAACAAAAATATTTTTTCGAACTACGTTTTTCTACTGTTCTACAACTGGACAGAAATAAAACATATAAATACAAATAAAGGTAGAACTCAAACAGATCAGAGTAAAGGCAATATCATCACTTTTATGGAAAAACGGACTTACGCGAAGCATTCTAAAATGTTAAATTATCTAGTAGGTATGTATTTGATGTATAATGTGTGATCTTCGGTATTGTGAAATTACACCGGGGATACAATTTCCCCTACTTGCCCCCCCCCCCCACGTATAGATGCCTATGATTGAACGTATCACGTATGTACGTCCAGCGAGCGTGTAGCCTTTCCTTTCATAAGATGAGCAGTATTGTTCGACCCTTGTTCGACAGTTAAGCTCTGAGAAGATACAACTCTTTTTATGACCTGCCACCCCTTCCCCTACACTGTTGCCATTTTAAACAACTTTCCTTGAATTTTAAAAGCCAACTGCATTGAAAGATATTTGGCACCACAACAAAACAACCCATTCCAGAACACCTGCAGTCGTTGAGAGATATTTACAACCGCACACGCGTCAAAACACTCAGGATTACAAGCTAAACCCATTGTTGAATTTTACACAGCATTTTCTGAACTGGCTACACGCTCACTGGACGTACTGTATCTTGTGTCCCACTTCCCACATGTAAAATGCACGATACGTAATTCTATATCATTCCAATCCAATCCATGCGCATTGAAAAAATAATACATACCATCGTGCTGATAATAAAACAACGAATCTTTCCTACTTCACGTAGACTTATTTTAAACTTGGAAAACGCTCAGTGCAACGCGTTGATGAGCGAGCACGGGTACGTGCAAATTCTCGAACCGGAAATGCGTACACAACGCACAGAAAACATATACATCCATATTGAATTGATTATGATATCAACTTAAAAGTGTATGCTTTTCATCGAACTTTAAAATAGCATCTAAGCACCTGGTTCATAAAGCAAATCAGAATCAATTTTCAATTGGCACTGGAAAACATTCATTTCGATACTTCATTACTGACAGATATTAAAAATGTCAATAACTTCATACGTTCTTAACTGATTGGGATGAAATTTTGTAAAATAAGAGACAATATTGGTCTTAATGATCATGCAAAATATGAGTTTGATCAGAATTATCGAAGACCGTTTTAATTTTTCAGCCTATCAGGAGATATTTATTTAAATTTTAACCAATGAATGGATTTCAAAAAAAATTATGGTATGCAAACAGAGAAGGTTGGTTTTACATGTGTACAACATTTCAGCTCGATCAAAGAAAAACACTGACCTGTATAGCCAAAATATGAGTTGGATCAGATTTATCGAAGACCAGTTTCATTTTTCAACCTACCATCAAGAGATGTTTATTTAAATTTTAACCAAACAATTTTTTTCAAAAAAATTAAGGGTCAGCAAACGGAAAAGGTTGTCTCCACATGTGTGCAAAATTTCAGCTCGATTGAAGAAAAACTCTGACCTGTATAGCGTCAGTAAACGGAAAAAACACAAAAAAAAAAAAAAAAAAAAAAAAAAACAGAGGTCCGTGCCAAAAGAGCCAAAAGGAGACGCTCGCTTCGCTCGCTCAAATACACGGTAACTGACTGTTAAGGTGCTATAAGCGCGAGCGATTTTGCCGCGTGTTGCAGACACTTTTTTTTGGAGACGATTGGAGACGAAATGGCTTTACGAAATTATTTGAAATTTTAATCATGGTCATAACTCATGGTTATTACTTGGTACATTTTTAATTTTTTGCTTCGTTAATTAGTAATAATTGGTTGATTTTTGGTGAAAAATTGAATATCTTCTTGTATCAATGGGTGCCGTGTAAAATTTAATTTAAAAAAGTGATAACCCTAAGTTCGTCTTTTATCTAATCATGATTAAAATTTGAGATCAATTGGTTCACGGGTTTGGTCTCCAATCGCATCGGGAATTTCATAGTTTGCTTTGTTTTGTTAAATAAACGGCACCTAATTAACAATGCAAGAATACAAAATAAAAAAAGTGCTACTTATACAATCAGACTGATCATATAAACATCCTATCAAAGTTACACCCGTATGAAACAATTTTTCTCTCTCAATTTTCTAAAACGACCGAGAGCTAGTATCACCTTAATGTAACAGCTAACACCTCACCTAAATTCCCCGGACATCATAACTAATTGACACACAAATTGACATGGATAACATCATCAGTTCACATAATATGCATATCTCTATTGCAATTATTTCGCCTTGCCTTCTAATAGAGATGCACTTACTGCGGCAACCGCGCGACACTAATGTAATTGTATTCCATTACAAGTTTTGATGCGCCGAGCTCGTGTCAGCGGGAGATATTCTGTTTCCTGCAGCTAATGAGATGCTGCAGCTAACAAGAACAGACTTGAGTTGTAGAGGATTGGCGAATGTATGCTAAAGTTCATTCACGTTTAGAATATCAAGCCGTAATGGCGGACGTGTACTACTGTAGTCTAGCGAACAATTGTATACCTCATGTAAATATCAATATTCAAAAAATATGTATAAGACGACTGTAGATAAAGATAAATCAATTTTATTGAAGTTTTCTAATATTTTCTACTATTCAAAAGTGTGTATTTCACATAGATTATACAATTTCAATAATACAAAGAAGAAAGTCTTGCCATTGACAGGGCAGTGTTCATGTGAACGACAAATGAACGACGTGATCGACTAAAACGTCAGAAATATTCTTAACGTGAACGAACTTTAGTGTCCTTCTATCTCTCTTGTCTGCCATATTATGATAACTTGGTAGTGAACGATATTGTTTTACTTGGAAAATAATATTTGAGGACTATTTTTAATATTGCATACAAGGAGATTAGTTATTTGACTTGATTAGGAAGGACGGGAATAATCAAAATAGTTGTTTTGCTCCAAGATTGGGACGGACTAGGAATTCGTCATAGGCAACATAGAAGTAAGTGACTGTCATAGGCTGTCATAAAGTATTAGATGTCATATAGAGTCCAAAACACATAAAGTTGGCTCAAACTCATTTTTGAAATTCAAAGTATTTCCGGAACGCAGGTCCTGTTGTCGTACCCAATAGGGAAACTTCTCAATCATCTAGGTATTACAAACTGCAGAGCAAAGAAATTAAAGTTATTAAATTTCGATTATTGACAAAATTAAGTGATCAAAATAATAAATATTATCTTTCTCCCGTTTCCAACACAATGTCGGGGGAATGTGGGGGGTGGAATTCCACCGTCAATCTTGGCTTTCGCTTCAGTAATGTCGGGTGACCGGTCCTGACACCTAAGTTATCAAAGTTGCTGAAAATTATAGTCCAAAAATATGTTATTATTTTAATTGCGCCCCGGACCCGTATGTGGCTAGCCCCTCCTCCCCCCCCCCCCCCGCCCCCACGCCCCAGTTTATTTGTATCAATAAACTGAAGGAGAAGTGTTGTGCATTACCGTAGAATCACGAATTTCATCGAATTGCAATATTTAGTTAATCGGCATAACTTAACATTAGTATCATTAAGTTAGTCTAAATGTCAACTCGTAATGGCGAACATTGATTCTCGCTAATCAATGCATTACACAGGGCGCTCACAGGTAGGTATAATACTATGATGAACTATGGAATGTTTTTTCTTTGTGGATGAAAAAGAATAAAAAGGTTTTCATTGATCGATATTATGAAATAATATAGTTTCATTTGTCATTTTGCATTTGTCATTTGTCATTTGTCGTTTTGCACCTTAGCAACTGGCATTTTAAAGAGTTCAAAAGGAGATGTGCTGAACCTATAAAGATTACATTATCCAGTTTCTAACGTAATAAACATTGCTCTTTTGCAAGAAAAGCTGCACTACACCTAAATTGTCGCGTTCCTTGGAATTTATATCACAATCTTCTTACAATCTAGCAGCTTATACCTTCACAGTGTAAAGGTATGAGATTACTTCAAAAATGAGGTTAATTACTTGAAAAACAAAGAATCTGTATTTATGTCACGTTTAACTGACATAAGATTGCAGTAATTACATTTAAATGTCGGAACACGCCTCTGGCTCGTACTTTTAAGTGCGCAGTCATAATTGTATGCAATTGCACACATTGCAGTGCCACTCAAAATAGCAGTTGCTATTTAGATCAAAATGTCGTCCTCATTAAACTGAAGATTTTATCAAATGAGAATTTCAATTTTCAGACAAGCAAAAAACATCTGGTAATTAGAAGGAACTTATTTCCTCTTGGTCTGCAAACCAGAGGAAAAGAAAATGTCGAACTTCTTTTGAGAATAAACTTGTATTCTGGAGTCTACAAAAGGAGAGTGTTATAGCTAAGAATACTTTCTGGACGATGCACTTCGAGAGTCATAGTTTCGATGCCCGCAGCCGGCATTTTTTGAGATTATTCCGACGTTTAAATACTGGGAAGGTTTCGTACTAAGAGGCCACGACCGTCTTCTACCCACCATACTTTCATAATTATTCATCCGGCATCATTTGTCTGCAGAACCAACACTACCACGGACATGGTATTAAAAATGGAGACGCTAAAAATGAAGGAGATAAATTGATAGAATGAATGGATTTATGATATACGAGGAATTAGTTCAGTAATAAGCATGCTAAGTATGAGAGAACTATTGTGTGTTGGATAGCTTCCCCTTCTCTAGCAAGTTGAACTTTTTAAGAGTCCATAATACTATATGAAATAAAATTCTGAACGGCTTAACTTCAATTTAACAGATTAAAGATAAAGAGTATATCTGTGTTTCCATGGTCGAAAATGTTTGACGATTTGTTTTGCTCTTTCGTGAGGGGTGAAAAATTACAAATTAAAAAAAATGAAATTACCTATAAATTACTTTATTTTGACTATCTGCAACAGGAGTAAAAACATTTTCTTTAATTTTAAAATCAGAGATATAGATTTATCCTTAATCTATAACCAGCAAAAATAAGAACACTTTTTTTTGTCTGGGGCTTAACGTCGCACTGTTCTGCAGCGAGGCTAATGGCGACAAATAAAACTACTATAAAAAAGTTTTTTTTTTGTTATTTTTAATATTTTAATTAAAATAACTTACTTCGCAGCAGTACTTACTTTTCAAAATGCATCACAAGATTAAATGTCACAAATGTCACGTACAACCCATTGCTTATGAATTTTCAGGCATTTATAGGAAATTTTGTTCGCCAAATCGCACATTTCTGTGAGTATTATCATACCTCAATTACGTTTAACAGTAATAGTCATTGTTGACCTAAATTCCGATGACCCTCAATAACTGGCACTCTCTTGCCATTACTTGCATATTTCCCGATGTATTAACATTCTAGTGAAGTTCACATGTTTTACCCCCCCTGCCTTCCCCTCTCGCCCCCGCGGAATGACGTCACAGCCAATGTCCTATTGAATGTCAGAGGGTAATGGATGACCGGAAGTGGGGGGGAGGTGGTTTCGAGGTGTCATGCGGGTGCTGACATTGTTTATAGCCGGTGGAATGTCAGCTGGCGTTGTAATATAGATGGGACAATTTAATCATTTTTAGTCGACCTTTGAGACTTTTATTTGGTGATATTTACATTTATAAATCTTTTTTTGTTTACTTTTGTAAGTGATTTTGCTTCCTCCTTGGCCTGAAATTTCTTCACTCCTTTCGATACTTAAGCTTGAATCTCTGGTTTCAATGTGCTTTTCCCAGTACAGGGAAAAATAAATCAATACGTTTTTAAAGATGTATGACTAAATTATTATTAAAGCAATACAAAGTTTTGGGATATTTTGTTATGTTTTTTGTAAAATTATTTATTTTTTACAACAGTTTTGTCAACAGAAAATCAAAACTGTTGACAAAAAAACATGACGAAATATCAAAAAAATTTGAATTGCTTTAAATAAAATACTGTTTTAGTTTTAATAAAAATGTTTTCTCCGGTAGGTTATACCTCCTGAAATCATGTTTGATTTGATCTTTACGAAACTGTATCTATACATCAACATGGTTAAATCATTAATTTGGCAATGTTAATTTTCGACACTGAATTTTTCAAGATAGCATTTCCCTTCAAGATGGTATTTTGGAAGATGTATCATTTTCCAACTTGACATAAAATACATTATAATTTTAAGTAAAAACTTTCAAACAAAAGGTGTTGGCATGAATTACATGTTTCAAAAATGGTCACATTTATCAGAACAAGTCTTTGTATATATAACATACATACAACGTGTGGCCACTTCAAATACAGTAATTCAGTTATGAAATTCTGATGAAGAGTGAAATTAAAACGTGATTTTAATCAAACTTGTGTGATCATGAAATGAAATGCTGTAGCACAAATACCTTCTCAACACGTCAATCTAATTCGAAATGCTAAAATCAAAACCTCCCCACAATTCCATCCCTCTATATCCCGTCTAAATCCAAACAGCGTCCAACATATGTCCAATGCCTTTAGATGGCCGTGCCCACCGCCGCCTTGTTAGCGCAGAGCATGTCACACCCTCGTCACGTGACCCTCCCCACAGCCCTCTAGAATCTAATCCCTGGCCGTTCAAGCGTAAACTAATCGAGTTATGAACCCGGGACACTTGCGCGAGGCCGAGCATTCGATATAAACGTCACTCATTAGTGATGTCGTTGGGTGTGACGTAATTAGAGGATGACGTCATTAGAAGGTGACGTCATTAGAAGGTGACGTCATACAGTATGACGACATTTAATCCGAGGAGAACCGAGGAAATTGAATTGGCGAGGTGCTGAATGCTGTTGACAGTTTCGGGTTAGTATGTTTTGAACTAGGAAGACGCTCTGTGTAACGCGTTGATACGCTAATTAATATTTGTGTGAAAGTTGCTGCTCGTAGACATTGGAAATGCTAGGATGACAGCATGCGTCAAAAAAGCAGTGATAATATATATGAAATGTCTTTGAATGTAATTGATTGCATAACATTTCAGCAAAAATCAATTGCTCTTGAAGTTATTGACATGTCTGATATTTTTGTTCTAATTTCTGTTATGTTACAATTACAGTTCTAATTAACAGCACAGCCAGTCCAGAACGTGACCTCTCTAGAGTATCTACTAAGTTCTTAATTATAGTGCTTTTAATTACAAGAGTGATACATCACGTATGATCAATCTGGACAAAATAAGCAAATACAAAAATTCAACTGAAAACTAAATATGAAAATAAACAAAACCCCAATCTGAATTACATTGTTTCTAGTTACAATTTTACAAAATCCTCGTTTTTCTATCATTATATTAGCGTGTTGTGAAAATTGGTTTGTAAACTCAAATACCTACTAGAACAAACTGGCATCAAAGCTGCCATGGTAGCAATTTTATTCGAGTGGATGGACAAAATATCTGAATGAAAACAGTAAATAAGTTGATATTTGATCATTCTACATTTGTTGAGCGAGTGAAGCTGGAAAGAGATTGGAAAGTTGCAAAGAACATCGTCTTGTGCCGTGTCGTGTATCGTGACTGGGGATGTTGCATGTTCTGTGCTCGCTCATCAACGCGTTACACTGAGCGTTTTCCTAGTTGTAAGTAAGGAGTGTATTCGTTGCCTGACCCAAAATATTGGAACATGCAAATAATCATTATTAAAAGTTGTATTGGTTTGTACATGAACTAATACTGCTATACATGGGGATAGATAACGCCGTATCAATTACATGCTAACGACAGTCCCTATCCATGTCCTGTTTTCAAATAAAATTCACAGAAATAAAACATGGCCGACCACTAAAAGCCAAATATTATGAGTTTTCTTCTCAAGCTGACACAATGCCTACACCAATATATTACCAACACATGATGTATATAGGAGCGCCAATACAATATCGACTGAATTAAACCAGACAAACCTTAATAAACAGCTTATGTACAGAGAAGGACATGTCAACACGAAGGCGGGTTTTCAGATTCTTAAATATGAACGGAAAAATTGAATAGTTTCATTCTGATGTCTTGCTAATTTACATATTTACTCTCTGCTTCATGGGCAATTAAATAAACACTGATTCTTCTTCTTTGGCGTGGGAGTATTCACAGTATTGTCAGTTATTTTACGGATGAAGAAACAATTAAAGAAAATCACAATATATACGACAAAAGCACGTAAAATATGTCAAAACATTTTTGTATCAGCTGTTTCAATGAAGTGACTTTCAGAAGGCTGTGGTTTATATTACGTTTACTGCATGCATGAAAACTGCATGAAAACGAAAGTAGAAATGTTTAGAAGGCTAAGGTGAACCGGGTAGTTCAAATGAAACGCGAAGTTATATCCCTGTATAGCAGTATTAGTTCACGGTTTGTAAAACAATAGCAATGCCCATGCAAATCATTTTTAAGAATAGATTAATAAAATACTGACATGTACCGAAACGAGGTATACTAACGAGGTAAGCAACGAATTACTTATAAAAATCATAAAATTTTACAACGTTGCCAGATTGTAAGACATTTCCAGCGTCTAAATTTTAATTAAATTAATTCTGTCTTCCAGATTTGTCAACAACAAACGGTAATGACAAAAGTGTCCACATGGAGAACATCTCCAAAATATTTTTTCTCGCTTCCATGAGAGCGGATGTAGGGGACATTCTTCGAAATGGTTATATTTAAGGTGCTGCAAGCGCGAGCGATTTTGCTGCTTTTTGTAGACACTTTTTGCGATACGATTGGAGACGAAATGGGTAGACCAAATTATTTGAAATTTTAATCGTAATTAGATAAAATACAAACTTAGGGTTATCCCTTGGTACATTTTTAATTTTTTGTTTCGTTAATTAATAATAATTAGTGGATTTTTGGTGAAAAATTAGCTATTTTCCTGTCTCCCTGGGCGCCGTATAAAATTAAATTTCAAAAATGTGCCAAGGGATAACCCTAAGTTTGTCTTTCATCTAATCATGATTAAAATTTGAGATCAATTGGTTTACGGGTTTGGTCTCCAATCGTATCGCAAATTTCATAGTTTTGCGCGGTTTTGTTGAATAACCGGCGCCTAATTAACGATGCAATAAGCAAAAATAAAAAAGTGCACTGATAAACAATCAGACTGATCTTGTGGACATCCTGTAAAAGTTACACTCACTTATGAAACAATTTTTCTCTCTCAATTTTCTAAAACGGCCGAGCGCTAGTATCACCTTAATGTAACATCATGGAAACTTTAAACTTGTGACAAAATAATTGTCCTAATTTTCTGAACGGAAATAAGATGAAATATATTCGAGTAGATTTTTAAGAATATTTTAAATCGTACGGAAATACATCTCAAACTTTTTTACATGATAAAATTCAGTGTAATAAGATATGACGTGCAAAATGTCAACTTGATCGGAAAGAAAATCAAATTCATTTCCTTACAAAATCAAAGAATTTTGCACAAAAAAAACACTGCAGTAAAAGTCTGTACTAATACTGAGCAGACCGAGAAGCTCGCCGATCGATGTAAGTCAATAAGATCACAACTGTCCCCCACCGACGGCTGCCACCTTAGCGCGGTGGTGGGGTTTGCGTTGGCCAATGATCCATTGCAGCTACGCCGGCGAGCATATGCTCATGTGTAAGGGTTACCCATGCCGGACAGATCAGTGGTGAGGTCCAGACAAAGAGCAGCCAGGGTTGGCCTAACCATGTCCTCCCTTGAATTTGCGGTCCCCTCTCCTCGGTCCGGCCTTCCCCCTCGAGATGGTGCTCCCCCTGAAATCGGGTTCAGCCGGCCCAAATCCTCACACCCCCCGGTCCGTCCCCATTCCGGCCTGGCCTTCCCACCAGTGCTGGACTCCCCCGGATCGGGCCCGTTAGGACGACCCCTCCCCATGTCCACCACTTATATCAACAAAGTTAAATGCATAAATGCAAAAATTAATGTGCGCAATATAACCTCGTCGTTGACGCGCCGTTAAACCACAATAATCAATAATCTCACAACTGTCATCATGTAAGAACGTACTGTTAAAACAGAGGTGATTCGGAGCCAATTACTAAATTTTGAGTCAAGTTCGTTCAATTGTAAGTTAAGTAGAATATTGAAGAATCATATTTTATAATCTAAGAATCTCACTAATTATAATTTTTTTCCTGAAATCATTATATAAATCTCACTTTTAAAATCAAATAATGTTATTGGTAGGTACCATAGAGCATACCCGTACTTGTAATTAATTTTATACCAATAAATCTATTTAGACTTTTCACAACTATCATTTTATTTCAATCAATATTTCGTCCACCCTTCTGTGGACTACTTCAGGAAGAAAATTTAATAAGGCCGGGTAGGACCAACTCTGGATTAAGTTAACTATCGATGGTTAACCAATGAATCAAGTTGGCGAGAATTCCACAGCCAATAAGATTCACTAATTTCCACTAACCATCGATAATTAACTTAATCCAAAGTTGGTCCTATCCGGCCTAAGTAAATAGCAAAATATGAAAGGAAACAGAAAAAAAAAATACAAATGATGAGACAATCTAAAAAATTTACGTGGCTTACAGAAAACATTATAGATCATTCCAAATAAATTAGAAAAATATATTTTAGTAGGTTTTAGTTATCTCAACAATTTTTAAACTATGAATACAGAACAAGGAAAAAAGAAATCCAAGAACAAGGGGAATAAATAATTTTTATATAATTTCATACCATTATTAATTTTAATTACTATTTCTCTTAACATGTTATTATCACTGTGCTGATTTACATGTCTGATTTGGTCCCTCTCCCTCCCCCTCCCCTTCCATGAATACGTTATTGACCCACACTCTAAAATAACTGAACAATTCTAAATGTTTATCCAGAACATGACTATCCAGTCCAGACGACAACACAGATAGGTAAAAGCAGACAGATGGCTAACATTTGGGGCTGGTGATTTCCATTACAAACCAACTCATAATAACCACTTCCCATATAGATGGCGATTCGAGATCCAACTCAACCGTTCCATCAATTAAATCTGTGTGTAAGTGTAAAAGCGTTCATTGTGTTTCGAACACGACACGAACACATCTGCAGGTAACCAAGACTACGTCAGCTACACCTAGCTCTGACCCCCCCCCCCTCCCCGGACTACGCCGTCCCGACGCCTCCAGGTAACCTCCGGTCGACGTCGAGACGGGAGTTCACAAACTCGACTGATGGAAATGCGTCGGGGTTGAGATTGATACGAGAGGACGTTGTTTCTCTCTCCGCGTGGGCAAAGGGATTAGAATTTGTCCGGGGTTTTCAAAGTTTTCTTCATATTCGGAGTAAAAGTTGGCTCAATGCGAAGTTGTCATATTATAACCACGGAATAACCACGGAACTCTATGGCTCTTTCTCTGTGTGTTTAGTTTGTGTGTGTGGTTTTGGAGGCAGTGCCTAGGTTACACCGTTTAACCAATCAATTTGAAATTTTGAACACACACGCACTATAAAGTCGACTTATAAAAAAAGTCAAAAATAAAAAATAAAAAGTCATAATAAATATGACTAATAGAAATGAAACCTTATGAAACCGTTCTGAATAAATACACCTCACTATCATTCATATAATAATAATTTAGTAAATAATATCCTCTGTTATCAATTTAAAATTAATGACAAAATTAAAATTTAATGAATCCGTGTTTGGAGTGATGGCTGTTGTATGGAGACTTGATCCAACATGCCGGTAGATAATGTAGATACTGTCTTCATCTTCATGTATTTACTGAGCTACAGTTCTCAGCTACAGCTACGGTGTAGATCCGTCTACAGTGACACCGTTTCAGATATTTGCCGACAAGATGGTCACATTCAGTTCATGAAATACGAGATATTTCGGAAGTAAGCATCCGGCTGAATTCAATGGATAAACCGCAACATTTAAATTGAGTTGAAATATTTCATTCCATTCTCCTAAGGTATCACAACCAATCACTTGGTGGAGCACTCACCCGGCATAGAAGAGATCCCGGGTTCGAGCCTTGAATTGCTGGTCATTTTATTAAATCGTACTCGTCATGCACGTCTATGTCAATTGATCTAAATATGAATGTAATTAGAATCCCCATAAATAACACTGCGTGTAAAAATACCAGCCAAGTCTCTTCAACTAAAAAAAAATTATGAAATCTAAAAATTCTGCACTGAAACGTAGTGATATCAAAAAATTAGCGCCAAGTCAAAACTTTATTTGAAAATTAAAAAATACTTGGCGCATCGTGTATATAATTGGCTTAGAAGTATAGGCTAGATATAAATACATATACTTATAGTATACCTGTACAATGCCCTAAAAAAACGATGCGCCAAGTATTTTTTAATTTTCAAATAAAGTTTTGACTTGGCTAATTTTTTGATATCACTACGTTTCAGTGCAGAATTTTTAGATTTCATAATTTTTTTTTAGTTGAAGAGACTTGGCTGGTATTTTTACACGGAGTGTTTTTTATGGGGATATCACTTATTTTTTTAGTTTATTTACACAACTTGTAAAACTTATTGGGGCAACAATGACTAATTCCTTTAAAAAAATACGCCATTTCCGAATTAGTTACTAAGAAAAATATTGTTTGGAGCTAAATATAAACTTAAAGTGATATGCCATGAAGAATTGCGAAAGCATCGTTCCAATAGGTCCAGCCGTTTTCGAGATATGGCATCACTTCCGGTTTTCAAAATGGCGTCTGAAAGCTCTTACACATTGTATTAATATGTATATAAATACTAATATTTCATTATAAGCCTTCTGAATATGTAGTTGGTTTTTATATAAAGGGGAAGTGAATTTAGGCAGATTTCGCTAAACTATGACGTCATTTCCGGTTTCAGTAATTAGAAAACTTTAATTTCACTGTTCTTATTTCATATAGAGGACCGTCTGAATCGATTAGCGCAAATTTCGTTCCGATCGGTTTAGCCGTTTTTGAGATATGACGTCACTTCCGGTTTAAAAATGGCGGTACAAAAAATTCATAAGGACAAGGTATCATCAGGCAGACGAGCTGTATATGTGGTGAAAATTTCAGATCAATCGGCCCAGCCGTTTAGGCTGTGGCGGAGACCGCGGAATTTATTGGAAGATTAATCATCTGAAAGCCGTACAATTTCACGGTTTTCACGGCCCTCTAGCTCGCAAAGGGCGTAACCTATTGCTCCCAAATTTGGTATATGTTGTAGGGTGGGCCATAGCTCTAAATTAAAATATTTCGCAACAATGTGAGATTTCCCATTTTTAAGATCCAGTAGGCCGAAAATGCCACTTTGATGCTTACAGTAAAAGTGGGTTTGCTCCAGCCTTTATATGAGAGTGTGCGCGCGCCATACGACTTGGCTGGCGTGGAGCGACCGCTCCACTAGATATATTTCAATCTTTCAGTGTGACTTTGATTTACATTCACTACACCCTACACAGCACAACTACCTACACAACTGCCTACACAACTACCTACACAACTATACCTACACAACTTCCTTCACAACTTTTGATTTGTCTCTTCATGTCAGACGATGCCAAAAAATACTTAAGTTTCACATTTCATTATGTCTTGGATCAAAGAAATCACATTATATGTGGGTCGACTTTTCTGAAGACTTAATAAATTGTCATCCATGAACGGTTCGTTGAAGTGGTTTTAATTATATCATAATATGACGAGCGACTCCTTTTTGGCTCTTTTGTTACGGGCATCTTCTTGTGTAATTTTGTTACTGACGATACATGCAGGTCACATTTTTTTCTTCCAGATCTAAAAGTTTGCACACATACGGACAATCTCTGGTGTCTCCAGACTCTATTTTTGTTTATAAAAACCCGTGGAGGGGTTCAAATTTTAAAATCTTCCGATTGGTGCAAAATCTAAATGCTTTGATTAAATTAAAATTTGGCATGACTCTCTCTCTCACTCGCGTTCCAAGGAGCGATACTATACCGTATGTGGGCAGTCTTTATGCTAATATAGTGAAATAAAAGACATGTCTACTTGTGCTATTTTAGTCTATTTTAGTTCTTCAATAATTATGGATTATTTTGTTATAATGTGTCTCGCCAATGTTTGGATGCACGCCTCACCCCTGGTTATAACACAATAACACTACCTCCATCACTTTATCGCTCATTGTACAACCGGGCCTTAAAGTACAATAAAGCATTTTGATAACTGATTGATTGACCAAGAATATATATCTGCAGAGGTAAATCGATTGAACCAATCACACAACTTCGATATTTACAACCCCGAGAGAAATATTTACGCTGATGAAATTCTGACAGTAAACGAATCCATTGAAGAGTTACAAGAAATATCAATCCCATTGCTGACACCATTGTGTAATGTACAAGGCAATAACAGAAAACATTTTCAATCCGTATCGGTTATCAACTTTTATTGATGCCGTACAGTCACGTTCATTCTAAACAACCAGATCGAAGCAATACATTTGTTTGCATTTTTTATTTGTTAAATTTAATACTTAAAATAATTACTCAGAAACTTTAAAATATGAATACCTATACGTATACATAAATGAATATATAATACCTACATTAGTGCCAAAAGTCACTAATCACGAAGCGTCGAAATGTATTCATTCGCTCATCAAAGCTACGTAACTGAAAAGTAAGTTCTTACATTTGAATGGAGTTGAAGAATTAATTTCGTCGAATAGTTTTGATATTTTCAGTCCAAACTAATCACAGAATATTTGTTTAAATAATTTGATACTAACAGTTTAGTTTCCCGTGCATTTGAAATAGATAGATTAAAGAGTGCAATAGCAGTTGTGATGTAAGAAAATAAGAACATAGAAAATGTTTGAAATCTTTAGAAGTTTTGAAGTTATAAAACTAATTTCTTTCAGAAATAATACTTTTTAAAATGAAATCGTTTTGAATAAGACGAATTATTTTATTTTTGAATTGTACTCATTTCCTATTGTATTTCCACTTCCCTTCAACAGATTTACTTTCATTCTCTCCGTATGTGTGTCCCACAAATATGCATAGATTTCCTTTCGGAATAAAAGAACTCCCAACACTGCAAACGGTAAAAGTTGCTTTTTATCTCCCTCCACGTTTGCCAGAGCGCCCATTTTATTCCTTACTGCCATTTCTCGACTTTCCTTAAATCGTTTGACTTTATATCTTTGTATATACCCAACCACACCTAAGATCAAACGACAGAACCAACGAATTCAATTCAGAAGTTTTTAGCTCCTTTCAACAACCTACTTTGCACCGCCAATAGTTATGTATTCTCTATTCCTGAATTCCACATCCATCCCCGGTGTTTTTGACGTGAAAACATAAAGAACCAAAATCCCCGAAGTTTTCACTGAACGTTTTATACCATTCTAAACAAATTCTCGGTATCTACTAATGGGAATGTGTAACCATATTCTATACATAATAATAATTAGATAACGTAAAGCCATTTAGCTAATGGAGCACGATTTTATAAGTAGTGTTGCAGTAATATTATTGTTAATTAATTTTGGTAATTAATACGAATGTGTTTAATGGTAAAAAGCTGTGTATAA
Organism: Leuctra nigra; assembly: GCA_934045905.1. Taxonomy (NCBI): domain Eukaryota; kingdom Metazoa; phylum Arthropoda; class Insecta; order Plecoptera; family Leuctridae; genus Leuctra; species Leuctra nigra. The sequence continues at coordinate 24,486,762 of OW203770.1, forward strand.
TTGGACACACAATGAGTAGATTATTAATAGTGCATGAATAGACGTGTTCAGATTGTATAATAGTTAGAGGTGTACCATAAATTAGGTCTTGATTTATATAGCAATTAGGAATAGATGAGGTGCAATTTATGTTTACTGCAATGCGTGTGGGCAATTAAAAATAATTAAAAAAGTATTTCGACTATTAGAGTCTGTGTTAATATTATTTTTGAAAATGTTTCCAAATTTTCTCGAAGTTTAGCTCAAACGAAAACAAAAGCAAATTATAAAAACAAGAACATTGTGTACCTACCTAACGGGCTTTCGTGCAGTTTCCCATAAGCTCAAATTACATACCGAACGTCAATATTTATCTTATATATTCTGCAGTAACTTTTATAATAAATATACCTACTTTAATTGTTCAAACAAATCTTTAAACTGAACTTAATTCTTTTTCGTCGATTTGCAAATTCTGTGTTTCGGGATTTATTAAGGAGATAGTCGGTATAATTACTCCACATAAATGTAATACACAAGCCAGATATCGCCAGATTCCCTTAGAAATTGCTTAAACTCCAATTAAGTACATACTCCTTGAAATAATTTAAAATACTAGCAATTAATACTCTATAAAGCATTATCTATACAGAAATATTATAAACTAACAACTATGAATTAAAATACCATAAATATCGAAAAAAATATACGAAAAACGAAAACGCCCAAAAAACCTCCAATGGCCAGAATACTGTTTATTCAGATCTGATGATTATGAAGCTGAAATTATAAAATTATATTAAAATTATATATATTAAGTACATAGTTACTTAGTTTGTTAGATATATGTAAACCCCTTACCGGACATTGTTGGAAAGGTTTTATTAAATTAAAATTCATTAGATCACTATCAATTGCGTAAAAATTACATATTGATAAAAGTTTATCAACAAATGTAATCTAATCAGTAAATCACGTATCTATCGAAAAAAACGTCATATCCCAACATTCTCACGATGAACTACAAATGGTGGCATATATGGGATTTACATTAAAACGACCTCAAGTCAAGTGTTTAGCAGAACAATGTCACCATTCATCCTTCTAGTTAAATACATTAACCCAAAACACATGCACAAGTACTAGCAAAACCTCCCTTCTCAATAATGCAGCCCGCTTTCTGAGGCCTCGAGAGAGCCCCATTAGCCCGATGTAGGAGGTTGAGACAAACACACCGGGGGTGACATGGGGGAGGGAACAGGGGGGGGGGAGGGGTGACCTAATTCATCCCGACATTTAGCTCCTGTGACTCCTGTATCCAGAGTGGTGGAAGTGGGAATGGGGATATGGATTAGTTGTATCCAGGAGGGGGTATGACAGATGTCTTGATTGTGTTTCTTGGGAGGAAATTGTTTCGGGGGAATGAACTTTTGGTTGATATTAAACAAGAGATTTTATAGAAAGAGTCGGAACATCTTCAGCGGGAAAATTACATTCCAGTTTCTTCCATTTTTCCTTGTGCACGAGTTTAATACCAGAATGTTATTTGAAATATACTTTGTGGTCAACTGAAGATCTATAGAATAATGTTTTCTTATTCGTAGAATATTATAACAATTGCTGTCAATTAAAAAAAAAAGATTTGTTTTCATAAAATGTCGATCAGGTACAGTTCCTTAAAGAAGTAATGGAGAAAAGTATACCATTATATAGTTCAGCGATTAAATAGGAAGTAATTGGAGACAATTGGGACCTTCTTCCACTTCAAGTGGTTGAATGTGCTATGTGACAGAAGTGTGAACTCGTCATGAAAAAATAAAGTTTGTGGCAAATTCTCCCAAAGCAATCCACTCACATCGGTTGCTACAGTGTGTACTTGATACTGATTCATCGCTGTACATAAGTAAGTACAGTTTGTGTATATAGAATGTTCATTGATACATAAAATTTGAAAACGTGATATATTTAAACATGATAATAATTCATGTCCATGAATTATTCTATGCCGCTACACTATCGATTAGTTATTTGTAATGTATTGAATGATTATGTACTGTGTTGTAACCCAAGTAATGTCTACTTACTTATCCTGTTGCAATTTCCAACATGTCACAGGCGGTTGTTATATTAAACGGACGTCACTCCTCACTTACCTGCAACAAAACAAACACAGGATGTTATTAATTGATTATTTGTCACGTAGACACAACATTGTAATATTCACACAAGGGGGTAACACAACAGTATCCAGTATGTTATTATCTTTATTGAGTCAATCACAACCACAATGCAGAGTCGTATACACTGTCAGCTCTTGATATTTGTCGAAATGTTTGCATGCTGAGACTGTTTGTAAATAGCAATCATTTGAATTTAAAAAACAAATCTTTTGTTATACTGGACACAATTATTTTTTACAACCCTGAGGTTCGTAAGTAAGTTCGTAAAATATTTTCTCAGAACAATTTTAAATTTAGAACATAATAGATATCCGTATAGTCCTGAATTACATGATTTATATTTTTAGCAAATCCTCTGTTTCGTAAAATATGAAACTATGTCTAAAAATTAAAATATTAAACCCATCAAATTGAAATGTTTCAAACATTCAAAGATTTAAAATTTTATTTACAGGTTTAAAAAAGCGACAAGAAATTAACGAGTTCAATAAAAAAACAAAATTATTTATAAAAAAATAATTAGGTATCCAATTTTTTATTTCTGCTAATAACTATACTCACATTCAAGGCTATACAAAGTCTATAGATCAGCATACAACAAACAATATTATATTTGATGCGCGAGAAGTGCTAGTATACCAACGCGTTTGATGTGCGAGAAATGCTAGTATACCAACGCTTTTGATTCGCGGGAAGTGCTAGTATACCAACGCGTTTAATGCGCGAGAAGTGCTAGTATACCAACGCGTTTGATGCGCGAGAAGTGCTAGTATACCAACGCGTTTGATGTGCGAGAAGTGCTAGTATACCAACGCGTTTGATGTGCGAGAAATGCTAGTATACCAACGCGTTTGATGCGCGAGAAGTGCTAGTATACCAACGCGTTTAATGCGCGAGAAGTGCTAGTATACCAACGCGTTTGATGCGCGAGAAGTGCTAGTATACCAACGCGTTTGATGCGCGAGAAATGCTAGTATACCAACGCGTTTAATGCGCGAGAAGTGCTAGTATACCAACGCGTTTGATGCGCGAGAAATGCTAGTATACCAACGCTTTTGATGCGCGAGAAGTGCTAGTATACCAACGCGTTTAATGCGCGAGAAGTTCTAGTATACCAACGCGTTTGTAGCGCGAATAGTACTGGTATACCAACGCGTTTGTAGCTCGAGAAGTGCTAGTATACCATCACTTTTGATGCGCGAGAAGTGCCAGTATACCAACGCGTTTGATGCGCAAGAAGTGCTAGTATACCAACGCGTTTGTAGCGCGAGAAGTGCTTGTATACCAACGCGTTTGTAGCGCGAGAAGTGCTAGTATACCATCACTTTTGATGCGCGAGAAGTGCCAGTATACCAACACTTTTGATGCGCGAGAAGTGCTAGTATACCAACGCATTTCTTGCGCGAGAAGTGCTAGTATACCAACGCATTTCTTGCGCGAGAAGTGCTAGTATACCAACGCGTTTGATGCGCGGGAAGTGCTAGTATACCAACGCTTTTGATTCGCGGGAAGTGCTATAGTATACCAACGCGTTTGATGTGCGAGAAATGCTGGTATACCAACGCGTTTTATTTCAGCGTTTTCCTAGCACATTGATCCGGTTGGTATTTTTATAAATAAAAGTCGAGTTGGCGCCAAAAGATAGCATCAAAATCATTATTCATTCCCGGAGCTTCACGATAATAACATATTCAAATAATATTGTTCCTATTAAACAAAGTTAACGAATTCAACTCGTATTTAGAATTCGGCGAGAATTGTAATAATTAAGCCGTAAGATTCAATCCAATACAATGCATACCAAGTAGGGTATTAAGCAGGGAGACAAGGCGGGTATCTTAGTGGGTCTTGGGATAAATAAACTTGCTCAGAAGGAAGAAGAGAAGGGAGTGTACAGGATGCAGATAGTGTAGGAAGACAGCCGATACGAAAGAATAATGATTATGACATATAAGATGTAAGGTGTTAGGATGGTAGTTAGGAAGGAGTTGGTCTTGGCCCATTAATACGGAACCGTCCCATCATTTGCCACTGGGTTGAAGAACTTGTGTATGTTCACTTGGCCAAACAAAAATTGATCGTTCAATAAATCTGATAGGCTGATAAATGTAAGATCGCACCATCAAAAGTCAGTCTAAGCGATCTCATTCTCTCACTCTAGTAGGTGACCTCACGTTTCAATGATAATAACAAGCTTTGATTGGTTATGGGACATGACCAGCAGTCATTCAAATTTGTTCAACGATCAATTTTTGTTTGGCCGAGTGTACCTACTTACGGGGAATGTTTAAAAAGTGTGCATTTATTGTAATTTTTCTATATCAAATACATATATTTCTAACAAAGAATAATATTTTTTTATAATTTATAGTTTTTAACATTTGTTTTTTACGACTTACTTAATTTCTAAATATTCATTATATTATTACACTGCGTGGATTTAAAAAGACAGCCCTGAAGACAAGTCAAAATATTGATTTTCCGGGGCTGACTGATGTCATCTTTTTAACACATAAAAATGATAAAGGAAACTTTTTATTACCTATTTTAGAAGTTTAACACTAATTTGTTCAATTCGTATTTATTTGAACAATCATACAAACGCTAAGCAAAATCAGCATCGAACCAAATAAAAAGAATACACCATTATAAATATCTGCAATTAGTCTCAAGTTATAATTATTAAGAATGTAATTGCAAGCCCTGATGTTGCAGTAGCAGTTTAATTCTCTCTCCAACTTCCTCAGTGATAATGGCTGTTGATCTAGATGCTCTTACAGAAGAGTTACTTCATTCAGGTAAAGTCACGACCACAGTAAGCATCGTAGTAAGTTATTCCTCTTAATTGGTTCGCATTCCTCTTCATTCTGAACTATAAATAGAACAAGTAGAAAGTGAAATCTTTATGAATGAAAGTAAGTTTGTATCGTTGTTATATATAAATAAGGTAACCTATTTTCTGATCTTCTAAAAATAACGATATCTGACATCAGGCAGAAAGTTAACTCAGTTCAGAAGCAAAAATGAAAAAGTGCTTCTATAATATACAATCGGACTGATCATGTGAACATCCTAATAAAGTTAAACCCCTTATGAAACAATTTTTCTCTCTCAATTTTCTAAAACGGCCAAGAGCTTGCACCACCTTAACAAGACATTTCCATCAGAATTACGATCATTTACCTTATTGTGCAGGTTTCTTGTAAAACTTAACCGGAATATTCTCATTTACTTATTCTGTTAAGAAATAGTTCATGCTTACCAACGTCACGTGTGTATTAACGACGCACACTCTTCTGCCAAATATTTCCTTATAGTTTCATATTTACGCATTCGCTACTGGTGCGAAACCTCTAGTCATAAAATAATAACTGTCTTGAAAATTTGAAACAAATCTAGTGGAGCGGTCGCTCCACGCCAGCCAAGTCGTACGGCGCGCGCACACTCTCATATAAAGGCTGGAGCAAACCCACTTTTATTGTAGGCATCAAAGTGGCATTTTCGGCCTACTTGATCTTAAAATTGGGAAATCTCCACATTGTTGCGATATATCTTAATTTCGAGCTATGGCCCACCCTACAACTACCAAATTTGGGAACAATAAGTTACGCCCTTTGCGAGCTAGAAGGCCGTGAAAACAGTGTTTTAGGGCGGTTTTCATAATAATAATAATAATAATAATAATCAGTAATCATAGTAGTAGGCTGGAGCTAGAATCCGGTAAACAGGCCACAGCCTAAACGGCTGAACCGATTGATCTCACATTTTTACCACGTGTGCACTTTTGACGTCTGATTTAACCTTCTTCCCATGAATTTTTTGTGCCGCCATTTTGAAACCGGAAGTGACGTCATATCTCGTCAACGGCTGAACCGATTGGAACGAAATTTGCGCCAAACGATTCAGACGGTCATCTATATGCAGTATCAGTAGCAAAAGACTAAACATTATGTTAAAGAAACCGGGAATGACGTCATGAAATTTGAAATACATCGATTGGCAATTCGGTCGGCAACAAAGGTTGATCCGATTATTTTGATATTTATGTAACGTATGTACTTTTGACGTCTTTGTGACTTGATATAAAAAAACGGAAGCCGCCATTTTGAAACCGGAAGTGACATCATATCTCAATAACGGCTATATGGATTTGAACGAGAGCAGCGCTGAACAATTTAGACGGTCAACTTTATGCATTATCATCAGTAATATTTGCAGTTTCCCAAACCGAAACCGGAAATGGGTCATTCTCAAAAAAAATGATAAATCACAGTCCCTTGACTTTGACATTTTTTTAAAACTGTAATATGCACTATGCAGCTATAACTTTGCATCTATATTAATCTTCAATATATTCCCTGTAAGAATATATGATTTTTATTAACATATAAAATAGAAATGTTTCCTTTTTTCCATATTTTACTTTGGAAAACGTGCGAAAACCCTTGTCCCTGTAACAAAAATCCATTCTAACTTACAGTAAAATAACATGTTCCTGTAATGAAGAGTCGAAATTATTTGGATGGTCGGAAACAATCATATGTGTAGTTGGTTACTTAATAAGCATTATATTTTTTTTCATATTTTATGAACAAGATTGGAGTGTTTGACATGTGTCCCTCTACCTTGGTCATGACTGTTACCTCATTACTAATACCAGCTTAAAACACACTAAATTTAATCTTAGAAGACTGTGGGAAGGTGGAGTCACTGCTTTCTTATACACAAGTTACTAATCTCATTACGAAAAATTTCTTTTTGTGAAGATTATTTTGACAGTGGCTAAAGAAGCAATTTCAGAGGAGAGTATTTTAATTCAATGTCAGGAATGTTACCATAAAAATTTAATGACACAATTATGATAAAATTCAGCTAATGGTATTATCTTATTCAAACAAGTACCCCCAGTTGGCATACTTAATCTCTTATTTGTTTTCACTTAAATGGGAGAGCTGTGATTTTACAAAGTTAAAATGTCATGACTGTTACCTGTCATGACTGTTACCTGCATAAAGTAAAGTCTGTTGTTAAGGAGAAGAGGAAGATGATGACGATATAAAAGTAAGCTTTGTGTAAAAGGGGTTAATTTTACAGTGGATGACAAGAATCACATTCGTTTTCTTTGAACAAATATTGGCCATTTTACCCTCCCCGACATTAACGGCTCAAGGACGACGTGGGTTTACTTACGTTTTTCCTACAAAAGTGGACTTTTATGAAAAGTAGAACATATAACAATTTAAAAAAATGCAATTTACTATATTCTAAATCAATAAGGTCACAACTATTGTTAGTATTTGTTTAGTAATGTTACCATTTTGATCATAATCAATCATTACTGTTACTTTTGTCATGACTGTTACCAATATATTTTCAGTTAAATCACAATATTTCTCATGAACTGCCATCAAGATTGTAGTTATTAGTAAAGTTTCATTGAATAAGTGAGCACTTAATGTTGCAAATTTGAATATTTTCAATCCTTGAGTCATGACTGTTACTTTGTCATGGCTGTTACCAAAACATTTTCATTATTTTTTCAGTTAAATCCCAATATCCCAGAAAAAACACTCCGTGTAAAAATACCAGCCAAGTCTCTTTAACTATAAAAAAAAATAGAAGAAATCTAAAAATTCAGCACTGAAAAGGAGTGATATCAAAAAAGGAGCCAAGTCAACGAATTTTCCAAATTTTAATCGTACCATTGAAATAAAAATATCAACCCCCGAGAAATACTTAAAAAAAGGACTTGGCGCATCGTTTTTTTAAAGACACTTTTCTATCCTAAAAGTATAGGAAGAACTCTACAAGTATATTTTCCTGAGTATATCACATTCATTATCGACGAATCATACTACGTTTTAATATAACTAGTACTCTTACCTACTGGCAGTTTTGGTATTTTGTCAATATTCAGAGGAAATAAACGGATAAACGAATAACGAATAAACGGAAGCGGCCTAGTCTATTCGTTATTGCCACTATTTCTAGGGTCATATTAATCAATCATACTTCTCAATATCGTGACTGAGGGAAATAGCGAAAGCGCTCATTACAAGAAGGCCGTCAATGAGATTTGTATAAGTGACTAGTGCACTGAGCCATGCTGCTCAAATAATTACTGACTAGATTTTTATCTAAAGTAATACGTTATGTAATTTATGAATTTTTTTGGTATAAAATGTTAATTAATAGCAATTAATTACACGGCGAGAAGGTTCAAAGTATAATGCTGTAGTAGGTATGTTGATGTACCCACAAAACTATAGGTACCTACCAATCACAAACACAACTGTTCTGTATTTATTGCTTGTAAGACAATGCTATGTTTCTTTGCGTACTTATATTTAAATTTAAAATATTTTACAGAATGTTCAATATTTAATTTGAAAGTTTTGTCCCAATTTTTCTAGGCATTTCTGAACTACGTAGTATGTGAGTGGCATAAGCTTAAGAATAGAAAAATGTCTTTAAAAAAACGATGCGCCAAGTCCTTTTTTTAAGTATTTCTCGGGGGTTGATATTTTTATTTCAATGGTACGATTAAAATTTGGAAAATTCGTTGACTTGGCTCCTTTTTTGATATCACTCCTTTTCAGTGCTGAATTTTTAGATTTCTTCTATTTTTTTTATAGTTAAAGAGACTTGGCTGGTATTTTTACACGGAGTGTTTTTTCTGGGATATCACTTCTTTTGTTAGTTTATTCATACAGCTTGTAGCACATGTCCGAGCAGGGACTAATTTCTTTAAAAAAATACGCCTCAACCGATTTGGTTACTATGAAAAGTTGCGTTTGGTATAAGATGAAAATGATTATCCAAGAAGAATAGCTTAAGTTTCGTTATAATCGATCCAGCCGTTTTCGATACATGACGTCACTTCCGGTTTTGAAATAGCGGCCGAATTCCGGTATAGGTAATAAGAAAACAATCTAGTTTTATCTAGTTGATACCTTCATGAACGACCATCTGAATTCCTAATCCCTATATTTCCGTAAAATCGGTCATGCCGTTTGTAATATATGACGTCACTTCCGGTTTCATTTAGTGGTTCCTGCCGCCATTTCCGGTACCATTAATTTATTTATTCATTTTTCACAATTGATTTTTCAAATAAATAGCAGAATGAATACGCAGGAGCTAGTTCAGTTGCAATCGGTACAGGCGTTTTAGATATATGACGTCACTTCCGGTTTCAGGAATGGCGGCCGAGAACACTGCTACCTTGAATATATAAATTGTATTGTCTATGTTACAATGTAAGTTAATTATGTACGTATTTTAAGTATAATTTGTTGAAATAAGTTAAATATTGCGTATTTATGACGTCACTTCCGGTTTAGAAAATAAGAAAATAATATTTTTTTTATTGATACTTCATATAGATGACCATCTAAATCGAATGGCGCTAATTTCGTTCTAATCGGTCCAGACGTTTTTGAGTTATGACGTCACTTCCGGTTTCAAAATGGCGGCTTCCGGTTGGTTTTATAAAAAGGCACCTCAGACGCCAAAAGTGCACATGTGGTAAAAATTTCAGGTCGATCGGTTTAGCCGTTTAGGCTGTGGCGGTGATAGCGACGTTTCGTGATATCATCAGAATCATCATCTTCAGAATCAGAAAGTGGTGTAATTTCACTGTTTTCTCGGTCCTCTAGCGCGCAAATGGCATAACCTATTGTTCCCAAATTTGGTATATGTAGTGGGGTGGGCCATAGCTCGAAATTAAGATATTTCGCAACAATGTGAGATTTACCAATTTTGAGATCCAGTAGGCCGAAAATGCCATGTTGTTGCTTACAGTAAAAGTGTTTGGTCTGCTCCTCAGTTTATTAGGCATTTACGGTATGTTGAGTGACTGTGAGTGTATAGTACGACTTGGCTGGGTGGAGCGACCGCTCCACTAGATATTTCTCTTGAACAGCTATCAAGATCTTGTAGTATTAGTAAAGTTTCATTGAATAATTGATCACTTAGTGTTAAACAACTAGAATATTTTCATTCCTTGAGATTACAACATGTGTAATTCGGATATAAGTAACAGTCATGACAAAACCTACCAATTTTTGGTAATTAAAATATAATATTTTTTAAAACTAATTTTCATAATGAAAATCAAGGGTAATTACAATCCACTATGCATTCAATTTGAATTTGAAATGTACTTCCTTACTCTCAAAATATTGATATGTGATTTGGTAACATTCCTGACATTTTCCTGGTCAACTTCTGATACAATTGCATATAAAATGTTAAATATTATTTTCTTAGATAAACCCATTTAAGGCTATGATAAAGAGATATAGTACTTCATTTTAATGCATCTCAATGCCAAATAACTCTACACACAAAATGTTTTAAACTTATTTTCTGAAATTGTCAATATTAATGAGAATGACCAAAATAACGTCAATCATTTTAATAATCTCACATATTCGCATTTTGATGCAATAAATATACTATTTGAGACAGCATATATTTAAACAATGTAATCATGTTTAAATTATAATTCAAGGGGTCAGAGATTGCAGCCGCCATTTTGAAACCGGAAGTAATGTCATGTCTCAAAAACTGGTAGACATATCGGTCCGAAACTATCGCTAATTTATTCGGAAGGCCATCTCTATGGAATAGGAACAGTCAAAATTGAATTTTCTTATTTATGGGACCGGAAATGACGTTATTCAAATTTATAAATTATTATAATTATTATAATGATTATAATTCCCTCTCTATACAATGAAAACATATTCAGAAAGCTTAAAATGATACACATAATTTTTTATTATTTATTTCTATGTGGCAGTGCAGTAAGTTCAGCAGCCATTTTGAAAACCGAGGTGTTGCCATATCTCGGAACTCGGTTGACTGATAGGAATGAAACCTTTGTTATTCTTCATGAAAGATCATTTAAAGCAAATATATAGTACCATACGCAGATTTTCATTAGTTAACCAAATTGTCTATGGCGACTTTTTTTAAAGGATTTAGTAATTGTTCATTCGATAACGTCACAATTTCTAAAAATAAACTAAAAAAATGAGTGATATCCCCATAAAAACACTCCGTGTAAAAAAACCAGCCAAGTCTCTTCAACTAAAAAAAATTATAAAATCTAAAAATTCTGCACTGAATGATATGAAAAAATACGCCAAGTTAAAACTTTATTTGAAAATCAAAAAATACTTGGCGCATCGTTTTTAGGGCATTTGTATATTTGATGTATATTTTATATCTGGCCTATACTTCCAAGCCAATTAAATACACGATGCGCCAAGTATTTTTTGATTTTCAAATAAAGTTTTGACTTGGCGTATTTTTTGATATCATTCAGTGCAGAATTTTTAGATTTCATAATTTTTTGTTAGTTGAAGAGACTTGGCTGGTTTTTTTACACGGAGTGTTTTTATGGGTATAAATTACTCCCAACATGAACTGAGTGTCATGAACTGAGTCACACAGAGAAAGGGACGGATACAGGGGAAGAAAGCTCTATGTCACATTCGGATGACACTGAGATAAACGAAGTTTAATGGTGAAACTTATATCTATCATCGATGCAGATCGATATTTCAATCGGAAGTATTTTTGCGTGTAACAGGCTATCCAGTTATGGATATACTCCCAGCAAACGATCCAGAAACGCACACTATCGACTTTATACAAACTGCAATGATATTCATAATGCATTCGATCATATTCAATGTCAGCAGAGGTTGTATATTAGTTTCACATTGACTTCCACTCCAGTGGATAAATCATGTAACTCGCCACTGGTTGCAGTTTATGCAAATAGCAGGCGTAACAAATGGTTAACTGGATATGGCAGATAGAATGCTTGTGCATTCACCTTTAATTACAATATTGAGTGAAAAACAAAGATTATAGACTGGAATATGAGGCGCTTGTTATCATAACCTTACTAGTAAGCTGTAAAGTTGATGTATAATGTTATTTGATCATAAATATGCATCGAAAGTCTAGACAAGTACGCAGTAACGGAATATATTAAAAGTTTAAACTATTGGAAAACGCGAGAAACGCTAGAAATCAACGCATATATTTAAACTGGAAAGTTGTTTACATTTAGTTTAGAAAATGGCCTGATCCTTTACTACTCTTGACCTGTAATAAATGATCGCTTAAAAAAATTATAAGCACCTATGGCTATGGGAGAGAACGAATTAATATAGAATAACGATATATTAATTGTTTATTGATTTAGATGTTCGTAAACATCTGTGCCTGCTAATGTAGAGCATTTCTTTCAATAATCTGCTAACTTTTAAACGATTGATTAGAACTGTATTCCCATGGCAACAACCAATGACATTGCTAGAATGATTGTGTTAACTTAATTACTGGTTTAAGCAGAGTGGTTTATCATAGTTTCAGATCTTCATAATTTTTTGTGTACTTATTGATAATCATGCCATACATAATCCCTGAAAAAATTAAACACTTCTCGTGTCTAGTCTCTGAGATAATTTGAATTTTATCCCCCATGTTATCTTATGGCAGCCAAGTAAAATCGTGTCATTTTTAAGCTAAAATGAAGTTCTATTTTTTTGTACCGTTAGATTTTAACAAAAACTTTTTTCTGGTAGACATACGGACATACTATTAGGAAAAAAATTGAAAACAATACCAACGTGTGCTATTTTTAAAGTTATTAACCAAATTCGAAACGATTTTCCTATACCTCCCATGTTAAAGTTTTGTTCATTCTCAAAAGACATAAAATTGAAAACTCATTATTGGGCGACAGTTGCAAAGTACAGGACATTAAATGAGTATTTTATACTTGAATAGGGTTGAACTGTCGTAAAAAGATTTTTGAAATGGTAAATTCAAAAATAAATAAAAATGTGCTATATCGAGTGATAACGCCACGTTAACCGTTTGGCGGTTCAAATGTTAACGCCTATATCTGGCGGTGATAACTGAAGAAGAAATTATGGTATTTATTTATTTTATATAAAAACTTTAAAAGTTTAATAAATAAACTTCCATGGTCACATCCAATAAAATTCTATCTTTTCTGTGCACTTATAAATAATTCACCATAATATTTTCTGAGCAGTTCCATTGATAGCAATTAGTTATATGTTTTTTTTTATGTAATATTGTATTGATTGTTATTCTGTGAATTTACAACCTTTATGGTTTATAGGGCAGAAATTATTTTATAATGAGTGAAGACATATCAAATGAAGAAAATTGAGTATAAGTCTTTGGAAGTATGATAATTCTACAGAAGCTCACATCAAGTTTGAGACGTGTATTTTTTAAATCTCTTATCGCAAAGAGAGATAAAAACGAGATGCTTTATGAAAAAAGTACAGAAATGGATAAAACTGCATCATGGCCTCTTCTATGTAAACCATAGCAACTGAGGGGAGGGGGAGGTTTGGTGATTGTTTCATTAAAATCAAATTAAATTCTCAAAGTTATTAAGCTTGCGTTGAGTTTAACGAGATATGGGCCTGGAAGGAAGCAGATTATTGCCGGAATTCGAGACTTGATTACTTTATCTTGACTCAGAATGTGATTAAAAATAAGAAACTCTGAAAAAAAAAATATACGTAAAATTAGTTTACGGGTGCATTTGTTTGCATGGAGTAAAAGATTTTATTTCAGTTGAACTGTACAATTTTATCTGAACTTTATTTCAGTTCTTCGTGTAAGTTTTTGAAATACATATTTATAGCGCAAATGAATTTAAGGAAGTTTACTGACAGCTGATAATCGTCGTGTTTGGAGAATAAGTACTTGGGCGGAAGAAACAGAAGACTTGACGAAGGCAAGTTGGAGGGGCCCTGCGAGAAGAAAAAGCAAGTTGGAGGGGCCCGGCGAGAAGAAAGAGCACGTTGGAGGGGCCCGGCGAGAAGAAAGAGCACGTTGGAGGGGCCATGCGAGAAGAAAAAGCAAGTTGGATGGGCCCGGAGAGAAGAAATAGCAAGTTGGAGGGGCCCTACGAGAAGAAATAGCAAGTTGGAGGGGCCCTACGAGAAGAAAGAGAAAGTTGAAGGGGCCCTGCGAGAAGAAATAGCAAGTTGGAGGGGCCCTGCGAGAAGAAAGAGCAAGTTGAAGGGGCCCTGCGAGAAGAAAGAGCAAGTTGGAGGGGCCCTGCGAGAAGAAAGAGCAAGTTGGAGGGGCCCTGCGAGAAGAAAGAGCAAGTTGGAGGGGCCCTGCGAGAAGAACGATTCTGTTGAGAATAGAAGGAAACATACGAAAATAACACTGGCGCATGCGTTAATGAATGATTAATGCGTCAAAGAAGAACACGTGTATTATTGCCTATTGGACAATCTGATAACCTGACATTCAAACATAAATATTGTATTATAAATCTATTGTGGATTGAAAAATACGGATCAATTGGTATCCTCTTAATTCATTGTACTGAATTTAATTGTTATTGAGTGTACATAATTCACATTCCTTGATATATATTTAAATATTTTGGGAGTTAACCAATTAGTCGTCTATAATAATTATCATTTAATTTTTCATCTTTCTTGTATTATGTTTTATTCCATGATTATAAATATGAAATATAATATTTTGTTAAAAGGATCAAGGATCGATCTCAATGTTCCTGACATACATTTTCCGAGGTTTTACCTCAACTACAAAGTAATCTTCAAGAACAGACCACTTTCGATTCAAATACCACTTTCTCCTTTAATCGGTAATATACTACAATAACGTCTTTTCCTAGATAAGAAAACGTACCCCACCGATAAAATTACTAATTCCCCATATTGTTCTCAGGCAGTTCAATTGCCTGAGCTGGGTGGGTGGGAGGTTGTACAGGTCCCGCGGGAGGCCGGAAGCGGGGGGGGGGGGGGGGGGGGAGGGGGGCAGTCATAACGACCGTTCTGAGGGCAACCTACCAAGACGCCAAACATTCGATCCTCAAACGCCAGTTCCTATGGCAAGAAGTTGGGGCAAGTGAAAAGAGTGTGATATTTATAATTTTGACTTTTCCTTGCCACGACAAAATGTGAATAGACTGTAGGATATATTTCTTCGGATTGTTATGTGTTTTATAGCTTATAAGTTATCAAAACACTTATATACTTATTAAAAGAGCTCGAGTTTTCTTCTCTTAAAAGTGGACAATTTTAACACCTTAAAAACAGTAAACGCTGTTTATCCGACATATTTTGCTACTTTTCACGGATTCAAACAGAAAGGTGGATACATTTTTATGTGTAGATGTGCAAATTGTATACATAACACATTATTTTCCTAGATTTGAATGATTTACTTGAGTCATAGAAATAATGTGCTATGATTATAATAGATCGGGACTCCAAAAGATATGTAATTTGACATAAATTTCAACGTATCATCAGGCTTCACAACACAATTTCTCTATTTACCTCAAATATATGTCTAAATATGTATCAAAGCGAAGCTAATTTAAATACAAATTAATTTAAAAACTTATGTAGCAATAAGTCCTATTCAACACTAATCACTAGTTTCTTCTAAAAAAAAATACTCAGTTCAATGATAAAAGGTCACCTGGAAGATGCAACATTCCAATTTACCTTTGCAAATACGTCATCACATCATATCTGAGATTCAAAATTCAATTTTCTTTCTACGCCATAAAAGTTCGAAGCATACATTGATTGTAACAGGTTGGAAAGGACTGGCTAAAGGAACCTCCAGCTTTTGTCGTACACCCCACGTTCTTCTATAACGCGTAACATCTGATTCTACATGTATTGATAACTGAGAAGGAAAAGATGAAAATATATTAAAGTCGACATGGCAAAAATATGATTGCTAAAAATCGACTCCGCTGAGACGAAAATATGTTTCCAACGATTGGTAAAGGTAAAGGAGAGAATGTAGAACATTTTCTTTTGTGAATTTTTTTCTTTCTCGTCTTCTCTCTCGCTTGGATTTACATCGTTCTGTGTTGGAGAAAAAGAGGTGAAATATAGTGATTTTCTTCATCTTTCATGTTGGTGATATTTACAGCGTGGAATGCGAAGAATGATGTATGCGTTCTCTATAGGAAGAGGAAGCAAAGAATTTCTTATAGACGTATGTATTGTTTGAACAATGAGGGAGTAATAGATTGATGAAAAGTGGAATGGGTGATGTGCGGATGTAGACTTTTGCGCTTTCAATATCGTCAGTTCATCAAACAAGTTCTATAATTACGAAAATGTAGATATTCTGTAAAATGTTTATGTGTTTCATGAGAATACATTCATTTTATTTTAAATTACGTTTATAAATGATAATTTTGGTAGCTTGTAGCTAATCACGGCATAGGTAAGTGAAAAATATTTGCATAAGTGAAACATTTTGTAATAGTTGCTAAAATAACGTTTTTTTAAAAACAATGTTTCAACAGAAACTGTACCTATCCTAAATTATTTATCCTCATAACGACGGTCGAAGCGTCGCTCATAAATAAATATTTATGTAATTTATTATGTTAGTTTGTTCAAAGCAGAAGGATGTACATGTCAGCTTTGGCGTAGGTATTTTGCACTTTCCACAGCTCTCATAATTACAGGTACAAGTGGAAATCATGTAGTACAACCCCCCCTCCCCCCCCCCCCCCCCCCCCCGGGAAAAGCATGTTGACACGCCCCACAGACACGTAATGTAGATCATACAAGATTCTATTCGTGTTTTCAAGTAACTAAAGCACTGGGTTGGTCCTTGTGCTTACTGAGGCTTACTTTACTGTGAACTGAAAATGTAAAAGGTATGGCTTCAATATCTTACTCTTTTTTATATTGCAGCACACGTCACACAAAGTACCAAACAGATCTGTAATCGTAAGATTTATATATTTTAAAAATCACAGAAAGATGGTTTTGAATTTTAACCAATGGGAGAATTTGGCTGAAACTATGTATGATTTGGGACAATGTTGGTTGTAATGACTTGTCAAAATTTCAAATTGATCGGACCAACCAATCGAAAGATAATCTTTTTTAAATTTGAACCAATCAGTGAATTTCAAAAAAAGGGTCTGCAACGCCAAGAAATGGTCTGTACAAGTGTGCAAAATTTCAGCTCAATCGAAGAAAAACTGTGACCTGTATAGCCTCAGTAACAGAAAGAAAACAGAGGTCCGTGCCAAAAGAGCAAAAGGAGTCGCTCGCTCAATTATGGTTACATCCTACTTTCATGACATGTAATATGATGAATTCAAATAACAGCTTTCGTCAGTGTATTTAAAAATTGTAACATAATATGAACATTTCAAGTGGTATATTGTCATGCCACAGGGCTTAATGTCATATTACTGCCCTTCCGCTTGTAAGAGGATCATCAATATATAATAAAAAAAATAAATACATCTCTCTCGTGAAAACGCCAGGTAAAATGGCTCGAGAGATATTTTCTTGCTCGACACAACCAACGAGTATAGGAAATCGGTTTATCGGAATGTATTGATAATTGAGCGCACGAAGTTGTAAAAGTTGCGGTGCTCGATTCCAATCCATGAAGATGAAACTTTCTGACGAGATTGTTTGAAAAACTCACTGAACGATATTCTTGCAGGCAGCAAAAATACACGAAACATGGATTTGAAAATATATACACAGGGCAAAATATTGGTAACTCGCCCCCTGGGAGAGTGTTTAACAACAAAAAAACTCACACGAAGATATCATTACTATCGTCCATCTCATTTGTTATTATGCTATTAATTTTTGTAGATATCTACAATCACACTTTCTTAATGATTTTATAGTGTATTAATTTAAGTAAGGGAGTTGGTAACTTATTCATATCAAATTACATTTGTAATTTTTGGGATATCCTATATATATATATATATATATATATATATATTTCATTTTAATTGTGTCTTTGAAATCGGGAGTTTTGACAGGTGATTTTTCTAGTAATTTTATTTTCTCTTTGTATGTGTCCCTGAAGATGGTGGATGTAATTCTACCGAAACGTTGGATAAATATAGATTGTCCAAGAGAGAAAAGAGCACGAACTGATTCCCGAAAGAATAATATAACATATATATATATATATCTTTATTCACAGAAATAAAGTCTGCCTTATTAACAAAGGTTGTACAAACACAGGTATTGGGTAAATTTGTATTTACTAGGTAAATACTGTAAATACTGTAAATACTGTAAAACTGTAAATACTGGGTAAATACTGGATATTTACAAAATCGTAACATGTCAGAAAGAGACGAAACTTGAAGGGAATATAAAAATGTATGTATTTCCACAATTTCTGTCACACTTCTGAAGAGATACCCAATTTCTGACTGCTTTTCTGTGAAATAAAAAATATATTACGAAACAAGTAAAATTAGTGCTTAGTGCCTACATAGTAGGGTGTTAACTGATGTCAGGGGCAAACTAATGAATTCCAATTTCGAGTCCTATATATACCTATAGGTTGCAAAGAAACACACGTTTGTTCGATCCATAAAAGCAAAATATTAATCATATTAATTGTTTATGTTTGTTTATGTTTATTTAAGGTTTTCCACAATATTAATCATTTCGAATGAAAGCAATGCCTTGAATTTGATATTATGTGGCAATTGAAATTCTTGCCAACGATAGCAACGATAGCTTCTTGTCATGATGGTACAAAAAGTTAATATCTTAATATTTTATATTAGTTATACGTACTACGTAAAGTGTTACATTTGAAAAAAAAACATTGTGAAAATTGTTGCTAGGGGTTTTGCTAATTTTGCTTTATGGGCTTGCATGGAGGCTTTAGGGGTGACCATAGTGTTGTGAGTATGGTGGTGAGTGACTCACCTTCCAATACCTTTTTGATGCACTCTTGACACTCGACAGAGCATAGAAGGTATACATACAAATCTCTGGTTTCTATGGCAACAGATTGACGCTTTGTTTATTGCTGTTGAAATAATTGAGCGAGCGAAGCGAGCGACTCCATTTGGCTCTTTTAGCACGGACCTCTGTTTTTTTTTTTTTTTTTTTTTTTTTTTTTGTTTTTGTATGCTAAAGGAAGCAATAGAAGTCGCACCGTTTCACCGATCGACCTGAAATTTTGCACACATGTAAAGACAACCTTCTCTGTTTGCAGACCCAATTTTTTTTTGAAATCCATCCATTGGTTCATTGTTAAAATAAGTATCTCCTGATAGCCTAAAAAATGAAAATGGTCTTCGAGAAATGTGATCAAACTCATATTTAGCATGGTCAGTAAGACCAACAATGTCACTTATTTTACCAATTTTCAGCCGAATCTGTCAAGAAAGTATGCACTTATTGACATTTTTAATAGCTGTCAGAATTGAAACATTGAAAATGAATGTCTTTCCAATGCAACTGAATCTGATTTGCTTTAGGTACAAGAGTGTTTTGATGGTATGTACACTTTTTTAGTGAAAAGCAGATATTTTTATGTGTATTGAGTTGATCAAATTTGAATAATTCAATTTGGATCATAGTTTCCAACAAATCATTTCGAGTTTTTAAGGACCTTGATTGTCTTTTCGTCAATTCGTAGTTCTGATGGCCGTGCCTCCCGTGTTTCTACTTGGCTGATTTTGCATCCAGGAGGGATTAGAAACATAAGCTCACATTTCAATAATATCATTGAGTGGCGTTTGTTCTCTTCTAGCGTTCACACGTCATTCCAAATCTCTCCTGCATTGTGCTTCTTTTCGTTGATAGTTTTGGCAATTTGGTGTACTTTGTGAAGGTATTAGTAAAATTGAATCGCTTTTAAAGCATAGATATTAGGTATCTACAGTTTTTGTCCAGGGGATTGATTATTTCAAATTATTTTATTCTTGGAAACGTTGGATTTATTCCGTTTCTGAGCTTCTGTCTAGCCTGACATTTCCTTGAAGGTTAGGTATATCTCGGATTACACATTAATGGTGGTCATACAATGACACATTGTTTTATATTGATTCAGTGGATCGTAGTTTGCTTTCAGTTTGACTTAAAATAATGTTTTCTGTGTGTTAACGAACGCATATTCGGTTAATGTTTGCGCACGTGTCGTGCTCGCTCATTCAACGCGTTACACAGAGCGTTTTCCTAGTATTTAAATAAATATCTCCTGATAGGCTGAAAAATGAAAACGGTCTTCGATAATTCTGATCAAACTTATATTTTGCATGATCATTAAGACCAATATTGTATCTTATTTTACAAAATGTCATCTCAATCAGTTAAGAACTTATGAACGTATTGACATTTTTAATATCTGTCAGTAATGAAGTATCGAAATGAATGTTTTCCAGTGCCAATTGAATTGATTCTGATTTGCTTTATGAACCAGGTTGATTAGATGCTATTTTAAAGTTTCGATGAAAAGCATAATACTTTTAAGTTGATATCATATTTCAATTCAATATGGATGTATATGTTTTCTGTGCGTTGTGTACGCATTTCCGGTTAGAGAATTTGCACGTACCCGTGCTCGCTCATCAACGCGTTTCACTGAGCGTTTTCCTAGTTAAATTTATGTCAAGTGAAAACAAGTGAAGATGAATAAGGTAAAGTTGAAATCATGTTGATCATTAAAGCGAACACATTTAATTTTTAACTATTACCTTCACTCTGAACACAAGAGTTTGCGATTATATTAAGACATTAATTGCGCATGTCCAAAAAATTTGGCGGTGCCTTTTTTTTTAAATGTGGTTGCTGCCAGCTGTCTAGTGAGAGAAAATGGCAGTGAACAAGCCCATTGCTGAAAATACCATTTAAAAAAATCACAAATCAAAAATATACGTCGTCGATTGCACTCGAAAACTATGGTCGGTGACAGGCAAAGATGAACCCGCACTAACATGGGCCGGTCTATGCCGGGCAATGCTAAACTGGGTTCATATTTGCCTCGTAATGGCGTTTTCCACTGGGCCGCACTAGGTTTGCACCCTAAAATTTGCATTGAGTTTTGTATGGTGACGTAACTTCAGTGCAACCCTATAGTGCAGCCCAGTGCGGCCAGTGGAAAACGCCATAAGTATTGGGTTTGTACTTCAATACTCTAATTCTTTATATGAGGACATCATAAAAAAATATCTACATCAAACCATATTGAATATGTCAAAGGTTTATATGAAACACAGAACCGGTGTTATTTGTCAAAAAGAAAAATATGCTTTGAGTACCAAATATAACTTAAATGTCATGTAAAATCATACAAAAACGCCAACTGGAATCTTTTGTAAATAAGCATCCTAGAGCGGAAAAATGCAACATCGATAGCAAATTGAAATCATCAAAGGACTCTTTTTATCGACAACTTTACAACAAGGGTAAAAATTAAAATAAATCTGCAATAAATTTTAATTGCAAATTTACTGACGGAACACAACGGACAGTTTTTAATATGGCTGGTTGTTGAACAAACAAGGATTATATTTGAACTCAACTTTTCAGCTGTGTGTTTCGAAATTATTCAAGCTTATGAAATATGAATGTTTGAATACAATTCTGGCAAAATTTGATTCCAAGTTACCGAGATGGAAAAAAATACTTTTTTCGTAGTAAATATAAACTAAGAAAACGCTAGGGAAAGCGTGGGAAAACGTGAGCCTTCGAAATGAATGGGAATAATACCCTCTTTCATAAATGAGACCTATACCAAAGATATTATTAAAACTCACGTGTATTCATAACATCTGTGCCTATACCACGGATATTTATCTCAGAATATCCATCAGTAAAGTGGACGTGTACACTTTTTAATAAGTTTTAGGTGAAACTAAGAAACCGATCTTGCTTTAAATCAATTCGTTTTATCTGTAATGCACAAAATAAACAACGGTTTGAGTGAGACAAAGTTTTAAATTCAAAACTTCCACGAACTTCCACAATATTAAAGTCTCCCCCGAGAACGTATTATACATATTATGTTGGCAAGTTTACGGGACAGATTCAACTAATAAATGAAAGTAAATCGATGTATGTTTGTAATGTGAGTGATTCCACTTCGTATTACATGTATCTCCTGAGCCAATCAAATTTCACCAAAAAGCAAAGAATCACAGCTATTCTGAATCGTGCCATCAAGATGGTGGCAACAATGAGATAAATCGCTTGATAAATCGATTATCGACAAGAATACTTCATTTGAACTTCCAAAATTATTGTCTAAATGGCCAGCTTTTTTTTATTGTGTCGATAAAGGTGTACCGAAGAAACTAATTGTAACACACGCAAACAGAATATCACCTATGTTTGACAAGTAAAAGTGCTCGTAATTTCAAAAGGAGAACGAAAAACAAAGAAATCCAAATATCCTAGAGAGATTTTTTTTCTTCCTAGAGACTTCTCCTATAATGAGAATCTGGAACCTTCCTACGTCACTGTTTGCGTAAAGACTGTCCGATGACGTAGACCGTTACGTCACATGCGGTTGCCATGGCAACGGGAGGTTGTTGGAGGTGGGGGATGGAGAAGCACGTGTTTTTACAGGGGCACGGGGGGGGGGGGGGGGGGGGCAGTGTCGAATAAGAGATAATGAAACTCTGTTTAATTGGTTCAGATGGCAAAAGGGATTTTTTCATCCACGATGAATTTCAATGATGATAAATTTTTTACATTATTTTGCTAATTAGATTTTTTAGATTGATGAAAAGAGTTGAATTGATTTAAATGGATGAATACATATTTGATGAAGTGAAAGTGAATGTTTAGAGAAGTAGATATTGTGCAAAATCATCCGGTTCTCGTGAAACTTTCTCGTGAATGTTGAACTTTAATCAAAGCTATAAATACAAAATGTGTGTCACTTGTAATTGTGAAATTTTAGTGAATTTTAATTTTAATTGTGAGGTAATTCTCGGGAATCTCGGCAATTCTCGACAAGGTAACGGGACTCCCGAGACTCTTGAAATGTTTATTTTGAGTTTTTTCTTGACAGTAACATAATTTTATAAATCGAGAGATTTTTAAGAGATTTTTAACGTATAATAAACAATGTAACTCATTGAAGTACACGCAAGAAATCCTAAAACGGTATTTGAACGGAACGGATTGGCTGCTGGTCAGGTTCCGTGATAATCAATCCTTGTTATTATCAATGAAATCAGAGCTCAACTATGATGAGTTATCATGGGATGATGCCATCACATTGTTTCAACCAAAACACTGATTCGAGGTCTAGTTCGCCCGGATAACTTTGCATATGCGTCATCCATAGCCAAACTTTGATAGATGAAAAAGATGATTACTTGTCGTACAATATTCCTATGTGTTTTCTAAGACTATAGAATATGGTTCTTAGACAGCGCAGGGACGATACACAAAGGTCGCAGCTCTCAGCACGTGTTAGCACTGACCAGTGGCGTGCCGAACCTATCTTGAGGACCGGTGCTTATTCATTGATGGGTATACCCACCCACCCCCAATGGTCAAGAACATAAAATTGGCAGCGATCGCAATGAGGTCTGGGGAGAGGACCCCCCAGTAGGTACATTCAGGTCCGGGGTGCGAGCATAGCCTCGGAAAAAAATTCAATTTCAATACCAACTTTGAAGGTTTTTGGTGCATTTTAGACTTGAAAATAATTTATCATTGTTAATGTTTGATGAAGCACCTCTTAAAACTACAGAGAAACAAATAAAGTGAAGTGAATTATTTAAGTTTTAGCTCTGGGAAGTAATTAATTTAATTATTAAACGGTTTGCACCCACACAAATGCCGCGCATCGATTTTTTTCTTTTGGTTATAGACGGGTTTACAATAAGTTTACTGGCAGATACGATATTTTTGAAGAAAAACAGAACAGTCAGTATAATTTATATTAGGAATAAAATCAAACTTAAAATGCCTGGCAGCTAAATTTTGGGATTTTGACTACATTAGAACGAGTTTTAAATGATTTTACAGGTACGAAGATTTTGAAAGAAAACAGAAAATTCATTCATGTATAAAAATCACACATAAAAAAGCCGCGCAGCGAAAAATTTTTTTTGGCTTCATTACAACGGGTTTAAAATGATTTTACAGGTACCTACTAAGTATAATTTTGAAAGAAAACAAAAAAATAATAAAAATGTATACATAAAAATGCCGCGCAGCGAATGTTTTGTATTTTGGCTACCTTAGTACGGGTTTAAAATGATATAGCATTAGCAATAAAATCACACATAAAATAGCCGCGCAGCGAAATTTTTTGTTTTTGGCTACATTAGAACGGGTTTAAATGATTTAAGTGATTTAAATGATTTTGAAATGAATCAACAAAAACGCGATTTATTTATAAAAAGAAAAGCACACATAATAATGCACTGCAGCGAATTTTTTGGTTTTCGTCTACCTAGGACAGGTTTAAAATGATTTTACATTACTCTAAACAGAAAAGTCTTAATTTATATAGGTAGTAATAAAATTATAAATAAAATAGCCGCGCAGTGAAACTTTTTGGTTTTGGCTACATTAAAACGGGTTTTAAATAATTTTACAAGGTACTGTATTTTTGATAGAAAACAAAAAAGTCATTAGAACAAAAAAAAATGCGGCGCAGCTATTTTTGGGTTTTCAACTCTACATTAGCACACGTTTAAAATGGTTTTTCAGGTAGGTACAATAATTGTGAATGATTATTTTTTGTATTAGGCTACCCAAGGGCGTATCCAGGATGAAATTTCGGGGGAAGGGGGGGGGGGGCCGACATTACTTATATTTTGAAAAATGACAGTGGGTTCAATGGGTTCAGTGGGTTCAATGACAGGGGGTTCGGGGGCACAGCCCCCGAGAAAATTTTGGATCAAGGTCATTCATTTAGGTGCAATTTTGAATCTCAATGTATAGCTATTTTAGGAAATTATAAATTACAAAATATCAAAAAATTAGACTTATGCTGGCTTTCCATGCTCCGTTATCTTCCGTCAACGTCCGACACCGTCCGACGAAAACGACCACGTGACCCGTCTCGACCAATCAGAGCCATCCCCAAAAATCTCGGACGGCGAGGGATTGGTCGAGACGGGTCACGTGGTCGTTTTCGTCGGACGTTGACGGAAGATGACGGATCATGGAAAGCCAGCTTAAGAGGTTAAATAAATTTTTGTGAATTTAAAATCAATTCTAAACAATTTGGAACGTTTTTGACATGATCTATCGATTTTTAAGTTTTTTTCCACATATTATTTTAAATGTGCTTATTTTCTTAGATGAAATCCTGATTTCGCTGGGGGCCATGGCCCCCTCGGCCCACCCCTGAATACGCCTTTGAGGCTACCCAAGGACGGGTTTAAAATGATTTTGGTGCAATTAATTCAAAGGATTCAATGGATTCATGTTCGTTAATTTACATCCATCATAAATTATACACAGACAAAATGTATCTCAGCGATAGTTAAATTTCCTATGCTTCTTTGCTGATAATAAATACTATTTTCGATCCAGCATGCAGGAGCATGAAAGAAAATACCTACAGAAGATGATTCTCTAACCGTTATGCTGTTTTTATGATTCATCAAATCCTTTCAATAAGTACTGAAAATGGGTCAATTCAATATTATTTCATAAATATTTTAGTATCCATCCACCCACCGAACCATCAACCTGCAGTTTTTGCAACCATCCACCCACCTAGACCTACTTAACCCCTAAAATGTATCAATTGCATTAGCACAAATGTACATGTTCACTGCATACATTTATTGATAAAAAATCTTTTGTTCCCTTTCCTTTAATGATATTTACAATGTTACTGTTTGCTGTGCAGCAATACGACACGTATACACCCTCATCACCATGTTTGTGGGAATACATTAAGTTGTATTAGTGGAGAATGTATCACTGTTACATTATAAAATGTGTCGCAAGGTGGGTAGGTCCCCTGGCGGGGACCACCCACCCCCAAAAAATGACTGTGCTCGAGCACCAAATTTAGATAGGTCGGCACGCCACTGGCACGCTTCGCCAGTTCTCTCCTCTCTCTTTCTCTTGCATCGCAGCTCTATTCTTTCTCCCACTCTGATTCACAAGCAGCATCCTGCAATTGTCTTTATGTGACGCTTTTCAGGGGTGGAAAACGTGGTGTAATACAGCTAGATATATTTCATAATTTATATTCCGATAGCTTGTGGGCATGACCTATATCCAGCTAATAAATATTTAATATCTGCTATTATTTGGTATCAATTCAATTAAGATAATGGATTATATGGCTTGCTTGTAATACAACTTATTAATATGGCTTTCTAATCAATATTATCGTATCGGCCTGTGTTTAGTATCATTAAAGCCATATTTATATTAAGTACATTTATTTCGGCGGTATTTACACTTTTTTTTGTTTTACGCAAAGTTTCGCTGACGAAAATAGCCTTGTGTCGTAAGAGAAGAAGAGCAGAGATTGTTTTAAAAAATAATTTTATGAAATAGTTTTATTATTTTTTTCTTGCAACAACACTCCCCCTAAAAACCGCCCGAAGACTACCGTTACGTATAACGTTACGTAAAACCACAAAACGATGCAAATACTGCTGAAATAAATGATTTATCAGTTCATGGCTCAGAAATCAATGATAACATATACGTATTTTATACGTATATATTAACAAATATCACTAACTCCAAATTTCTTCGAATTATTAAAATTAAAAACTGCGAATAAGTAAACAAAAATAAATCTTTAAGATTTATTCAATGCGCTTGAAACAAATGTCTAGATTATAGAGCATCAACTTTCAGGCTGTAAACACACGGGGCGTTTTTAACATGCACAAGTCGAAGCGTTTGCACGCCGGCGAGACGCCGAGCAGAATCGAGTCTTATTGGGTCTAGGTTAGGAAAATGCAAGAATATTAATCGATTATTCCAAGATATGTTAGTTTGTACACGAATGCAGATACCCACCCCTGACGAAGACACCCTCACTATCATGCCATCTTCCCCCTCGCATCATATCAAACCCAACTTGCCTCCTTCGCCAATTGTTTCATCTCTTTATACCTCATCCCACTGTTTCATCTGCTACACCAGCCGTCTCTCTACTTCTTCTTCATCCAATTGTTTTCCCTCTGCGATGTTCTCTTTCTATTCTTAGGAACGATATCGCGAACGTGTTTTATTTATTCACCTGACTATAGTCTGGCCACGGAAAATGAGATCTAGACTAGACAAAAGTTCCTTAGAAAGTTCAAGACAATTTTACTTGAACAAGAGTATGGAATATAATATGGAACGCAAACTCTGAGACATTATTTTTTTAAATATGGCAGTCTTTGCAAAATGCAAACGGACATTTTAATATGCCAACACAATGTGGGTGCGTTGCCTGGAAATGGTATATGAGTAAATGTAATGTTGGAAATACAAATAGAAGTTCTGCTTAATGAAAATATCTTCTTCCAATATCCTTGCATCCGTACAATTTAGTAACAGGCCCGATGGCCATTTCGACTATTTTTATTAGACCCCAAAACCTGTATCCTGATGATACCAGTAATTATGGAAGATAATACTTCAATATGACTGTATTTTGATGACATCAATCAAATGGCAATTAAAGCTTAATTACGTGATTCCTGATTAGATAATTCGATAAGATGGATTTCGGGCCTTCTATCTTAAGTTACAGTTTCAACGTCATTAATTCTTAAATTGTACCTAAAATATTGTTATATGACCGCAACATTTATAACTAAACTGGCAAATGCCCGAACATCAAAATAACCTTTTAGAACATTTACGCGATGAGTTTATTTGTATAAATTGTATGCAACATAATGATGATTCCTGTAGTCAACTCGTTTATTAAAATATGTAGATTACCCATACACATTCAATCACACAAAATATTCAACACTGCATTCTGATTGAATTTCCTTCAGTTTCAAACCTAAGATAAAACCGCAATGAGGTTACCTGTACAAAGTGTTCGCTCATTCGTTAACACTTCACTCGTCGTCCGCATTAACATATTGTACGTAGCACATCCATAATCGGCATTATATATTCCTTGGGACAACTGCGAAATGCAGTCAAAACGTTCCCCGATGACAACTGCATACAGCAAAACAAAACAAAGCAAACTCTGCTAACAACTGCATACTTCGCCGTGGGAATACATTATAAAATCGTACCTCTGGGATTCTAAAAGGCAAAAAGTTTTGTTTTTATTTTAAGGTTGAAAGCGCTGAGGATTTTTTTTGTTTGTTTTCTGATACGTGACTTTCCATAAAAGAGGTCTCGGTGGAAAATATCTTCGATGAAAGGAGACTGATGTTTTGTTTATGAAAAACAAGAAATAATTGACGTGAAAAAAATCCCGTCTCCGCCACCAGATGTAATCACTCAAAGTACGGTTAAGTATTTAACAACCCATTAAACAGCGTCCATGTATTTTTTACTTACTAATTGATGGGGATTTTTGTTTATAAAACTTCAGTCAAAACAAAATTCAGGCTTTCAAGATTTATGTTAAGCCGATGCAGAATGGTAAAGTAAATTCCCGGAAAGTGAAGCAGGATAAATTTAAAATTGAATCCATTTTACAAAACACCTATTGTTAAAAATCCGTTTATTAGTAAACCCCGGACTGATCGGATATTTTTTACAACTTTTTTTACAACGCACAGTGCGTCATATTAATTAAAAATGCACTTTTAAAATGAACTAATAATTGACTTATGCCCATAAATGGTTTAATGCAAGGGGCTAAAAACTCGTCATTTTAATGAACACATTTTTTATTATTATTATTCTGAAGTTTACATTATTTTAGTTTTAGAAATTATTATCTGTTTAGACTCACTTTATTTTCACATTTTCTAGATTTGACTGATTTTTTTCTGTCGTATATTTGTGCTGTTTCATTTCTTATTATTAAAAATTAGTTTAATGTCCTTTTTTCATATTTTTTTTTGTTTAGATCGTCGTACCTTGGTATTATAAGTTCACAGCTCAGATTCAAGCCAAGTATAATTTTTCCATCTTCACATTTGACGCTTTAGTTAATTATAAAGTTTGATAATGAAATCTGATCTTGTAATCTCGTAAACAAGACTGCATCTGGAAAGTCTCGAGGATGGTGGGAGCCAGTGAGAGGATAAACGCGCCGAATAACTAATTAACATCTTATTAACTTCAAGACTAACTTCGCTTTGATTCGCCCCCCCCCCCTCCCCCCCCCACTCCCTCAGAGGCTGGATATTCAACTGTTTGGCGCGTCCAACTGTTTTACAGCTAGCTACACAAAACTTATGCAAAACACAGATTATATTGTGTGATTTCATTATTTACGTTTTCAAATAGAATCTGTGTTGTTTCATAAGAGCGGTCACAGGTCTAGTTTTTTGAACGAGATTCTGTGATTGGACGAAAATTATAAAATATTCAGACAAATATGTCGAGAACTGTAAGAGTAATTGATATTTTACGGACATTTAATGACAATTTTTAAATATTTGTTAATCAAAGAATTCAAAGACAAAAATATCACTGTGTTTTCCCAACTTTTCCAAGTTAAAGAATATCCTGACTCTTGGAATATATTCTCCGGAAAATAATTTTCAAGAGAATATTATTTTCTAGCTGTTGACATACTGTTTTTGCAATAACATGTTATAACATCTTGGAAATTAGTTTTTCTTCAAAGAAAATATTATCTCGTCGACTCATCCGATGCGACCAATAACGTTCAGTAAATTTAAAATTGCATCTACACTTGTATGGGTTTTATTCTGTAGATACAATATCCAATAAATAGACTCACACTCTTTAATGTGATTTTAATAATCAAGAAATAAACGGCAATTACATTCTTTACCAGGAAAGCGTTACTTGTTGTTTTCTAGTCTATCTAAAGACAAGAGCGAGATATTATTTTTAATTTTAGTTCTGTTGTTTTTTAATCGCCGGTAATATGATTCAGTAACACATAATAGAGTACGAATACAAGTTCTGAAGGCATGTGCTTTCCTCCATCAATACTTCCTATATGATGAAATCAAATAATATTAAATAATTATTGGATTTCAATATCGAAATCCATTATTATCATTTAATATAACACTTTTATTGCCTTAAAAGAGGAATCCAACAAAAACAACCCAACAGATTGTAACAATTGTTTTGTATTTATTTGAGGAATATCGGTAGGGCATGCCTTCAGCAACCATTTTTTATTGTAAACATAACTATAGTATTTTTGTTGTTAAAGAGTTCGTGAAAATATACCAGCGAAAAAAATTACTCTACACATTAATTTAAAACAGATGTAATCTTTCTAGCTTCGATTGGACTACAGGAAATGATCGTTGAGAAGAAATTTTTCTTCCCCTCCTACCCCCCCCCCCCCCTGCCCGACAGCTACCTATGAACGGCGGGGGATGATCAATGATGGTCAATGATCCACTGCGGCTATGGCGGTGACATGGTAGAAGAATATTACTGTTTTTAATAGTAACACTAAGTGCCGCTGAGTATTAATGCTCATTTGTAAGGGTTACCCATGCCGGACATGCCGCCATTGTTGAGGCCCAGACAAAGAGCAGCCAGAGTCGACCTACCCATGCCTCCTCTTGATTTTGTGATCCCCGCGTGCGCACTACCCCCTCGAGACGGACTTCTCCGGACCAGTGCCCCTCTTTGGTCGATCTCTCACCCATGACCTCCATTTATGATTAAAAAATACAAACTTAATGTGCGCAAAATGACCTCGCTGTTGACGAACCATTAAACATCATTAAATTACTACTATGTACTACAACTACTACAACATATATTTTTTAATTAAAAGCATAACTTTCTATTGTTATATAACTCAGACTGCCGATGATTTAAATGAGTGAAGTTTCAAGGGCCTCTCACTATAAGATGAGCACGTGTGGTTCTTTAGAGTTTTTCTTCACGCGAACAGAATATCATTCACACACTGGAGTAGTTTTATTAAGATCTCTGGTGTTAAATTCGATAATTTCTCTTAATATGGAGGTACATTATTTCGTATAGTGAGTTTATGCGCCCACTTCTTGATTATTGAACTTCACTTTGTAGAACCACGCGCTTCCCTTTACCTTACGACAAGTGTGTGTACCCTTCTTCTTATGGGCATAAAAATATTATTTCATAATTTTTATGTTGTGATTATTACAAAATTATCGAACATACTCTAAAGAAAATGCTACTTGATCTAATCGCAATTACAAACATCTAAAAGTCTAACGACATGTAAATACTAAATTATACGATGCATGACAAAATGTCACTTATCAACATGTAATGCAAGAGCTTGCCTAATATGTATTTCCAGCATTTGGTCAGGGAATAACCATTCATTATCAACATTGCTGTGTTATGGGAACAGTGAAAAAAATAATTAATTAACTTTATTTTTAGAAAAGTAATATACCTGCAACCATATTGCATTACGTCCAACAGCGACTGCAGAAAGTAATTCTAAAAATATATTCGTCTAAATAAACCAAAACAAATCAATATAAAAACTTGCTCGATGATTCCACAAGTCTAATATTCATGATTAGATCATTACAATTACACCTTTATTGCTTTTACTACAATTAGAGGCCCAGATAGCAGTAAAGTCGTTCAAACTAAGCGCAAAAGGAAATTAGCAATTACAATAATTAAACCTACTGGCTCGTGAGGGGGTGTGGGGGAGGGGGACGCACGCTGTAAAATTACCACCGATGGGAAACAAAATAACATCACGCGATGGGGGTGGCGGCGGGGGGAGGGGGATAGAGGGATTCTTTTAGCCTATGGTTGGCCCGATGGGAGATTGAGCCATTGCGTACGCAACGGAATTTGTGGACCCTCAATATACATTAGCTAGAAACCGGGCTACTGAAATATTCAAAGGTTTGCAGTCTTTTTATGTGTTCTTTTTAAGAAGTGTAAATAAACCAAGAGTTGTCAACGGTTGTGAAGCTGGAACTTTAACTAACTTTAGGAACATTAAGATGCTGATGAGGATGATAATATCCCCCAAATTAGACCAATCTAGTACGTAATATTTTGATATTATACATACATTGGTGTATTTTACATAATTATTATACTTATATAATATACAATATACACATAATAATAATATACAATAATTGACAATATATAATATTGTCAATATTGTAACATTGCATTTTGTGCACGGGTATCCATAACAGTGTTTTAACTTGTTTTGCTGCCTATTTTCAAACATTAGTAATCTTGTATCTTGTCTTCTTGTTATTCTTGTGTTCCAAACGCTAATTACTAGTTTTGTAGTAATTGTAGTAAGTAATTTTGTAGTAATGTAACTTGTTTTGCTGCCAATTTTCAAACATTATTAATTTGTATCTTATTCTTCTTGTGTTCCAAACGATTACTAGTTTTGTAATTTCGGCTTTTCACTGCGATTGAGTATGTATTGTATTATATTTTCATGGTTTAATGTACTATTGTTTTCATAATTATAATTATTATTACTTTATTCATTTAAAAAAAAATCAATATACCATTATTATTTTTATTTTACAATATTTCATTTAACAACCTACTGATAAGTCCAACGGGCTTAGTAGGAATTATTATAGATTTAAATAATGTAAATAATGTATTTGTTGTGTGACCAATAAAAAAAAATAAAATAAAAATTATATTGATAGCTTTGAAACAATTTTAAATTTCTTACAATAAAACTGAGTTTACTACGTCATAAATATTCCTCGTTATAGAAAACCGGATCAAACCGTATTTTTTCTGGGGGCCAATTCTTGAGATTCACGTTTTGAAACCGCGTACGATTTCACTGTATAGTAAAACGTAAAAAAGTTGAAGGCCAAGCAATAGTTGTCAACTGTTTCGAGTTTTATACAATTTATACGAAATTTTTTTAAAAACGTGAAAACTCAAAAATTGGACTTCAATTCTTGAGTTTCGGGAAACCGTTTCATTTGTAAAAGCAGTTTTAAATAGGTGTTCATTATTTTACATTTTATTACTTAAATTCAGCTGTATTAATACACTGTTCTGTTCTAATGCACAGAGCCGCTTATACAATACATTCAACTGTATGACCAGGCCCGGTTTTGTTATGTCTCGTTAAAGTTAGATGTAAGATTTATCATGGAAGACAAAGGCAACAGCCGATAAATTAAACACAGGCATCTAGACCGCTAAGGTCCACTTTAGGCTACAAGTGAACATTATCCTACTTTTCAAGACATTGTAGAACTGGGTAATGTATTCCAAGTACTATTTTACTCCTACTAGCCCAAATTCTACTCTCGGACCCTCTACTGTCCTACATTCTACTGTCGTGCCCTCTTCTGTCCTATATTCTACTGTCGCGACCTCTACTGTCATACATTCTACTGTCGTGCCCTCTTCTGTCCTACATTCTACTGTCGTGCCCTCTTCTGTCCTACATTCTACTGTCGTGCTCTCTACTGTCCTACATTCTACTGTCGTGCCCTCTTCTGTCCTACATTCTACTGTCGTGCCCTCTTCTGTCCTACATTCTACTGTCGTGCTCTCTACTGTCATACATTCTACTGTCGTGCCCTCTTCTGTCCAACATTCTACTGTCGTGCTCTCTACTGTCATACATTCTACTGTCGTGCCCTCTTCTGTCCAACATTCTACTGTCGTGCTCTCTTCTGTCCAACATTCTACTGTCGTGCTCTCTACTGTCATTCATTCTACTGTCGTGCCCTCTTCTGTCCAACATTCTACTGTCGTGCTCTCTACTGTCATACATTCTACTGTTGTGCCCTCTTCTGTCCAACATTCTACTGTCGTGCTCTCTACTGTCATACATTCTACTGTCGTGCCCTCTTCTGTCCTATATTCTACTGTCGGGCCCTCTTCTGTCCAACATTCTACTGTCGTGCTCTCTATTGTCATACATTCTACTGTCGTGCCCTCTTCTGTCCAACATTCTACTGTCGTGCTCTCTACTGTCATACATTCTACTGTCGCGACCTCTACTGTCCAACATTCTACTGTCGTGCCCTCTACTGTCTTACATTCTACTGTCGTGCTCTCTACTGTCCTACATTCTACTGTCGTGCTCTCTACTGTCATACATTCTACTGTCGTGCCCTCTTCTGTCCAACATTCTACTGTCGTGCTCTCTACTGTCATACATTCTACTGTCGCGACCTCTACTGTCTTACATTCTACTGTCGTGCTCTCTACTGTCCTACATTCTACTGTCGTGCCCTCTTCTGTCCAACATTCTACTGTCGTGCTCTCTACTGTCATACATTCTACTGTCGCGACCTCTACTGTCCAACATTCTACTGTCGTGCCCTCTACTGTCTTACATTCTACTGTCGTGCTCTCTACTGTCCTACATTCTACTGTCGCGACCTCTTCTGTCCTACATTCTACTGTCGTGCCCTCTTCTGTCCTACATTCTACTGTCGTGCCCTCTACTGTCTTACATTCTACTGTCGTGCTCTCTACTGTCCTACATTCTACTGTCGCGACCTCTTCTGTCCTACATTCTACTGTCGTGCCCTCTTCTGTCCTACATTCTACTGTCGTGCCCTCTTCTGTCCTACATTCTACTGTCGTGCCCTCTTCTGTCCAACATTCTACTGTCGTGCTCTCTACTGTCATACATTCTACTGTCGCGACCTCTACTGTCCAACATTCTACTGTCGCGACCTCTACTGTCCAACATTCTACTGTCGTGCCCTCTACTGTCTTACATTCTACTGTCGTGCTCTCTACTGTCCTACATTCTACTGTCGCGACCTCTTCTGTCCTACATTCTACTGTCGTGCCCTCTTCTGTCCTACATTCTACTGTCGTGCTCTCTACTGTCATACATTCTACTGTCGTGCCCTCTACTGTCTTACATTCTACTGTCGTGCCCTCTACTGTCCAACATTCTACTGTCGTGCCCTCTACTGCCCTATATTCTACTGTCGCGACCTCTACTGTCCTACATTCTACTGTCGTGCCCTCTTCTGTCCTACATTCTACTGTCGCGACCTCTACTGTCTTACATTCTACTCTCGGGCCCTTTACTGCCCTATAGTCTACTGTCGGACCCTCGACTGTCCAACATTCTACTGTCGTGCCCTCTTCTGTCCAATATTCTACTGTCGTGCCCTCTACTGTCTTACATTCTACTGTCGTGCTCTCTACTGTCCTACATTCTACTGTCGTGCCCTCTTCTGTCCTACATTCTACTGTCGTGCTCTCTACTGTCATACATTCTACTGTCGTGCCCTCTTCTGTCCTACATTCTACTGTCGCGACCTCTACTGTCTTACATTCTACTCTCGGGCCCTTTACTGCCCTATATTCTACTGTCGTGCCCTCTACTGTCTTACATTCTACTGTCGTGCTCTCTACTGTCCTACATTCTACTGTCGTGCCCTCTTCTGTCCAACATTCTACTGTCGTGCTCTCTACTGTCATACATTCTACTGTCGCGACCTCTACTGTCCAACATTCT
Organism: Leuctra nigra; assembly: GCA_934045905.1. Taxonomy (NCBI): domain Eukaryota; kingdom Metazoa; phylum Arthropoda; class Insecta; order Plecoptera; family Leuctridae; genus Leuctra; species Leuctra nigra. Next base: position 24,522,317 of record OW203770.1, read on the forward strand.
ACTGTCGTGCCCTCTACTGTCTTACATTCTACTGTCGTGCTCTCTACTGTCATACATTCTACTGTCGTGCCCTCTACTGTCTTACATTCTACTGTCGTGCTCTCTACTGTCCTACATTCTACTGTCGTGCTCTCTACTGTCATACATTCTACTGTCGTGCCCTCTACTGTCTTACATTCTACTGTCGTGCTCTCTACTGTCCTACATTCTACTGTCGTGCCCTCTACTGTCTTACATTCTACTGTCGTGCTCTCTACTGTCATACATTCTACTGTCGTGCCCTCTACTGTCTTACATTCTACTGTCGTGCTCTCTACTGTCCTACATTCTACTGTCGTGCTCTCTACTGTCATACATTCTACTGTCGTGCCCTCTACTGTCCTACATTCTACTGTCGTGCCCTCTTCTGTCCTACATTCTACTGTCGCGACCTCTTCTGTCCTACATTCTACTGTCGCGACCTCTACTGTCTTACATTCTACTCTCGGGCCCTTTACTGCCCTATAGTCTACTGTCGGACCCTCGACTGTCCAACATTCTACTGTCGTGCCCTCTTCTGTCCAATATTCTACTGTCGTGCCCTCTACTGTCTTACATTCTACTGTCGTGCCCTCTACTGTCTTACATTCTACTGTCGCGACCTCTTCTGTCCTACATTCTACTGTCGTGCCCTCTTCTGTCCTACATTCTACTGTCGTGCTCTCTACTGTCATACATTCTACTGTCGTGCTCTCTACTGTCCTACATTCTACTGTCGCGACCTCTTCTGTCCTACATTCTACTGTCGTGCCCTCTTCTGTCCTACATTCTACTGTCGTGCTCTCTACTGTCATACATTCTACTGTCGTGCTCTCTACTGTCCTACATTCTACTGTCGCGACCTCTTCTGTCCTACATTCTACTGTCGTGCCCTCTTCTGTCCTACATTCTACTGTCGTGCTCTCTTCTGTCCTACATTCTACTGTCGCGACCTCTACTGTCTTACATTCTACTCTCGGGCCCTTTACTGCCCTATATTCTACTGTCGTGCCCTCTACTGTCTTACATTCTACTGTCGTGCTCTCTACTGTCCTACATTCTACTGTCGTGCCCTCTTCTGTCCTACATTCTACTGTCGCGACCTCTACTGTCTTACATTCTACTCTCGGGCCCTTTACTGCCCTATATTCTACTGTCGTGCCCTCTACTGTCCAACATTCTACTGTCGTGCCCTCTACTGTCTTACATTCTACTGTCGTGCTCTCTACTGTCATACATTCTACTGTCGTGCCCTCTACTATCTTACATTCTACTGTCGTGCTCTCTACTGTCCTACATTCTACTGTCGTGCTCTCTACTGTCATACATTCTACTGTCGTGCCCTCTACTGTCTTACATTCTACTGTCGTGCTCTCTACTGTCCTACATTCTACTGTCGTGCCCTCTACTGTCTTACATTCTACTGTCGTGCTCTCTACTGTCATACATTCTACTGTCGTGCCCTCTACTGTCTTACATTCTACTGTCGTGCTCTCTACTGTCCTACATTCTACTGTCGTGCTCTCTACTGTCATACATTCTACTGTCGTGCCCTCTACTGTCTTACATTCTACTGTCGTGCTCTCTACTGTCCTACATTCTACTGTCGTGCCCTCTTCTGTCCTACATTCTACTGTCGCGACCTCTTCTGTCCTACATTCTACTGTCGCGACCTCTACTGTCTTACATTCTACTCTCGGGCCCTTTACTGCCCTATAGTCTACTGTCGGACCCTCGACTGTCCAACATTCTACTGTCGTGCCCTCTTCTGTCCAATATTCTACTGTCGTGCCCTCTACTGTCTTACATTCTACTGTCGTGCCCTCTACTGTCTTACATTCTACTGTCGCGACCTCTTCTGTCCTACATTCTACTGTCGTGCCCTCTTCTGTCCTACATTCTACTGTCGTGCTCTCTACTGTCATACATTCTACTGTCGTGCTCTCTACTGTCCTACATTCTACTGTCGCGACCTCTTCTGTCCTACATTCTACTGTCGTGCCCTCTTCTGTCCTACATTCTACTGTCGTGCTCTCTACTGTCATACATTCTACTGTCGTGCTCTCTACTGTCCTACATTCTACTGTCGCGACCTCTTCTGTCCTACATTCTACTGTCGTGCCCTCTTCTGTCCTACATTCTACTGTCGTGCTCTCTACTGTCCTACATTCTACTGTCGTGCCCTCTTCTGTCCTACATTCTACTGTCGTGCTCTCTACTGTCATACATTCTACTGTCGTGCCCTCTTCTGTCCTACATTCTACTGTCGCGACCTCTACTGTCTTACATTCTACTCTCGGGCCCTTTACTGCCCTATATTCTACTGTCGTGCCCTCTACTGTCTTACATTCTACTGTCGTGCTCTCTACTGTCCTACATTCTACTGTCGTGCCCTCTTCTGTCCAACATTCTACTGTCGTGCCCTCTTCTGTCCAACATTCTACTGTCGTGCTCTCTACTGTCATACATTCTACTGTCGCGACCTCTACTGTCCAACATTCTACTGTCGTGCCCTCTACTGTCTTACATTCTACTGTCGTGCTCTCTACTGTCCTACATTCTACTGTCGCGACCTCTTCTAGAATGTAGGACAGTAGAGAGCACGACAGTAGAATGTAGGACAGTAGAGGTCGCGACAGTAGAATATAGGACAGAAGAGGGCACGACAGTAGAATGTATGACAGTAGAGAGCACGACAGTAGAATGTAGGACAGAAGAGGGCACGACAGTAGAATGTAGGACAGAAGAGGTCGCGACAGTAGAATGTAGGACAGTAGAGAGCACGACAGTAGAATGTAAGACAGTAGAGGGCACGACAGTAGAATGTTGGACAGTAGAGGTCGCGACAGTAGAATGTATGACAGTAGAGAGCACGACAGTAGAATGTTGGACAGAAGAGGGCACGACAGTAGAATGTAGGACAGTAGAGAGCACGACAGTAGAATGTAAGACAGTAGAGGGCACGACAGTAGAATATAGGGCAGTAAAGGGCCCGAGAGTAGAATGTAAGACAGTAGAGGTCGCGACAGTAGAATGTAGGACAGAAGAGGGCACGACAGTAGAATGTATGACAGTAGAGAGCACGACAGTAGAATGTAGGACAGAAGAGGGCACGACAGTAGAATGTAGGACAGTAGAGAGCACGACAGTAGAATGTAGGACAGAAGAGGGCACGACAGTAGAATGTAGGACAGAAGAGGTCGCGACAGTAGAATGTAGGACAGTAGAGAGCACGACAGTAGAATGTATGACAGTAGAGTATGACAGCACGACAGTACTGTCGTGCCCTCTACTGTCTTACATTCTACTGTCGTGCTCTCTACTGTCCTACATTCTACTGTCGTGCCCTCTTCTGTCCTACATTCTACTGTCGTGCTCTCTACTGTCATACATTCTACTGTCGTGCCCTCTTCTGTCCTACATTCTACTGTCGCGACCTCTTCTGTCCTACATTCTACTGTCGTGCCCTCTTCTGTCCTACATTCTACTGTCGTGCCCTCTTCTGTCCTACATTCTACTGTCGTGCTCTCTACTGTCTTACATTCTACTCTCGGGCCCTTTACTGTCCTACATTCTACTGTCGCGACCTCTACTGTCTTACATTCTACTGTCGTGCCCTCTACTGTCATACATTCTACTGTCGTGCCCTCTTCTGTCCTATATTCTACTGTCGCGACCTCTACTGTCCTACATTCTTCTGTCGTGCCCTCTTCTGTCCTACATTCTACTGTCGTGCTCTCTACTGTCCTACATTCTACTGTCGTGCCCTCTACTGTCCTACATTCTACTGTCGTGCCCTCTTCTGTCCTATATTCTACTGTCGCGACCTCTACTGTCCTACATTCTACTGTCGTGCCCTCTTCTGTCCTACATTCTACTGTCGTGCTCTCTACTGTCCTACATTCTACTGTCGTGCCCTCTACTGTCCTACATTCTACTGTCGTGCCCTCTTCTGTCCTACATTCTACTGTCGTGCCCTCTACTGTCTTACATTCTACTCTCGGGCCCTTTACTGTCCTATAGTCTACTGTCGGGCCCTCTAGTGTCCTACATTCTACTGTCGTGCTCTCTACTGTCCTACATTCTACTGCAAAATGCATTTATCCCAGAACATGACGAATTTAATGGAAATGCAACGAAATGTCCTAATATTCTGTCGTTGTCGGTCACTAACCCTCTTCATGACATAAAACTGACAACCTTGTCTGCAGGATCCTTGTGGTCCGCAACCTCGAATCAAACAGCGAGCGAGAGAGAGAGAGAGAGAGAGAGAGAGAGAGAGAGAGAGAGAGAGAGAGAGAGAGAGAGAGAGAGAGAGAGAGGAAGGGGGGGGGGGGGAGTGGTGACATCTGCCGATCCGAGCAGCTTCCGACTTGATGTGATGTGATGGACCAACGCGATTCATCTTGATCAAATAACATCTTCCTTGAGCGATCAACATTGTGTTGACAATTCACTGCCCCCACGTGGCTGAAACTGAACGTGGCTCAATGGGGTAGAATTCTTATTCTTAGCCTCTGTCGTCAGCTTGCAGAATATCAGGCTTCATTATTGTTTGAAGTACCTAACTGCTAGTAAGTTTTAATTGCGAGCCTTTGAAATGCCTGAAAGTTTTCTCTTCTTCAGCCGTCTTGAAATAACATTACGGTTCCTCGGTAATTTATAAACATTTCATCAGCCACGAAGCTTTCATCCAGATGAAAGTAAAGCGTAGTAACACCAATTAATGATCAATGTCCAGTCAAACCAAGTGATCGATCTTGAAATTACATGGAGAATGGGAAGAATTGAATTATTTGTGAAAATAGTAGGTCTGATCCGTTACTTCTGTTGACTTGTAAAGCGCAAAACAGAAAAACAGATAATCGTTCCATAAGTTTAGAATGGATACGCTCGATCCCTTGCTTAATTAAACGTAAACGTGTTATATCTAGTAACGGTCACTCCACGCCAACCAAGTCGTACGGCGCGCACACTCTCACACAACATACCGTTCGAACCTAAAGGCTGGAGCAACTCACTTTTACTGTAAGCATCAAAGTGGCATTGTCGGCATACTGGATCTTAAAAATGGGAAATCTCACATTGTTGCAAAATATTTTAAAGAGCTTTAAGAGCTAGTTTCTCAATACTCTGGTACAACTAGAAGTTATGTTTAAACGGACGATCAAGGAATGTAATTGGTTGTTGCCATTTCAATATAGTCCTGGGGCTGGATTCCCGAAAAGTACTATCTGCTTATACGTATTATCTTTTGATTTAATACCAAAAACGCCATGTAAAATGCAAGATAATACCCAAAGATAGTATGTATAAAGAGATAATACTTTTTGTGAATCTGGCCCCTGGGGCTGGATTCACGATAGGTATTATCTCCTAATACGTACTATCTTTGGTATTTTCTTGCATTTAACATGGTGGTTTTGGTATTAAATCAAAAAATAATACGTATAAGCAGATAGTACTTTTCGGGAATCCAGCCCCTGATCAACTGTTTAAAAGAGTACCCTCAGTAACTGTCACATCTCTACACAGCCTGCTAGCCTCAGCTGAGACTCTGTCACTCATTCCAAGGTGGCTGTACTGACCCATATCCCTCTAGGTGACCCCTACAATCTACCTACCATTCTACTTAAGGGGGTACCAGGGTTACGTCATATGAATGAGAATTTGTTGGTATTCATACCAAAGATTAATGAAACCATATTACATACAACTAGCAAAAAATACTTGCCCCTTACGGTATGATATAATTAGATATTCTTGATTGAAGATCATCTTTTCCCCCATAAGATAACACAGGGAGACTTGAAATCGTGCAGTAAAATTGGTCTTAAATTGCTCCTAAAACCGCAAGAGGAATTTCAAAATATTGAACAAGTATCAAATTAAAGATAATAATTTTTAGAATAAGACTGCCGTTTGAAAATATGGGGTCACCGGCCAAATAAGAAAGAAAATGTGTACAATGTGAGAAATATACCAGAAATCTGACAACGTTGCACTACAAATATGAATTATTTTGGGATAGTTTAATTGTAACTTCAATTAAGAACATATAATTGGAGCATACGGTAAGATATAATGGTTTTATGCTGTTGTTTGAGGTATTATTTCATCAGAGATTTGTATGAATTACGGCGAATTCAAAGCACCATGGCTGAAGCAGTGGGACCACTTTAAGTGTCTTCTATTGTCCTACATTCCACTGTGAAGTTCTACTTTACCACTTTGGTGCATCCTGTTATAATTTAGAGCAATCAACTGTCTGACATTCAACTTTAGAGTTCGCTAATTCTCCTACATTCTCCTTAGGCGCTCTCTACTATCCTACATTCTACTTTAGAGTCTTCAATTGTCATACATTTTACTGAGGCGCTCTCTACACTCCTACATTCTACTGAGGGCTTCAGTATTTTGTATCTATTACATTCTCACTAGTTAAGCCTCGGCTCTGTTGCGAATATAGAATTAATAATAATAATAATATCCTACATTCCTTTTGGGTCAAGATTCAGGGGAGTGATTCCTGTACGCATGTTCACTCTCTTATCGTAAATTTTAAGACAGTAGCAACCGTTGTTATGGACGTTAACAAAATTTACGGTACGATAGCTAACTTAAGAGACTAAAAACGTACAGGAATGACACCCCTGGTAGATAACGAATTGAAGATTATTCTGTTGACGGGGCAAATGCTGGGAAGGTTCCCGGCCAATAGGTCACGACCTTCACTTTCCCATCGTCCATCCTTCATTTCTCACTAAAAACATTCCTTCCTCGCATTAGCCTAGCTGCAGAACAGTGCAACATACGTACACACCACTTAAAGTAAAAAATAAGACCAAAAAGGTGGCATGCCGAGAATTCTACAAACTAATTACCAAATTCAATAGACCACATATTCCCAATTCAATTATTCTTTTGGGGTGTCAACTTTGTCCTTAATTCATATTTAAAGTTATATACTGGCCCACATTCTAATTTAGCGCCTTGTCATCTGTCTCGATATGGAACCGTGTATTATTTTAAAAAAATATTTTAAATCTAAGATATAACTTATCTACATTTTGATTTTATTATAGAAGTCATAAAAGTGCATTTGAAAACCAAATACGTTGCTCGGCTCCGGTTGAATTTCATCATCAACGCGTTACACGAAGTAAATCTCGTGTCATTTCAAATTAAACCTGTCCCAGATTCGAAGCGACACACTTCGAGAGTAATTTTAGCTGAATTTTCCCGAGCGAAGGTTTTCATCGTCGTAAGACTGCTGGTTTCGAACCAATATCCCCATCTTCTCAAGAGAAAATTATTTTTCCTTTTGATGTCGTGCTTTTGAATTTCCACATGGCAACAAGGAGAGAAAAGTATCCTCATTTTAGTCGCAATTTTTAATCAAGATGCAAGGTACTGTGTCGGAAGAGTGCATACATGTCAAATAGCTTTTTCAATGCAGGTTACATATATGAGAAAATTAGGCCAGGTTCACAATACCGTTTTTGCGTCGTTCGTTTTCCGTTTTTTTTTCTTATGACCAATCACAAGTCCAGAAACCGATCACGGCAGACTTGTGATTGGTTAATAAGAAAAAAACTGAAAACGCAAAACGCAAAAACAGTCTAATGTGGACCCGGCTTTACAGTCTGTCCAACTTATGTAGAAGTTGCTCTCAATCACTTGTTCTCTCACTTGCTCTCAATTTTACCAAAAATAAAAAAATAGTAATTGGATTTTTTAAAATGATTCTACACAATAAAGATAATATTTCAATACATTATTAATTTTTATATCTCATTCTTGTTACTTTGTCGGAAAATAATGATACATTTTATTTCCGTCACATTTCCTACAGGTTGGTCGTTACTTTTAAAATATCTTCTAGACAGTATAGACAATGTTAATACTTTTTCTTGTGTTGTTTATGGATCTGCTAGGAATACAAATAAGAAATTAACAATAAAAGCGTAAACATTAGATAAATAATTGATCAACGTTTCGAAACACCGTCTTATTTATCCCATTTTTTCAAAACTACCTGTAAACTTTGAGCATTTTTTACACTGAGAGGTTGGCAGAATTTTTTTAATGCACAAGATTAACAAGAGAATGTGCCAATATCGCAGCATTAGTTGACACTCTGTACAGTTCGTTTTTCCTATGTTTGAACTCTCAACAGACGGAGCCACCGTCAGTTGTTCTGTAAGGCCGAGAAAGACAACATTGCAAGGTGAGCGCGCAATGAAGTCTTTCTCGGCCTAGCAGAACAACTGACTGTGGCTCCATCTGGTGAGAGTTCATACATAGGAAAAACGAACTGTACCATGGAAACGCAACGCATTGTAAAGCTGTGTATTGTATTAGTTTTACGTTGGCGTTGGGAACGTTGAGCTGCTGGCCAATCAGGATGCTCTGATCCCGAACGCCTTTACAACGCCAAAAATAAACATCCCTCAACGCCAACACCAGAATGCTGACTGTGAACAATGTTTAATAGTGGAATTATCTAGTAGTTTCGAGTCTGGTACATTTCATGACGACTTGTGACGTGACGACTGCAGATAAAGCAAAGCGGCCCCTTGGGACATGGGCTCATATTTTCCATGATACAGGTTATAAAATGTAAACCAAAACTGTTATTATTATCATGCTTCAAAGAAGTCAGACTATAAATACAAAACTTAGTTTGTTTTACATCAACAATACAAAAAAATATATTTTTATGTGGCGGGCGTTGGGTTGACATTATTATAAAGTTCTTTATTCATCATACAGAATAATTTCCACGCGCGTGAATATAACAAATATAAAGGTACATATTAAAAACACTAGAACCTCAACAATAAATATAAAAGAACAACAAATCCAACTACTTTTCCATGGCACTGCAAACGTTGGATTTGAATTTAGTCAAATCAGCCAATATGGAATATGGAATTCAATTCCACATCACCATATTTGACATGACTGATTTAAGTTGTAAATGGAGACTAATCGATGTATTTTGGTAAAGTAAGCGATTCCTCAAATATTAAATATCTCTTGAGCCTACAATTTCAAGTAACAATTAATGCAATCACCGAACACGCAAAGGTGACAGCTTTAATGAATTGTGCTAATTAGTTTGAGTCAACGAAGAGCAATCGATAACTGCAGTTCTATTCATTATATTACATTAAAGTTTTGATTCACAACCTACTACTTTTTGCATTCTTGCTCAACAAATTACAGAATAAGCACTTGGTATAATGGAATGTTCACTCGACCATACTTCTAGCGTATCAACAAATAGGATTCTACTCGAAATCTTTTTGCAAACAGTATCTTCGTCACATTTATTTTATGTTGCAATCAATTGTACTACTGATTTGAAAAGTGTGGTTATCAGTTGTCATCATTTCCTAGGTCAAGGAATACCACATGGAAGATTTGAAACTAATTAACACAATCATCATCGTCATCGTCATCGTCATCGTCATCGTCATCGTCATCGTCATCGTCATCGTCATCATCAACATCATCATCATCATCATCATCATCATCATCATTAGTGTAGCAGAAGTGTTGCGTCTAAAAAGAAAAAAATTCACTAGATTTCACTTTGTATTGTAATAATGTACGCCATGTAATGCGGTCTTTAGCTCGGCGTAATGTGTACGTTTTGTTCAAAAACCCAGCATCAGTAATATGTAGATGATACTTCGTTTGCCAACATAGAGGGTTGGGGAGTTCATTAATGGAAGGGTGGGTGGGTGGGTGGCGGTACATAAGCCTCCCACATTGCCCAAAAACCAAGCCCCTTGGGAGAAATAATCAGCTAATTTCAAGCCTAATGTGTTTTCAATGTAAATATCGTGCCTAAAGAGTGCCCTGACTATTTTATGTACTACCTAAACAACTTTGGGGACTGGTCTGTGACAAATGTAGGGCAGTGTTTTCATTTAATTTGATACCTCAATTCACTTTGATTTAATATTTGTTGAGATATAGTGTATTAAATGTAAATGTAAATTTGGAAATTCATAATAAAAATGGTTAGATATTTACTGGTCTTATGAACGTCCCACTAATCCTCTACTAGACTAAAGGCGACGGATTTTGGCTGCTATGATGGTGTTCAAATGATTGGGTAAGGGTGGACGGTGATCGCGTCATATCTGTAGGGAACCTTCCCAGCTTTGTTTCTGGAGCTTTGTTTTTGTTTCTTTGTTTCTAACTGGAGCCGTTTGAGCGATCAACAACAAATTTTGCGTGGTCATTGGCACCAGCATTTTTATGGGTTTGTGGCAATTTTCATGCGACTTGAAACCTACTGACATATAACGAACGATTTATGCTCGTTTTGAAATAATGTTCAAATTTATTCAAATAAGTTGTTAGAAAAACAAAAACTGTTCCTCTGACGCCTGTTGTCGTTCTAATGTCTATTATAGAGCAGCAACTATCACACAATTATTAATTCCCATGCTATATAAAGGCTCGCTTATCAACGCGTTACACAGAGCGTTTTCATGGTAATCTGAACATAAAGTACATCTCAAATGGGAGTTGTACTCGTAACGAATTTCCCCCCCTCTATGTTAAACCGTCCACGGTCCGTTATGTCCGACACATGGGTCTATGTTCATCAACATGCCGACTCGCCGCGCTAACCACCGTGTCCGTCGAGTCGTGATGACGCGATGGTGACGTCACAGATCCGTGGTCGCGCGGTTGTCAAGTCTCACGGCCGCCATGACAGTGGTACACGGCGCAGGGTGACAGTTGTGTGATTTCAAGCGATTTTCACCTCTCTTGCTAATGGAAATACATTTTAATTCACATGAATCTCCTATGCGAGTCGATATAATTTTGTAACATAAAATGTGGCCTGATGTACTGCTGCATAGTAAATAATATTCATACAAAGGTTGAAAACCACTAAATACAATTAATTAAACTGACAAAATCAAATAAATTTAGAAACAAAGTATATTCTTTATTAGCTTCTTCCCGTCTTTTATCATCTTGTGGAATCCTCTTCTTGAGGCAACGCACAAGACTTATTTTTTATTGTGTAAGGAAATTAATTTGATGGTGTCACTTTTGCTCTCTCTCTCACACTCACACTGAGAGAGGCACGTAAACACTTGCTCTCTCACACACACTTGACATAATTGATCAAATGACCTTGACCTACATTGCTATTTCTACGTCGGCTTAACTTTTTTTACATTAACATTTGAAATTTGGAGGCTTCTTTTATGCAAAATTCAGGCACGGTTGAGCGCAGAGCTAGCGGCAGTAGCTGGGCGAAATAATTTTACGAATTTTAAGTGGGAAAATGATTTTGCATTGCTCTTGTTTTAGATCTCAATCCGTTTAGATGGGAAAGTGATTGGCAGTGTTTTTACAGGTTTTTGATTTTGTCCAGTCATAATCTGGCTTTCCATGCTCCGTCATCTACCGTCAACGTCCGTCACCGTCCGACGAAAACGACCACGTGACCCGTCTCGACCAATCAGAGCCATACCCAAAAATCTCGGACGGCGAGGGATTGGTCGAGACGGGTCACGTGGTCGTTTTCGTCGGACGGTGACGGACGTTGACGGAAGAAGACGGATCATGGAAAGCCAGCTTAAGTCGGACAATTAGGCTGCATTTCACCAAGATTCTAAACCCGGGTTGGAGGCGGTAAACCTGGTTTAGAGGCCCCTATAAACCAGGTTTACCGCCTCTAAACCGGGTTAAGAATCTTGGTGAAACGCGGCCTTAGTGGGACACTGGGCTGTGCTAACTTCACGAACCTATAAATATGCCTGAAAATTTTCAGAATATTTTGAAATTGACTGAAATATATAATCAAGTATTTACTGTTACAAACGCTGACACACTATAGTTATATCTTCTCTCCTCATATCCTCTATCTCTCTTTAAACCTTACACCTCCAGTTGTTCACCACTAAACATCGAACATCGCATCCTCTCGTCTACCTTGACATCATATCCAGAAATAGAATAAAATCATAATTGCTCTTTGATCCAATGAAACGGCTTCGTTACTGAAAGTGACACGGTGGTTATGCCGCCACCCGCAGAAGACCTTCATTACATTGCTATTGTCAGAGAGAGAGTGAGTTGGAGCTGGCAATGAGATTTAAATCAACGCGTAATTAATAACTTGTTTCATGTTGGGGTTGATGAGGTCATAGGTCATTAGAGGGACGATGTAGTTGGGATTTCTTGTTATGATGAATATACGGAACCTATGTTATGTTTTAGATTTCATTAATACATAGTTTCAGCTTACGTTTATCGGCATTTTTTCTGAAAGCTCCACGAAAATAATTTTAATTCAGTTTGTTTGTAAATAGATATAAAAATCATTGTTAAAATGAAACACGTTAAACACGTTTAAGAGGCCTGGGGTAAGGGAACGGGAATCGCACAGTTCGTCAGAGCGTTTTTTTTTTAATTTTGTCTTCCCACTAAGAATTTTGAAAAATCATTTAGTAGCGACGGCCATTACAATTACAGCCTAATGGACTTAATATTACCACACACTGGAGTACTTTATGACCTCTGGTACGACCTCAAAGTGTTAAATACGATTACTTTTCTATAAATATCGTATTTAACACCTTGAGGTCGTACCAGAGGTCATACAGTACTCCAGCGTGTGGCAATATTTAGTTTTAGGCTGTAATGGGTCGCTGCTATCTGATTTTTTTTTAAATTCTTTAGTGGCAAGACAATATTTAAAAAACGCTCTGACGAACCGTGCGATTCCCGTTTGCTTACCCAGGCCTCTCAACAAAACGCAATTTATCTATAGTGTTGTTTAATGTCTCACATGATCTGATCTGAACAATGGAAATTGTTGCCAAAGCAACCCATTAGAGTTTTTTTTATAAATATATATTTTTAATTAAATGTAATCGGAGAAAAAGGCTAACTTTGCCTGGAAACATTTGCCCTCATGTTTATTGAATATTTACCAGTTAAATATTCATCGGAGACTTCACCTATTATTAGTTTGAGTCTGGAAACATTTGCCCTCATATCTTATTGTGATGTCATGTCAAGGAAGCCTATTGGCTAAGGACCGAAATGATAATGAAGAAAATCTGTAACGATGTATAGTTGGAAGGAGGCTATTGTGGCCTATTAAAAGCGAACATGCTCGTCATTGTCTCTCGACAGAAGGACCCTTATCCCCGAATCAAGATTTATACTAATTATACAAATGTATTTTGGCAGAAATGCAGATGTATTATTATATTTATTTTATATATTTATTATATATATTTATTAATCCAACAATCAAATTTTGCCAGCGGCTACATCTTGCCGCTTTTCAAAACGTTTTTCGAGCTGTTTTAAAATTAGACTACGGTAAAGTTGACGCTATGTGCATACATCATACGTAAAAAAAAATAAACTGTACAATTTATTTCGTGTACCTAGGATTTAATATTAAAAATGCGTCAATTTTGTGTGTTCCAACTGCCATATTGAGCTTATGGCAATAAGTTCTCTTTCATGTTTCGTATTGATATTTTAAGTTTGTTCCTAGTGGTTACTGCATGTTTTCCCTGCCACAGCTCGGGCCTAGAAGTTTCAATATCAGTATTATTGCAGAATATTAAAATTAAAATTAAAATTAAAATTAAAATTGTGGAATGCAAGGGATGGGATTTCAATTTACAAAGGTCAGATAGATGAGGGGGGGCTATGTGATTTTGAGTTTAAATCTGGACTTGCCAGGAAGAATTGATGCCTGCAACCAACATCCATCCCCCCTTTCCATCTCACATGCTCTGTAACAGAGTTTGTACGGCCACTGTTGGACAAGTTTAATAAAGTGAGTGTAAAGTCACTGCGGAACTTTTATGGCACTGTTTGATTTTTGTTTGTATCTTTGTTGGCAAACACGAGGACAATCATTGGTTGAAAACTGAAAATGGAACCGTTTGACCGATTAACGTAAAATTTTGCATTCATGGACCAATATTTTAGGATTTTTGACAATAATCAGATAAAAAATTGTTACTTTTTCTCTGTTATTGACTTTTAGCTTCAATGTCTATTACACGGCATATTAATTCGCATGCAATACGAAGGCTCACTTATCAACGCGTTTTACACAGCGTTTTCCAAGTTAAAATGGTGAGCCTTAAAGTGGAAGTATTTGATATGACATGTTGTAAAAAGTTATCGCTTGATCCCCGATGTTTGTTGACAAATTCTATCGAACCATACTGCGTCACAATCTTGCTCTCATGCGGTGACTCTTGACCATCAGAAGACTCCGTAACGACGGACAATTTTATTTGAAGACCTAACGAATTCCCTCACCGAAATATATTCCACCCAACGACCCCAGTGATAACTCCCCAACCCCTTTAACTCAATCACATGACGTGCTGCATTGTCAAATATACGCTGCATTGTTGCCAAATCGGCGGATCGTGACATTCAGAATTACAAGGCTTGAGACAGATACCTTGAAAACTCTGGGCAAAGCCACGTCTGGCAACGTCACGTTTACGCCGTTACGTGTTGGGGGTGTAAAATAAGAGATCTGATAATACAATAACATAATATAGAAGGGAGACGTGTTAAGTAAAGGCAGCGAAATGCTGGTTTGTATGAGGAAAGAACTGGTGAGGGTTTACGTACACGGATTAATTTAAAGTTCAGTTTGACACCTTGGGCTTTTGTTTTGGAGGTAGAATTAGGACGTATTCAGCTGTGGTGGGAATTGTATACGGGGGATGATGTTTTCCGGAGAATTGAATTAGGGTTGTTTTTGTTGATTTTCAAGTGGAGGCGTATTCTCTGCGGACTTGATATTTTACAACACGTTGTGGTTTGAGAACTTGGCGAGGGAAATCACTCTTATTCACCGTGGGAAATGTTGGGTTAAACAATTCGACAAGTGTTGGTGAATATTTTACAACTCGTACACAGAAATGAGTAAATGAGAGAAATATTAGATCTTCACGTGGATTGCATATATCATTCGCTTGTATTCTTTCATTTCAGATTTAAACTGTGTTTTGTGATTTGGCCTTTTAGAAGCTTATCACACTGTTCCAATCAACTGAAAACGACGTTTCAAACACATTCGTAGTATCGACATTTTATCTTGTTTTCTTATGAATATTTGTTAAAAATGTTCTACAAGTCCTACATAAACAGTAAAATCTCAACCAAAAAATAAGTATCTTTAATTGAATGTTCAGAAGTATCTTCTGCTTTAATAATTTTACAACATAATTTTTACTTCATCAAACAGATTGCAGCTTGGCTAATGGTTGTTGATGAATGATTTAGTAAAAGGATGGACATTGGGAAGGAGACAATCGAGGCTCATTCCCAGCATTCATCTCAATGACAAGCACATTAAAAGATATGGATGGAATTCTCGAACCTAGGACCACCCGATAACTTGAGACATCAGGCTAACCGTAATAAATTTATAACATCAACATAATGTTAAGGACAAGTTCTTGAAGTCAGTTTTAATTAAAACTTCGGTATGATCGGTTCCATGAGTTTATTTGCACAATATCAGCGAAATAAAAAACAAACAGTCTAATAAAATCTCTCATTTCGTTGCCCGAATAAAAACAATTACAGTTCCATCCCCAAAAAGAGAACATTTCAATCCGCCCTCATAAAAATAATTGAATCGTCATGTAATCAAAGGGCCGAAATAAAATCTCGTAGCAGACCTGTTGTTTGTCCTGATGACAATGTTTACCAATTCATATCCAAACATCCCCCTCCCCCCTGTGAGAGAATTGCCCGTGTTTTCACCCCTATCTGCCCCACCCACTCAAACACAAACATACACATGTTTTTCATGCGAGTATACCTCGGTGCTTTGTTATTTCCAAAGCACGTGCCCAAATAATGACAAGAGACACTTCGGTGGAGAAAAAACACCACTGTTGGACTTGTGGAAAAACAACAAGAGTCTATTGTGTGTTGTTGGCGGCACAAATCCCTGTGTAGTAATAATGTCGCACTACTTGCTTTTTACAAGAGAACTGAACGAAATGTTTGTAAAACACGACTTACAAAATGAAACTTTGCTGTACATGTGACAGACATAATACTGCATAAGACACGGTGCAACTTGCACCGTAGGAAGATAGAGCTTCGCAAGCATGTTTAAATGTTTTCTTTAGCCATGGATGACTCAAATGATAACAACTATCAACTTGTCTTCAGATAACACAGCTGGAGCACAAGACTAAATAACACTGATAGCAAGCGATAAGCAAAGGTGCATTTTGCATTTAGACCCCGGGCTCCTGACGTCGCTGCTCTACTTGCTGCGTCAACCAACAAGCTCAACCTTGGATCAAACTGCCTCTGTAAAATACTTCGGGCGTTGAGAGATCAATGTAATTTTCATTCGTTTTGTCTCAAGGTCATTACGTCATGAAATAATAACACAGAAATGTAAGAGCGTATCCAGGATAACCTTTGGGGGAGGGGGGAGGGGGGGACCGACATTTAAATTTTTTTGAAAAATTACAGTTGAAATGAGAAAATTTCGGTTCCAGGTCATTGAAATTGGTGCAATTTTGAAACCCAGAGTAGCTATTTTTGGTGAAATATAAATTACAGATACCCACAAATTGATAAGACATTTAGCAAATTCAGGTCCGGGGCGCATAGCCCCTGGGAATTTTTTAATATTTAATTCAATTTCAATTATTTTCGTGTGCTTTTGACATGATTTGCTCTTTTTTAAAGGTTTTTTCACTATTATTTTAAATGTGCTGATTTCTGTGGTAGCTTAGATGATGCTCTGATTTCGGGGTAGCCCCCCCCCCCTCCCCCCCCTCCCCGCATACGACCTTGCAGGAATGTATATCAGCTTGAACACAATGAACTGGATTGTCAACTGACGTTTCAACTTTGTATCAATCCCAGAGGTCTTTACGGTCTCGTTACACTGCTATCTACCGTCTCGTGCTTGGAGCCTATCAATATGATACTCTTCCCTCTAATCTCTCTCAACGGATGAAATCTCCCGACTCTTCAAGTAGGATTCTGTGGCAGATTGTGCTAGGACTCGCGATCATAAATATCAGTTAGCCTCGAGGCAGTCGCCAGTGAGACGAGGAGACAAGTGGCTGACATCCCTCGACCATTATCTAACAATATCAGGACATGGCGGGTTTGCGGTCAATGTATTGGAGGGAGATCGAAACACCTGTTGGTATGGCAATGATGATCGTAAGGTAGGTAAGTAGAATAGTGACGTGATCCAGGTTGCAGTCCATATAAAATTGTCCATAACTTTAGTGTATTAAAAAGGGTGTATACCGCTTTTAATAAAGTAATACTTTTTAAATAGACAAAAACGACAGATTAATTTTTATTGATTTTATGAAGGAATGAAGATGATCAATGATTTTTGATTTTGAATGATGAATGATCATTAAAAATGAAGACCAAAGCAACCAATTTGATGACTAAACTGTTGCCCGTATAGTTGGCAGTACAGTCGGCGCCGAGAAAAGTAAATGCAATTGGTATGTAAATCACAAATAAATTGACTATGGAAGGTAATATTTGTTTAATTTCTCGCCTAGTGGGTTGCCAACAGTGTTGTGACTTGTAGACTAGGAAAACGCTCTGAGTAACGCGTTGATGAGCGAGCACGGATACACGCAACACCTCGAACCGAAATTATGTCTATCGAAAATGTCATTAAAAGCCAATAATTCTTGAATTTCGTCACAGACTTGTATAAATATCTCCAAAATTTCCAAAAATATTGGTCCCAATAACCTTGCTAAGTTTTAAGTTGATCGATTAAACCTTTGATTGAACGGTTCATTGTTAAGTTTCAAAAATCACATGATATCCTTCAAACAATATACCTGGGACCACTCATATGATATGATAAACTTTTGAAAATAACTACAAATTAGACTGAAAATTGGCAAAAATACCTTAAATGTGGCTACCAATTACCATGCGAAGTTTTTAGTTGGTCGGTCAATCGGCAATACCCGCTGCACGAGAGCGGGTATTGCGTTGATTGTTTGAGTATCTCCTTGCAGCAGTCTGGTCGGGGGTCTCTTTGCTCCTTGATGCTTTATTATTAACGACATTTTGTTTCAACCTTTTAGATTTAGCTTCGTCAGTTTCTTGATCTTCAATTTCACGCAGACGCTTTTTCGCCTTTATGGCTTTCATTCTAGCAGAAGTCTTTCCATTTTTCGGCATGTTTAAATAGGGATAAGATAGGTAATGAAAAAGTAAGAAGTAGAGTACCTACCTAATTAAAGTACAATAATATTTGTGTGATCAATGTTTGAAATGCACGAAATGTGTGCTCAAAGACGTAATGTATTCAATGTCGTAATGTTACGAAATGAATCTTGAACAAAACTTCGCAAATATGAAAATAAAGTAAACACCTTTCAACTAATAAGCGAAAGGAATCAAAGTTCCACACAAAAAAACGGATCAGGTAAAATAGTAACTACCTAGTTTAGAAACGGAATGAATCCAACGTTTCCAAGAAGAAAATAATTTGAAATAATCAATCCCCTGGACAAAAACTGTAGATACCTAATATCTATGCTTTAAAAGCGATTCAATTTTACTAATACCTTCACAAAGTACACCAAATTGCCAAAATTATCAACGAAAAGAAGCAAAATGCAGTAGAGATTTGGAATGACGTGTGAACGCTAGAAGAGAACAAACGCCACTCAATGATATTATTGAAATGTGAGCTTATGTTTCTAATCCCTCCTGGATGCAAAATCAGCCAAGTAGAAACACGGGAGGCACGGCCATCAGAACTACGAATTGACGAAAAGACAATCAAGGTCCTTAAAAACTCGAAATGATTTGTTGGAAACTATGATCCAAATTGAATTATTCAAATTTGATCAACTCAATAAACATAAAAATATCTGCTTTTCACTAAAAAAGTGTACATACCATCAAAACACTCTTGTACCTAAAGCAAATTAGATTCAGTTGCATTGGAAAGACATTCATTTTCAATGTTTCATTTCTGACAGCTATTAAAAATGTCAATAAGTGCATACTTTCTTGACAGATTCGGCTGAAAATTTGTAAAATAAGTGACATTGTTGGTCTTACTGACCATGCTAAATATGAGTTTGATCACATTTCTCGAAGACCATTTTCATTTTTTAGGCTATCAGGAGATACTTATTTTAACAATGAACCAATGGATGGATTTCAAAAAAAAATTGGGTCTGCAAACAGAGAAGGTTGTCTTTACATGTGTGCAAAATTTCAGGTCGATCGGTGAAACGGTGCGACTTCTATTGCTTCCTTTAGCATACAAAAACAAAAACAAAAAAAAAAACACAAAAAAAAACAGAGGTCCGTGCTAAAAGAGCCAAATGGAGTCGCTCGCTTCGCTCGCTCAATAAAATTATCTAGATAATAATTTTTTATCTATTATCTTATATAGATAATAGATAAATATAGATATAGATATAGATATAGATATAGATATAGATATAGATATAGATATAGATATGGATATAGATATAGATATAGGATGAATCGCGAATTACAGAAAGGGCTGAAGTCCAGCCGAACTAGTTCTGAGATAATCGAGAAAAACAAATTGCGCCCCTTAGGATCTATTTGTAAAAAAATATGTAACTGGCATAAATAAGACAATAAATCGATACACCCAGCTATTATCTGTAGAAGCATGCAAAAAGTATATTTCTGTCGTAATTTGAAGGTTCAATGAGCTGGAAATAAGCCCTTTCTGTAATTCACTGGAAAATATGATTAAAATGTCACTATTTCAGGGAGATCAACTGTCAAAAGAGGTCAAATAGGTAAAACAAACATTTGTTTACAAATTTTAGGACTTCTTTACCAAATATTACAGAAATTATTCCGAATCCTCGTGGTCCCGAGCACTTTCTTCAGAAAAGTCTTGATAAAACTCAAAAAATTCATTTAGCAAATTCTGAACTCCCCCCTTGAGGGGGTTAAATACTATTCCCCTTTTCCGTTTAGCAGGGGTTTCTGGCAACTGTTGCGGATCATTGGTGTCAGAGGACGCCATTTTTACATTGAAGCCATGAGTCTGTGAAGTGCAGCAAGGGCACAAGTCCTGGGACTAATGCCCTTTCTACTCTTCACAAAGGTGCCCTGTGCAAACAAATGCTGGGACTACCGCCCTATCAATCTCTTAAGTTGCATTTACCTTTATGGATCCCATATCAGCTGTTAACTCAATTTCACAAAAAGTGTGACTAACGCCCTTTATGTAATTCGCGATTCAGATATAGAATAGATATATAGATAAATATTGTCATTTAGCAGTTTGCATTTAGCCGAAGATACTTATATCGTGCTTCGATCGCCACGCCACGCCATCGCGATCGCTTTGAATTGCCCTACATCTTGTCGATGGAAAAGACTACGTGGACATGGACTGAGGGTTGACTGAGGGAACGTCTCCGCCAGGAAGATAGACCGCAAATAATACCAGCCTGTTGCTCGCCTGTGCCAACTCGCTCCTTGTCCAGTATACTTAGAAGTCCGTCTGAAAGTGACAGTTTAAAACATGATATCATATATAGTGTTTGAGTTAACTGAGAAGACTGACGTCACACCAAGGAGATTATAAAAACTCGTTGAAACGCAAGTCAAAGTCGGAAAATGTTGAATGTTTACCTTATGTACTGCGGCATAGCTTTAAAAACTGCAGTCAATGTAGACTGAGGTTAATTTAAACTGAGGAAATAAGCTCCGGAATTAAATTGGAGTTCAAAACGCCTTTTGAGTTCCAATCAAAGAGCATTGCCATGTTATTACTCCGATAATGTCCCAATAACCACATCTCTCCGATCTATATATAAGTAATTAACATACAATCAGGCACAATCAAATCCCGAGTACATCAAATCAAATCTCATTGACATTTGCAAATCATAACGAACCAATCACGCCAATTACATGAGTACAGGCAAACTAACGAGTCAAGCTATGTTGATGTTGATTACGTTAACTAGCCAATGGCATCGCGTATGATACGGGGACGTTCTTCTTTCCCATCTACGCCGAAAGTTTACAAAGTGTTTAGAGGACCCGCTCCCTTTGTGAACACAAACACTCTCCGGGGACTCTGCGAACGTTTGATGGTTAACTCTGTCCCTTCTGTTTTAACTTCGCCGGTATCCGTCCTACCGGAATAATGTTGTTTCGTCTTCCAGCTATCCGTCCCATCGTTCTTTCTCCACTTTCTTTTATATACTGTTACTACACCCACACACTTTTCTTGACCAAATATTTTCGCTTCGTTGTTTTCCTTTCCGTAGTTTAATCAAGAGTGTTGACCGTAGAATTTGTTTCGTGTATTGAGGATATTTAGGTCATCGGGCACTTCGGTTTCTGGTGCAGACTCCGAAGCAATGTGGTCATGCATTTTAATGCTGCTATTCTGCAGACACTAACTGATTTTCTTTTATTTCTTTAAACAACTACCATCAATATAATAAATCTACAACAGCCTGATTTGAACCATAACCAATTTCATGATGATGACAATTTTGCTTTTTGTACTCAACTTTGTTTATGTTCACTATTTGATATTCATGTCCTAACACACTTGGTACGAGCATGTTCACTGTCTAATCATACATTTGTACACACTTGCTAAAGAAGACACCTAATAAATAGCCCTGCAATAGCCATCCTGCCTCTGGCAGGTACCATAGTAAATAAATAAATCAGCTTATAGTGATTTAATAGAATAGATGCTCACAAGTTGACTTTTACGTCTGCATTCAATACATAGGCCTAGAATCTCTGTTATTTCTTTTGTTTTCAGTTGTGAAACGAAGTAAAGGGATAAGCCCAAATTAAAAAAAACATTACTATCCCGTTATGCTGCATAGACTTCCAGAAAGATCAATATCTATGTTTCACAGTAAAATTAATTTACAGTTTAACCAATCGATAATCTGAAAGATTTCTCTGTGATGAGGATCATAGAAATCAATGGCTCGCTTATCCCTCACGTAATAAAAGATGAAACACGATAGTTTTGAATCAAATCAACCTGCATACAGGTCACTTTAGACATCGCTTATTGTGTTCGATGCTCCATATGAATCTGAAATTTAAAATATTTCATTAAACCGCACAGAAGTTATGTTGAAGATTGACTTCAAGCATCACCGTTTATAAACCCAATAACATTATTTGTTCTGAGAACTCACATACATTTTCAAACAGCTGCAATATACCTCGTCTGTATTGTCAAATCACTTCCTCTCCAATGATTCTATCAGCTTCTCCGATAGCAATTGCTTCGTACCTATTTCACCCTTCAGACGTTTAAGCCGTTCTAAGCCCATTTCCCGAATAGCTAGATCGAAATGCGATATTACTTTCTTCTATTCCAATTACTATGGAAACACACACAGTGGTATTTGCATCGCCCCGGCATGACTATAGAATCACTCATCTGAATCTCAACGAAATTGTCTTCGCTCTTTGAAAATGCCTTGCAGTTTTATATTTTGTAAAACGATGATGGTGGAGTAGAAATTGTTATAAAGATATAGTTAGGATTGAACGCACTTGGGGATGTAGATTGATGGATGTTGATTCTAAATAAATACTTTCTAGAATTCTACGGCAATGAGAGTGTAATTGAGCGAGCGAAGCGAGCGTCTCCTTTGGACTCTTTTGACACGGACCTCCGTTTTTTTTTTTTTTTTTTTTTTTGTTTCTTTTGTCTGTTAATAGACGATACACAGGTCACAATGTTTCTTCGATCGAGCTAAAATTTTGCACACATGTAGAGATGTAGAAAATTAGGGTCTGTTTGCAGACCCTAATTTTTTTGAAATCCATTTATTGGTTAAAATTTAAATAAATATCTCCTGATAGGCTGAAAAATAAAAACGGTCTTCGACAATTCTGATCAAACTCATATTTTGCATGATCATTAAGACCATCATTGTCTCTTATTTTACAAAATTTCATTCCAATCATTTAAGAACGTATGAACTTATTGACATTTGTAATATCTGTCAGTAATGAAGTATCGAAATGAATGTTTTCCAGTGCCATTTGAATTGAATCTGTTTTGCTGTATATGTACCAGGGTGCTTAGATGCTATTTTTAAGTTTCGATGAAAAGCATATACTTTTATGTAGTTTCGTGCATCATATTTCAATTCAATATGGGTGTACTTATATGTTTTCTGTGCGTTGTGTACGCATTTCGGTTTGAGAATTTGCAAGTACTCGTGCTCGCTCATCAACGCGTTACACTGAGCGTTTTCCTAGTTATCAACTTAGCCCACATTTTACTGTAAACCGTAATGTCAGAAATATCTACCCCTTAGGGATGATCACTCGGTGCATCCTTTCCCTACAAACACTGGGCGGCCCGGGCTTCTGCCCATCTAGCGCCCAAGTGGGACGTCCCGGGCGGGAACTACTAGGGCATGCCCTGGGCCTGCCCAACGGAGCCCAACCGATCCGTTTTATCTGGCTGTAAAATTTCTAGGAATGTCCCGTCTTGGTCCCGCCCGGGAATGGCTAGGGACGGCCCGCGCGGGCGCTACGACTGTTTGAATTTGAGCTGCTCTAATGACTTATTTTTTTCATATTTATAACTTCATTTCTATAATAATTACATCTACATTTCACATGGATATATTGATTTAAGAATAAATATGTTTACAATTCCAAAGCAAAGTATTCATACCATTTTAAACGTTATTAGTAAAGTTTCTTTTATGAACTCGGCAGTCGGCCATCTTCGTGAATCAACTTGTTTCCGTTCTCCCTTCTTCATTTCAAACGCGGCGTTTGACGTTTGTTGATATTTTACAGAGTGTCATGAGTGTGTAGTTTACGTCCTTTTGAGTGATTTTGAATGTGATTTCAATTATTATCTGTGTCCGTGAATGCGTGTTCACTGCTGAATAGTTTGTCTCAGTTCAAACCATTTAATGTGACACAAATCGTGAAATAATTACAGTTTTGTTGTGCCTCTTTTGTTTGGATTTTCATCACAGAGCCATACAACCCATTGAAGGTGAGTCTTCATCACAACTACATAAGTATCCAGGCATTAATCGTTGTTACTTTAGTTTTGTATGCTGGGGATACTAATAAACCAATAGGTAGTGTGACCAATGTTCAGTAAACATTAACCTCACATGTACATTTTTGAAATGTAGCAATTTATGCAAAGTAAAATTTCCAACTAGGTAGGACCTAGGTAACTAGGTAGTTTAGGTATTTATAAAATAAATAAAGTAGGTAAACAGTTTGCTTGGCGTGGTAGTCTATACATATCAGTGGTAGTAGTCAGTAGGAACCCTACCTGTAGGTACCTAGTACGTACCTCCGCCTATTTTGGGAATATTTTCACCCTACATTAACCAATAACCATCCCACATACCTACCAAGGCACCTACTGCAGTTTTAATAATGTTACTTGTTAAAGGTGAATCTACTCTGGAAGAAAATAGGCTATTAAGATATTGAACTCCAGAAACAAAGCGCGTATTCGTCCTGCGAGCGAACCAAGCTGTATCGTCAAACCGAGCCGAAACATTAAGAACCGAACCGAGCAGAGTGGTAAATATTTTCATTATATTTAATTATTTAACTTTATCAAGGATTTTAGATATACAGCAATTATTTTTGTTTATGTAGGTACCTTACAAGGCCAATAACAAACATTTTTGTTGTGATCCGAAAGTAAAAATTATGTTGCATGGAAATTACATTCTTGTCGGAGGTAGTAGATACATACATTGAATGGTGGTCCCGCTTCATTCAAATACGTAGTAAAATTTTTGAGATTGAATGTTGTCATCCAAAAAAATAAACCGCACTTTTGAATTTCCTCTAACGCGCCGGTGGTAAGAGAGCAGCCATTCCATGCGAATGCAGACATATGCCACATAATACATATGACTGCTGAATTATTAAATGTAAATAAATCAGCATGTTTTTATATTATATTCATGGTATTTTCTTGCTGATTCCAAATATGTAATCAGTTTTGTGCTAAGTTTGAATAGTTATTTTGTTATCAGTAAAATTGTGGGACCGCATTTAAATTTAAATTTTGTGTCGAACCATGTAAATTACATAAAAAATTTAGAAGGCTGCACAATGATCCTAACTATTTTTATTTTGATGAATAAGATGCTGAACATAGCATCTTACAACCGTACACCCGTAACACGGAATGGCTGAGAGGAAATTAATTTGAGTTGCTAACTTTCACCTTACTTTTTGTAGGTTCTACAGATTCACCGTGAACTTGCCCTGCTCTTATTCTAGAGTCGATTTAATTGCCTACCTACTTCAATTAAAAAGTAAATTTACTTCTTGGCAAATTAGCGAGAATTCTGAAGATGCACAGGACTTGGGACTTCATCGAGTTAATGGATTAAATGTTACCTACCCTACAGATGTAATGATTCAGAACTCTCTGATGGTAAGACACATTTTAGTATTTTATATGTGTAGTATTTCCTCTAACCTTACCTATAAATCACATTTATGCAATATAGAATGTTTCAAATTTTTATTGGGGTTTTAAATCAATAGTGTACTACCTAATGGTAATAATTTTACCTCAAGTGATTATTGTGGCAGGTCACACAACACAAAAGTGATTTTTGTATTATTCATTGCCAAGAAGTTTATCCTATCAATTTACAAATTCTTCATTGAATCTATCTTTCTTTTTTTTAGGGATCACTCTGTGCCAAAAATTCAATTTTTAAAATTTTTGTAAAGACTGTTATTTGCAGCTATCTGCTATTGCAGTTATTTACATAAATAGTTCTTGTGTAGTAGGTAGAAACTATTTGCTAGGCAGCCTCATGCTCAAAAGAAGTTGCATCCACATAGATTGCGGATGTCAGTCCTCGACACCACAAGACCGTGTGCTAATAATTTATGGATGGAATCCAGTATCTGGCCATTAAATCGGCAAATTCTTTTGAGCATAGCATAATAATAGTGTTAAATATTGACAAAATTAACAAGATCTTACTGATAACAAGATCTTGTAAATGTTGGACTTTCATTGGTCTGACCGAATAAAAATTTACACAAAAAATAAAAAACACTTCTAACAATACGCTGCATGATCTTGCTAAACTTTTCAAGATCTTGTATAAATCTTGTTTAGGTTAGAATCTGTACCTACAATAATAAATAATTGCAAATATCTTGCGAACATTATTAGTAGTAAGGTACATTACCTAAATACTTTGCAATTTTATTTTTTCAGATGAAAGAAATACGTATTCAAGTGCATTCATTTTCTTGAAAAACTGAAGATGAAAAATTGTGCCAACATATCCGTGAGTGAAGTAAAATCCGAATTGTGTCTTGTCGATAAAGAGACAGCGTGCCAGACTCACTGCCAGGTAGTACCTACCTCAGAATGTTTTGATACTATGTGACGTGTGAAGGTTGAAGGACATTTAAAAATTTTAAGTGATGTGGTAGTATAATCTTTTACAATAATATACGTTTATATTATATGAAACTGTTTTTTTTTTAATTTTCGTGTGTTTTCCTGCTCTTTATTATTCCTAAAATTCAATTGCAGTGAATCTCCTATGTGTAGCATTTTATTTTTTGTAATTTATCAAAACAATATAGTACCTAAGTAAGTAGGGAATAGTACGTGAAAAAATTATTATTGAAACGATTCAATCGTCCTGTAAAAGATTATCAAAAAATAATTGCTAATTTCAAAATCCAACAACCGATTCATAAACAAAAATTATGGATCTTTTTATCCTTCTTCATTTTTTTATGAATAAGGTACCTGTAATACTTAAGTCTCTAGAAATTTTGTTCCAGTAAGTTTTTAAATATCAACGCAAATAATTACTGACATTTGTCACCCGCGAAATGTTAAACATTAATTCATGCAAATGAAATTCAATTATAATGGGACTTTTGGCGGGAAAAACGACGTATTACAAGAATCCACTTACACTAATGTGTTACCATTGTGGATCATCTGTCAATTTTCTGTAAATTTTCCTGTTAAAAGTAATCAAACTTTGTTAATTCATTCCTTGAAAACTATTCATCCCACAGCAAAAATAAAATCACATCTGTGTTCAGCAACATAATCAACTTTCATAAAATAATGGTCTATTATTCTGAAATCTGAATTTCACGAGACTTCCCCATTATGTGACAGTCAAGTTGAGGATTTCAAATGATCCCAAAATATTTCCTCCAAATAAAAATGCGTTAAAAATAAAAACAGTAGGAGGTACCTTAGGTAATGTGTCAGGTCAGTGGAACAGCTTTCAAACAATAGGGAAACATGGCGAGATAAAATAACTTCCAATAACCACTGATTAACTTTATAATATACCGGCTATTTTTTTTTTTTATTAATATTTGACCATTTAAATGCATTTCTAATGTGTTTGAGTAGGTACCTACTGTTCTTCTAGTTGACATAACAAATTACAACTGTTGTGAAATATTCCGTGAACTGTGAACTAATACATTGACCCTGGAAGAAAATACCTGGATTATTTTTTTCGTATGGCAACGCCCACTCTCCGAAATTGTGAAAAAATCCCGTTTCTCGTGTCACTCACGTTTGCAATTAATTATGTCTTAATGAAACGTATTTTTTCCAGGTACATTCGCATTCAAAATTAGTGCCTATATGCACGTGTCTGGATCAGAGGCACGTTTTGTAGGTACTGCATTTTGAATGAGAGTGTACCTAGCAAGCTAGCACGTGACCGTTATGGAATGTGCGTAGGGGGAGGGGGCTACAGAGCGAGCAGCTGCTCCCGCGCGGGCCGCCCGGGCGGGGGCCAGGGCCGGCCTATGCCTCCCGCGCGGGCCGCCCGGGAGGGTCCAGGGACGGCCCATACCTCCCGCGCGGGCGTCATGGGACGGCCCAGGCCGCCGCCCGGGCTTATTCCCAGTGGCAGGCCCCGGGAGTCTCACTCCATGCTAATCACCCATAAGACGGGAGGGCCCTGGGCAGGCCCGTACGCCCATCTGGGACGGCCTAGGACGCGTCCAGGGACCTCCCAGTGTTTGTAGGGTTAGGGGTAGAAAGTAATTAGGTTGATTTTTCCAGAATTTTTTATTGAATCATAATATCTCGGGACATAAAAGCACCTGTATTATGTTGAACTTCTTCTCTAAGGGAAGAATATTCTCCTTTATTGTTATGGTAGTAATATCTTCATTTTTTTATACATTTCTACCGAGTACTACCCTCTTTGTCACTTAGGGAAGAATTTTATTCGTTAGGTTATCCTTCCCTACCCTAAACTACCCTTGAATATATACCCTTATTTCATGCTTCGCCTAATTCTCTAGCACAGCCACTAAAATATTTCATCGAACTTGCCTACTCGTAATGTTCGCTGAACTCGCTCTACAACTAGTATTGTTCACACAATCGTTTCGTGCGCTTATCTAACTCACACCATTCGCTAAACTACTCGTATTGTTCGTTCAATTCGCTCACCTAGCCGATTGCTCTACAGTCAACGGAATCACAGCGACGTAGAACTAAGCAAAGTCGCACGTGAAGTGGGAGGTAAAGTGAGTAGATATTGAACGAATCTAGTTGAACTGCGGATGTTATCAAGAACTAGACACTCCTCGTGTTCAAGTCAATTACAGTTGGCATCTCAGTTCGTCTTACTGAAATGAGAAGGTATTTCATTTGACAAACCGTGTGAAGACGAGCAAAGTGAAAAGAAAAAACCAGGACAAGAATGTTTCTGACATTCTATCTGAAATACGAGAAAAGAGGAATTGAATCCAGGTAGAAATACGGCATTTTATGACGGGAAACCGGACCTAGATTGGAGTGTATGTACGTAACTGTTTTATTTTAAAAGTATTGGAGTAAAACACAGAAAAAATTGTACTTCTGTTTGTTTACAGTATGTGATTATTAATGAAAAGTTGCTTTGTACTAATTGTTATTCAGTTATGGAAATCTCATCTGACTTCACCTGACCAAAAGTAATCATAAGTAAGTAAAAGTAATAAGTAATCATTATCTTTCTTGACACAGTTTTTATTATCCATGACATAATAAATATAGTTATATATAATATAAATCAATATTTTATTTGATACTATCTGTGTCTCATTTTATTATTTACTTTCACACCGTATTAAGAATACGACTAAACAATTGAAAAATTGCTTGTCCCCCAACAAAATTAAAAGATCTGTTAGGATTATAAATCCTGTTACCATAGAAACCGCGGTGATACAACTACCCTATTATGGATGATATGAAGCTGATTTAACACCAATTCGAATCTTCTCGAACTGCTTTGACTGTCCATTATAAGTTAATTTCATTTGATGTCGCTCCCTACTAACATTAACACACAATATTTGCCCTGAAACTAAAATCTCAAGCCCCCCCCCCCCCCCCCCCCCCGCCGCCACTCCTTTCTTCCCTACACTTGAATCACAATCAGTGAATGAAGTCGATTTAGAAGCTACCTGACCATTTGATATTTTGCAAAGTCATTGCAACCAACATTGTTCCCAATATTTCAAAGTTTCAGCAAAATCCTCCCATTGGTTAAAAATATTTAAACCCATCTTTCCTGTGATTTTTGACATTTAAAGTAGAACCAATTGACCGACCAACTTAAAACTTCGCATGGTCATTAGGACGAACATTTTAGGTATTTTTGCCAATTTGAAGACTAATCTGTCGTTATTTTCAATGTTATTGTCATTTTAAGGACATTTTATTCTATAATCTTGAAATATAAGAAAATGTATACTAAATTTTCATCCTGCGTTCTTGATGCTTCAGCTCCAAGGCCTGTAAAGCAACTGATACTTGCAGACGCTTAACAAATCGGATGCAGTACGAAGGATCGCTCATCAACGCGTTACACTGAGCGTTTTCCTGTCTAAAACATAGGTTTATCCAAATACAGTTTTTTATCCTATACCAAATATGATTGAGATTGTTCGACTTTCTTGTAAACCAAATAGAATTTAATATTAGAAAAGATTTTAATAATCAGAGCTCCCAAATATCTTCTGAATTGCTCTATTTAGCAATTGAACCATGATTATGTGCAGTCGGATTATACAAATAAACCGCATGAACCGTCCGATAGAATATTGTGCATGCAGTAGAAATTCAGTTCGCTTATCCTATCCAGAACTAGTGAAACACGAGCTGAATCCCACTCTTCAATTTAGTACTTGATAATTCCTGAATCAGTTCAGCACGATCGCGTCCCAATTGCAGTCGACTGTTCGACCGACCACTGCTAGTTCAATTGGGTCGTGCAGAGATCAAGCTCTGCACCACTTCATCCGACTGTCAGCGCATGCGTATAACACTGGTTGCAGATTGCATCGGTGTAATAGACAACATTCAAAATTCACTGCGCATGCGCGACGTGCCGTGATGCATGTTGGGCTTAGGATGTGAAGAGTTTGACAGCTGCCTGGTTGACAGTGCTGAGATGCATAAAGGAAGAATGTTTTTCGGTGTTTGTTATGTTATATCATCTCTGTATTTAAATGTAACTAATTTTATTGGTATTCAACATTATTTTATGAATAATACTAAGAATAGCAGATCGTACGGAACAGTGTGTTGTGTTCCATTGAGCAAAAATAACACTAAATTTAGCCGTGAAGTGTCGTTTCACTACTTTCAAGGGACATTGATTTGAAGAAAGAATGAGGCGTGTGAGGCGAATTGGATCTCAGGGAAAATGTAGTAAATGGTCCCCTATTAAGAACCACAGAATATGTGGTGCACATTTTAACAAATCTGGTTATAAGAAATATGAAGAAAAATTGCCCTGTTTTTCCCCTAACAAAATGAATAAATGAGTAAACCGAAATGAATAACCAATAGGTCAGATTGATTTGTTAATTAGTTATGTATACAGGAACATACTTTGTCACATTTTGTCAGAATTTCTGACAAAAATAAGATTTTCGGCTACCTACAAATGTCCTGTTTGTTAAGAGGAAAAATAACTTGAATACCCCTGAAAGCGATAAATATGATTTCAAGCCCAGGCTAATAATATCTACAATATTGGATTTACATCTTACACTAAAAATTTTCAACAAAAACATAATTTATTGCGTATTATCCATTCTTTCTTCAAATCAACGTCCCTTGAAAGTATTGAAACAACACTTCACGGCTAAATTTAGTGTTATTTTTGCACAATGGAACACAACACATTGTTCCGTACGATCTGCTATTCTTAATATTATTCATAATTATGTTGAATACCACTAAAATTAGTTACATTTAAATACAGAGAGGATATAACATAATAAACACCGAAAAACATTCTTCCTTTATGCATCTTAGCACTGTCAACCAGGCAGCTGTCAAACTCTTCACATCCTAAACCCAGAATGCAATGTTGATAGTTGTAGATGGCGCTCGGGGTTTAAAATGTTGTCTAGACAACATTCAAAATTCACTGCGCATGCGCGACGTGCCGTGATGCATGTTGGGCTTAGGATGTGAAGAGTTTGACAGCTGCCTGGTTGACAGTGCTGAGATGCATAAAGGAAGAATGTTTTTCGGTGTTTGTTATGTTATATCATCTCTGTATTTAAATGTAACTAATTTTATTGGTATTCAACATTATTTTATGAATAATACTAAGAATAGCAGATCGTACGGAACAGTGTGTTGTGTTCCATTGAGCAAAAATAACACTAAATTTAGCCGTGAAGTGTCGTTTCACTACTTTCAAGGGACATTGATTTGAAGAAAGAATGAGGCGTGTGAGGCGAATTGGATCTCAGGGAAAATGTAGTAAATGGTCCCCTATTAAGAACCACAGAATATGTGGTGCACATTTTAACAAATCTGGTTATAAGAAATATGAAGAAAAATTGCCCTGTTTTTCCCCTAACAAAATGAATAAATGAGTAAACCGAAATGAATAACCAATAGGTCAGATTGATTTGTTAATTAGTTATGTATACAGGAACATACTTTGTCACATTTTGTCAGAATTTCTGACAAAAATAAGATTTTCGGCTACCTACAAATGTCCTGTTTGTTAAGAGGAAAAATAACTTGAATACCCCTGAAAGCGATAAATATGATTTCAAGCCCAGGCTAATAATATCTACAATATTGGATTTACATCTTACACTAAAAATTTTCAACAAAAACATAATTTATTGCGTATTATCCATTCTTTCTTCAAATCAACGTCCCTTGAAAGTATTGAAACAACACTTCACGGCTAAATTTAGTGTTATTTTTGCACAATGGAACACAACACATTGTTCCGTACGATCTGCTATTCTTAATATTATTCATAATTATGTTGAATACCACTAAAATTAGTTACATTTAAATACAGAGAGGATATAACATAATAAACACCGAAAAACATTCTTCCTTTATGCATCTTAGCACTGTCAACCAGGCAGCTGTCAAACTCTTCACATCCTAAACCCAGAATGCAATGTTGATAGTTGTAGATGGCGCTCGGGGTTTAAAATGTTGTCTATCCCATATCACGAACAAACACATAGGTAATATGGGACGCTCTAATGCTGTCCCATCGCACTCATTCACGTGTTCTCTCATCTCATCACAGTGTCTGTCTCCTCACTAGAACTAAATCTATGCGACTTCATATTTTTCAAAACATATTCATTGAGCGAGCCAAGAACACTCTAGACAAGGTAACAATTTTTTTATTGCGTACTAAATGTTTTTTATTAAAATTAAATAAATGTCTTCTGATTGGTTGAAAAATTAAAATAGTCAGATAAAATTCAAATTTGGATCGACTTATTTTCTCTTATTTTACAATGAGCTGCCAGAAAGTGATGTTATCAAATTGGAACACGGCAAATTGGAACACGCGGCACATACAAATCGGCACATTCGGCACAACAAAAATTGAACTGTAAACAAATTTGAATGACTGCTGGTCATTTTCATACCAATCAAAGCTTGTTATTGTCATTGAAATGTGAGGTTACCTACTAGAGTGAGACAAGAAAGAATGGCTTCTGATGGTGTGATTTAACATTTTTGATAAACAATCAATAGTTGTGCCAAGCGTATCTACTCGGAGTGAAATGATGGTATTCTCAATTTTAATGAAAAACAGATAAGTTTATGTTGATTGAGTGGATTGTATTTCAATTCAATATGGAATATATCGGGGCTTGTAGGAGAAAGCGACTAGTCAACAAATGTAAAACTGAGATAATGGCGATGTTAATATTGGAAGAACCCAGGGAGCCATAATCAATAGACAAATTTTGTACACAAAAATGGGTTTAATATTTATTATATTACTCGTTCGTTCGTGATATTATTATCTAGGACGTTTGGAGTAGTAATGTTTGAGCAAAATTTAGTTATTTGAGTATAATTGATTATCAATTGGCTTCTACTAAATTAAGACGGCTGGGTAGTGAGTTTGACCATGAAGAGTTTTTTAATCGATTTTTATCAATATCTTTTACCAATGTAATTGTTAACAAAATAAGGCATTGTACGCGCCTTCAGAACTGTTCAATGAAAATAATTTCATAGATTGGAATGGTTTATTAGATTTACTTTGTCCTACAGATGTTTAGTGCCCGAAAATTAGTAAAATTTTGGTACTTAACATCTGTTGGATAAAATAAAACTAATAACTTATTCCAAGCTATGTAATTATTTTTATTGAACTGTTCTGAAGAAGCGTACAAAGCATTATTTTGTTAACAATTTCATTGGTAAAAAATATTGATAAAAATCGATTAAAAAACTCTTCAAGGCCACGCTCACTACTCAGCCGTCTTAACTGGTATTTCTGAACACACTCGGTACTTGAAAAATGTATCTCTTATAAACATATTTTTTTCTATTGTTGATATAATAAAAACGTTTTTGAAAAATTATACTTAGTCAGTTTCTCCTCTAAGCCCACGATTTATGTTTTCTCTGCGTTACAAAATTTAGGTTCGAGATGCTGCACTTATCGCTGCTTGCTTATCAATGCGTTATACAATGCACGTTTTCCTTATACATTTCCATACGTATCGTCATATTCCAATTATTAATAATATAATTTGAAATACGAGATCTCGTGAGATTGAATATCGTTCTTTTAACATTTCTGCCAATAAAAACCAGAGTAAACCAAGATTCCTCCCTAGGGTGGTTCGTATTGGAACTCTAAAATAATATTACAGTTTAAATTGAATATTGAATTTTATATTTATCAGAGAATATTGGATCCTTTTGAAGGAGGAAGTATGACATGAGAATCAAAAACCATCTCACATTGTTAACCTAATAAGTTACAGGAAGTAAGATCAGTAAGAAGGTATAGAATTAATCCGTTTAAACAATAAAACCTTCTAAGAAGAATATATTACGGCTTATTCTCTTAATAAAAACTGAAAATATGAACTGAAAATGCGAAGAAAGTTGCTCGTTTCAATTAGATGGCGTGACAATATTGGCATGAATGGATCATTTGCATCATTTTATTAGGAAGTATTATATGGTTAACTATCTTCAAATTGGAAAGAATGAAATAATTCAGTTTCAGTTTCTAGCAACTGTTAAAGAAATGATATACCATTGTAAGAAGTATTTTAGATAAGTACCTACACAAAACATGGAAAAGAAAATGTGGTTATTTCAATTTGAAGAATATCTATATTCCAATGTATGCTTCGTATTATAGTTAGAAACCTATGGTAGTATTTCAATACAGATTAAAGTTGTGTTTGCAGCTGTACAAGAGTGGGTTTTGAAATAGAACCATTTCTGCAAACATTTCCTCATGTACACTCCTGGACACTGAAATTGGTCCGTGGTAAATGTTCAAGTGACACTACGGCTGTGTATTTAACATTTATTTTAATGTAATTTTTTGGCACAAAGACCGGATGGATAGTGTGAGTTTAGGGCCGAAAAATTACTTTAAATAAATAAATAAATAAATAAATACTAGCCGTAGTGGGACTTGAACATTGACCGCGGGCCAATTTCAGTGTCCAGGAGTGTACGTTTCAGTCAAGCAATATTCTTTGATACCAATTTCGAAATATTTATTATTGTTACAATAAGTTGACATTCAGTGACTTTTGCTTTAGTCAATGGGGAATAGGTGAATGTTAAGATTATATTTTGTTTATATACAGAATAGCCTCAAAGAGCAATGTGAAATTTTATTATATATTTTATTTCCCATGATTAATTTATTAGTTTTCGACATTTCACTTTTCAGTAAAAACAAGCTGTACGTCACACGCCGTGTTTCCTATGCCCTATGCCCTATGCCATATGCTCTTCCCTATGCCGTGATGCATAGAACCGGCTCTGGCTAACATTAGCTATACGGCCCGACTCGGCGTGTGACGTCTAATTGTGTTTCATGGACAGCTACAATCTACCAAACTTTGTACATTCGTTCCTTGAAAACTATTCATCACGCAACAAAAATAATACCACAATATGTCTTCAACAACATCTCGAATTTCATAAAATATTTATTATTCTAAAATCTAAACTTCACTTCACTTCCCTATTGATGCAAACATTCGAAGTATATTATATTTCTATTTTCTTTATTCATATATTTTAATATTTTATGGTTGTTTGATTCATGTTCGCTCTTATTTTGACGAAATGCAGTAGGTTTAGTAGACAACTGCAAACTTGATTCCTTTATCGTGACGTAAAATCAAGAGAAAATTGATAATACAAACGTTGACAAGTGTTTTCAGAGACATGCTAGGCGTTATCCTTGTGTTTTACGTCACAACGTTTGTTTTTCTTTCAATTGCCATTCAATTTGTAACAAAACAGATTTTTCTCTTAAAACAAACGTCACTCCTCCCTTCTTCCAATTTAATAATTAATTATTTCTGGCAAAGTTTTCTGGTGTTTTTTAAGCTGTTTTTAAGATTGCCATTAAGACGCAGCAAGTGCCCCTGCAGAGTGTTCGCAGGCAACCCGCAGCACGGCCGAGATAAGCGGGTGGTCTGCTGTTAAAACGTCTTCTTGTTTCTTAACTGTGCAGTCACTTAGTAAGAAGTGTGGGGGGGGGGGGGGGGTTGGAATGAGGCGCAAAAGTTCAGATAATTAATTCAGCTTTTGATGAAAGCAAAGATTTAGTAGACGAAGATGCATTAAGAAATTGAGCAATAATTCAAGTGGAAACAGAAGTTGCGAATAAAATGATATTTTTTGTAGCTTCAATATAGAAGAAACAATATCGATTTTATGAGCTTGGTGTATCCTGATGTTTACTAGTAAAATGTTTTGTATTACGCGTAGATACGCGAGTCTTTCCATTGCATTCAAATTACTAAGATGTTTGAGAATTGCTGATCTTCATCTACGAAAACAGTTATGAAAACAAAGATTTGCAAGTGATCAAGGTTTAAGGAATAATATTTTCTTGGAAATACATTTGTTTGAAAACAATCGTATAATAATATACGTATCTAGTGGAGCGGTCGCTCCACGCCAGCCAAGTCGTACGGCGCGCGCACACACTCATTTAAAAAGGCTGGAGCAAACCCACTTTTACTGTAAGCATCAAAGTGGCATTTTCGGCCTACTGGATCTTAAAATTGGAAAATCTCACATTGTTGCGATATATCTTAATTTCGAGCTATGGCCCACCCTACATCATGTACCGAATTTGGGAACAATAGGTTACGCCCTTTGCGCGCTAGAGGGCCGTGAAAACAGTGTTTTAGGGCGGTTTTCATAATAATCTCAGTAGTAGTAGTAGGGTGGAGCTAAAATATGGTAAACAGGCCACAGCATAAACGGCTGAACCGATTGATTTAAAATTTTTACCACATATGCACTTTTGGCGTCTGAGGTGCCTTTTGCTATAACTGGTTTTATGCCTCCATTTTAAAACCGGAAGTGACGTCATATCTCGTCAACGGCTGGACCGATTGGAACAAAAATTGCGCCAAACGATCCAGACGGTCATCTATATGCAAGATAAGTAGCAAAAGACTAAACATTATGTTAAAGAAACCGGAAATGACGTAATGAAATTTGAAATACATCGATTGGCTTTTTGGCAACAAAGATTGATCCGATTATTTTGATATTTATGTAACGTATGTACTTTTGACGTCTCATGTGACTTGTTATAAAACCAACCGGAAGCCGCCATTTTGAAACCGGAAGTGACATCATATCTCAATAACGGCTAAATAGATTTCAACGAAACCAGCGCAAAACAATTTAGACGGTCAACTTTATGTATTATCATCAATAATATTTGCAGTTTCTCATACCTAAACCGGAAATGACGTCACACATTTTAATAATCTCACAAATTTTTATTTTGATGCAATAAATATACTATTTGAGACAGCTTATAAAATTATAATCATGTTTCAAATATACTTCAAGGGGTCAGAGATTTCAGCCGCCATTTTTAAACCGGAAGTAACGTCATATCTCAAAAACTGGTAGACAAATCGGTATGAAACTAGCGCCAAACGATTCGGATGGCCATCTGTATGGAATATGAACAGTACAAATAGAATTTTCCTATTTATGAGACCGGAAATGACGTCATTCAAATGTATAAATTATTATAATTCCCTCCTATACAATAAATACATATTCAGAAAGCTTAAAATGATACACATCATTTATAGAAATAAATTCTATGTGGCATTGCAGAAAGTTCAGCAGCCATTTTGAAAACCGAAGTGTTTCCATATCTCGGAACTGGGTTGACTGATTGGAATGAAACCTTTGCTATTCTTCGTGAAAGATCATTTAAAGCAATTATTTAGGACCATACGCTGCTATTCATTAGTGGTAACGAAATTGTAAAGGGTGATGATTTTTTAAAAGAATTTAGTAATTGTTCATTTCATATGTGTCACAAGTTGTTAGAATAAACTAAAAAAAGGAGTGATATCCCCATAAAAAACACTTCGTGTAAAAATACCAGCCAAGTCTCTTCAACTAAAAAAAAAAAATGAAATCTAAAAATTCTGCACTGAAAAGTAGTGATATCAAAAAATTAGCCAAGTCAAAACTTTATTTGAAAATCAAAAAATACTTGGCGCATCGTTTTTTTTAGGGCATTATAGGTATACTATGTATATGTATATTTCATGTATAATTTATAATTGGCTTATACTTCCAAGCTATTTAAGTACACGATGCGCCAAGTATTTTTTGATTTTCAAATAAAGTTTTGACTTGGCTAATTTTTTGATATCACTACTTTTCAGTGCAGAATTTTTAGATTTCATATTTTTTTTTAGTTGAAGAGACTTGGCTGGTATTTTTACACGAAGTGTTTTTTATGGGTTTAAGTACTACTTGAGCAATGTGGTTTCAATGTGTAAAATTTGACATAGTCTTGCTTGATGACTTTGCAAAATTTCAACATGATTGGGTTGGGAAATACTTTTACTTGTTAGGAAATGAGAAGATTTATTCTCACATTCAAACCGATGAGTTGATAATGTTCATTATGCAAACACACGGGCCAAGTGTTTACTGCATGTTTAATGTAATATTCAGCTTACACATTGACCACTACAACTCAAGTTCACTGCATCTGGGTTAGTATCATGTCCAGAGAGTGCATAGATCATGACTATACCAAATAATTACATCGAAAAGCAAGCAGGGACCCGAACCTTTATGAATAAAGGTTCGGGTTCCGGTTCCGGTTCCACAATTTAATTTTATAAAGGTTCGGGTTCCGGTTCCGGTTCCGGTTCTAAAATTTTAAATCAAACTATATTATAAAACTTCAGTATTACCAATGTCAAATTTAATGGAATTGTTTGATTTGGATTTTCCTATGAATGCAAGCACAGGTGTAGGCAGTGTCTGTATAAAATTCACAGGATGGTGCGCAGAGTACCTAAATATCAGAGGAGACAGTATAGTGGCTGCAATTTTCTCCATAAGACAACGTATAAACATTCATTTTTCCAGAGCTATCTAATTCAAATTGTCGGCAAAGCAGTTCTCATCGCAGTAGTCAGATTCAAAAATTGAAAACTCAGCAGCGTTTGCATAATGAAGAATTATTATTTCTTATCAAGAAGTAAAAATTTCTACAAAAAATACATTTTGGAAATTTTTTCAAAAAATAAACTTAATACAACTTTGTGAATAATATTATATCCAAGTGATATACATGATTTTTTATTAAAATAAGTTAAAGAACCTTTAAGAACCTTTAAGAACCTAATTGATTATAAAGGTTCGGGTTCCGGTTCCGGTTCTTTGGGGAAAAAGTATAACGGTTCCGGTTCCGGTTCTGGTTCCAAAATTATTAAGGTTCATACCGGTTCTAGGTTCCGGTTCCGGTTCCGGTTCGGGTCCCTGAAAGCAAGTGTTTTACATATTCTCATTACGTATACTCCCTATCAACGCATTATTCTGAGTATTTTTCTAGTTACGTCAATACCAGACATTCATTGTTAACAAAGATCGAAGTTAAGTTTTTAAAAATGCTCCACAGAAAAACATGCAGTTATGAAGGCATCAACAAAACGGTAATTTTATAGTCACTGATTAACAGAAATCTGACGCCCAAAACAAACTAAACAAACTAGAATCTACGAACCAATACTCTTAGATGTACATTTCTCCTTTAAGCCTAAATTCCAACACCCCTCTATACCACTCAGGAGGCCCAGATTTAATTCCATCTTAGCACAAAATGGCCTCCTCAAATTGACGCCCACTATCTTTAGATTACATCAATGCCCTCATCCGATCTATAACCACTTACATGAAAAGCCCTGGCTCTCCCGTCCTCTCCTTTCATATGGGTATGAAGAGGCCTCCCTTTGGTTGGAGTACACTGTAGTTGAACAGCACTGTCTCCTTTATCTCTATAAGTTCAGCTTGGGATAACCTCTTTTGAAAGGCCTTACAGCATGGACATCTTTAAGACTCTCGAGAAACCTTATTCCTTTGATATCTTTGGAGTAAAAAAGGATCAATTCTCTTTTATATTATATTTATAATGTACAATTAGAGCGAGCCAATCAGGATACAGGATCTTAGGATGATCCCGATTGCAACTGATGAAGGTGGGATGCCATTCACTTAACTCAGAGTTTTCTTTCGCTCATGGAAAATGTTTTAATCTTTTTCATTAGGAAATTGAAACTCAAGTTAGGTGGGTGCGTGAAGATTCCTGGTAGAAGCTCACAGTTAATCAATCAAGGAATGGTACATAATGGATGTTACCGATGATGGTGAGGGAACGGTGCTCTAGGCAACCACAGTAGATACGTTATTGGTTTTGTAAACTAGATTACTACTGCTAATAAAAAGTCAATCAATTTTTCTCATTAAAACTCATTTTACCTAGGTTGAACAAATTCATGAAGATTCTTTTATATCAGATATACATGTCTGGGAATGAGAATCAGTCATAAAAGTGTCTGATTGCATTTTGAAATGAATTCAACATCTTCTACTGTCTCTCGCTTTTCCACTAGGTACAATATTAAAATAATGGAAATAAAAATTACGGAACAAAAACAGACAAATAAAAATCAGAATATGAGAGAAATAGTTGTTTTCAACGCAATATGTGAACAAAAACTTATTTTAGACGTCTGTGTAGGTACTTCATAATCTATGCGATTTAATTATAGTTACCTTTCCTATTTTTGAACTCAAATAATGGTAATTAGTATGATCCAGTAATTAGTAAAGTTTGCAAACAACATGTTGACAAGTTTATTCATCAGTTACTTCATTTGTATTCAATTCCCATCTTCAACTTTGACCTCATAGGTAGAAGACCCGATGTCAATTTTAATTATTTCTTGATATGATCTAAAAAAAATAGTAATTCTGCCTTCATCCAAAGATATGTGTAATTATGACACCAGTCGTTTTACAAGAGAACACCTCAATATAACTGAATTTGTTAATTTCAGTCACATTGCAATTGTTTCAAGTGAGCAAATTGAGCTTGATTATAATATGAATCCAAAAGTGAACAAGTCACAATCAAGAAATCGAACATATTGCTTTCCAGCACTGGATTATCTAACTAGAACACTTATTTTGGCGTTATAGATGAGTAGGTATCATTTACGTCATTATTTCCAAGATTGATATCGAACAATTCCAATCCAATCGAATTGTTTGCATCTCCGAATGGAAGAAGCTGTACAGTTTGCGTTGAACAATCTGTTATGGCCAAGGGGTTTCAATCGACGCTTGGTGAAGATAATCTTAGAAATCTCGCAGCAAGACTCTTCTGATTGCTTCTCCGTGAAGTAATCTAAACCGAGCTCTACTTGCAGCTTTGTATTGCGTTCTGTTCGGTTTCACTCCGAATCGACATCAGCCAATAGGATTCAAGATCCGCGAGAACTTTGCAATTTAGTTTTGATTGGTTAGTTCTAAAGAATCAATTTCGTTGAACTATAACATCGTCTCAGTGTTTGTGAAGTTTTAATCTTGTAATCGACCAGACAACTAGGACGTAGGAAAGGTCAGTGAACTTCACACCAACTTTCCACGCTTTTCAACAAACTCATATAGTCATAATTTTCATCTATCAGCGGACCTACATCCAGAGATTGTTATACTTTGGCCTGGCTGACATTCCGCAATCCAAAAACTATATCGTCAGTGTCACCCAATCCGATTCTTCTCTTAAATCCGAATCCGTTCTTCAAAGCTTTTTAAAAATGTTGTCTTCAAAGTAGCAGAATTTAAAAAACAGGTATTCGGGACCCTCTCAAGCTTACTGAATTAAATAATGCCGCGTTCGGGAGTAATTTATGACCCCTGGTACGACCTCAAACTTTAAATACGATATTTCCATATCGAAAAATAATCGTATTTAACACTTTAAGATCTTACCAGAGGTCATAAAGTACTCCAGTTTGTGGCATTATTTAGTCAAGTAAGCTTGAAAGGGTCGCTTATATATTTTTTTTTTAATTCTGATACTGTGATGACAACATTTATTAAAAAATAACGCTTTGAAAAAGAGTGCGTTTCCCATTACATTACGCATGCTTCTCAATAAAGCAACACGAGAACTAAGTAAAATGATTGAGGAATCAGATAGAATAGAAATTGATCCATATTATAGCTGTAAAATTTGGTACAGTCCAGTGCATTACCACCTGAGCGAACTGTCAACGTCACTCCACTTGCTTCAATTACGCTAACGATTACGTCTACGATTTGAACCTACGTCAATCTTGTTCACGTATTTACGTCGACGTGATTGGCGGCTGGTTTCGGCGGTGAACTCACTGCCCCTATGATGCCCCGGGGGGTGGGGGGAGTTGGTTGTAACTTTGCGACAAGATTTCACAAGTTTCGTCCGAGCCGAAGACAGACGAGAAGTTTTAGACATGCTTCTTGTACTTGGATCTGAGTCACGTGGCCGCTTGTTTTCTGGCCACAGCCAATCAATCACGATTCATCGATACTGCCTGATCGGAGGAGATGTTTTTAACCTTATCTAAACAAACTCTCAATTAAATAAAATAACCTTATGTAAATCATGGGATAAATTACTGTACTAAATCGTATTGAACACTACAAGGCCAGCTTTTCCAATGCTCTTCTAAATTTCAAACAGTTGATTAGAACTATATTGATATGGCAACAACCAAAGACATTCCTTGATAGACCACTTAAACTTAACTTCTGGTTTTAGCGGAGCACTAAAACCCGGCACTAAGAGACCTTAACTACGGATATTTCTTTTCGATATATCAATTTTCTGGTGAAACCACATAACCGATCTTGCTAGTAATCAATTATTAACTGTTTATTTCTGTATTTAATGTTATTTGTAATTTGTACTGAGCTTACTACGTTATTGAATAATTAATATATATATATATATATATATATATATAACGGCATCTCATGACAAATTGTAAAATTGATTTTATAATTAAATCCCATTTGCTTCTTTTCTTAACAATACTTGTTTTATTAAAACGTAAATGTAGTTGAACATTATTATAGGATATAACTTTTTAATAAAGTTAATTAGATTCTTCTATCTTGGAAATAGTTTCTTTTTGACATGAAGATGTACTTTAAATGTGAATTGAAAGATAAAATAGTTTGCTATAAACACGGTAGCATCGAAAAGTTTCAAATTATTTTCCAAATAGGAAAGGACCTTTACACAAGTGACTCGAGTGGAAGAGGTTTCGGTTGGAGGGGTGAGAAGAGGCG
Organism: Leuctra nigra; assembly: GCA_934045905.1. Classification (NCBI taxonomy): domain Eukaryota; kingdom Metazoa; phylum Arthropoda; class Insecta; order Plecoptera; family Leuctridae; genus Leuctra; species Leuctra nigra. Next base: position 24,565,596 of record OW203770.1, read on the forward strand.
ACGGGGAATAGATTCTATGTTACTTAACGTTTGCAAGTGACAAACCGACAAGACAAATGGGTTTGGCATTCATGAGACCCACTACAATGTGGTGACAGACGGTGGGACGCTATAGGAACACAACTGCCATGTGAAACACAATGCGAACTCTACAAGAGAAATAGATTGTTTGTTAGAAGAACCAATGGAGGGTCTTATGGAAAAACTATGAAATGATTGAGTTTATGCTTTTGAAGGTTTCTTGTGTTCTTGCAGGGTAACAGACATCACGATTTTGAGGTATCTGATTTTGTTTCAAATAGTAAAAGTCAATAGACCGATTTAAAAATTATCTAGGTGGCTCTGCTTTTCAAAAAAATTCACGTGCAGTTTGGTTTTCCATAAATATCTATTGGTGTTTTACAACAATGGATAAAAACACCAACAGATATATATGGAAAACCAAACTGCATGTGAAATTTTTTGAAAAGCAGAGCCACCTAGATAATTTTTAAATCGGTCTATTTACAGATCAAATTCCAAAAAAGTGAGAAATATTAACGTATCATAAAACATTACTTCTCTTGCTATTCTGTACCTCAGAGGTAGAACGCCAGAAGTCCATTGCAATGATTTTTTAGGCGTGGCAAAAATCGGTCATTCTGTCTTCGTCCTTAATAGTGCCACCAATCATTTTGTAAAATAACTCCAATATAACTGTAATTGTTTATTTCAGTCAAGTTGCAGATTAAAGTGATTGATAAATATACGGTTCCAAAAGTGTGCAACGCAAAGTCGAAAAAAAATGCTTTTCTTCTTCTGAGGCCCAGAATTATCGTTTACTCCATTACTCCTGTTACTCCGTTCATGGTTCATTCATTGAATGGATTGATTCAATATATTTAATTTCATCTGAGTTTCATTTGTATTAATAATATTAACTTCCAAACACATCACTTTCCTTAAAAGTGAAGGTAATTATAATTAATAGAATCTATTCCTGAGCTCAATATTTTCATCATCTGAAACATTTTCTTATTTTTCTCTCTTCCGTCTATTTAAGAGAGGTTCATTTGTTTAGAAAGGAGGGTATGACGATAGCATAAAATCCAGTTCTGCAAACCTTACGCAGCGAACAATCGCAGAGAGAGAGCCCATTGTCTCCAGACGACGGGGAAAGATTCATCATCTGTGCCAGCAGTATCGTAAGCTGCAGAAGATTTGAGACAAAGCTGCTTGGAATATTAGAAGTTAAAAATATGGTTCTAAATTCAAAGTGTTTATTCTTAACTTTCAGAAATGTCAAGTTCTATTTGAATATTAAAAAGCGTGTTGCAGGTAAAGATGATGAAGCTCCTAATGTATTGGGCTTAGCAGAATTTAACTCGCAGCTACTGAATATAATCTGGACTATGCTAATACGCTAATAATTTCACTATTGTTTGATGTGTCTCATTGGTTTTGGTTGATATTACAAGTTTATAATATTAATTAAACTGAGTTATAATAACTTTTAAATTTTATTTTTTTAATTAAGTATTTTTAATTAGATTGTTAGTTGATTTTTGTTGATGATCTGAAGGTTATGCTGGTGTTATCCAAAGACACGTATCTTATTTGTTAAAAGCATCCATCCCGTGTGTTGCATATCAAAGCATCTTAGGGGCCATATTTCCATTAGTTTTATATTCAGTTTAGTTAAGCTCTACTAAGGGAAATGTGGTGTAATGCCACGTACTGTGGCCTAGAGCTTAAACAAACTGCAGTCAATGTAGCCTGAGGTTAATTTAAACTGAGGAAATAAGCTCCGGAATAAAACTGCAGTATATGGTAATACGCCAGGTTTTCTGAAGTGGAGTTTATGCTAACTGTAGCTTAAACTAATGGTAATACCGGACCTTACAAAATGATTATTGAAATTAAAACATATTATACACATTTAATTTTTTATTCACCAAATCTACCAAACTAGATTCGAACCCCAAATCAAAATGTAATCTCATGGGATACTAAATACAGTTGCACACATTAACTCAACTTCCTGGCGTTCAAATTTAATCGGATCCAACAATAAACTTTAAAATCACAGATGTTTGACCTAATTCCGAAGCGGGAGTTCGTGTCTATGCTATCAGTAACAATGACAACAGAGCTGCTGTCTGCTGGCGTCATCACAAAACAACAAACAACTACATTACAGGAAGCTCTAGATTGGAAAACTTATTCCGCATGAGTGGATTGATTTGTCAACTTTCTATCATCGTGCACACAATGTCACCTCCAGATGTCCCCAACTTGTAATCTCCGTTACCACTTTGCACTCGACTGTCATTTTTACCTGGCACGAGTATGGAAGTCATGAAAGTTAATATTGGAAAGAGCAAGTAACAAAATTTAAAGAAAAACATAATCGCATTCGTACTGCTTTATTTTGTTAAATATACTCAATTCTGTACGAGTTAAGGTAGGCAGTAATTTTTCACGATTTTACATTGCACACTTTTGGAATAGAACCTCAAATATAAGATGATATGAAAAAGGGAAATCATCTCCGTTTAGTCGCATTAGTCGGCTTGTTTTGACGGCCCCATTTTTTTAAAATCGAGTTCCGAATTTAGGATTCTAAAATAATTAGGGAACAGTAGTATTTGCTAAAAAAATCTCTATTATCGATTACAATTATCTAGATAATTATTTTTACTTTCATCTATTATCAAGATGATTTCTTGGAAATGTATCTATTATCTTATCTAGATAAATTTTTGGCAGGTTATCTTTATCTTTATCAAGATAAAAATAAAATTATCTAATCTCAACACTGCTCCAGAAACATGGGAACAGCTGGCATTGTTAACCAAATCCCAAATTGCCCCAATTGTTAAAAAGCAAACAAATTAAATTCAATTTCTCAATTGAATCCGGAGAGGGTTACAGAATTTTGAATAAGAATTAGAATTAAATTTCAGCTGTGAACGAACCAAACAAGAGTCGTTACTCTTAGCTTTGACCTTTGACCTCGCGACGGAAGATTTTGGTCTCCACTCCACCCAACTCAATTCAATTGTCAGAAAACTCGAAGCAAAACTTCTCTGAGATAAGACACGGAAAAGTTTGTTTATTTAAAAATGTTCGGAATAAAGGAATAAATAATGATCCAGTCTGAATCTAGTTTCTCGAATTGCAGTTACTTTTCATCCAGAATTAAGAACGTTTTTGTTATGATTTATTTAAATGTAATCATCAGTAGACGAAAAGACCGCTATGACCGCACACGTATTATTGAAAAAAAGCAATTTGTCACGTTTGAATAAAAAAGAACTCATCATTAAAATATAGTTGAGGAAATAAATTATTTGTAAAGCCTCAGTAGAAACGAATCGAGGCAAGTGATCAAATAACCTGAGCAACTAAAAGGAAATTAAACGACGTCTTCCTCGAACTTTCGTCGAGGCGAAAAAACAGCATAACCAGCAGAAAGAGTTTTTTAAATTTGGTCACATAATATTTCTGGTCATCGGAATTGACTGAAATTGTGTATATCTAAGTATGAGTTTTAAATACTCATTTCCATATCGTCAATGTTTTTAAAACCATTCAAAAGATTTACTGTGTTCATGGCAACCAAGTAATTTGTTTTTAAATAGAAGTATAAAAACCTAGCTATTTCTTAAACAGTCATAAGAAACATTAATATGTTTAAAATACGTACACTTAACCAATGTTAAAAACGGTATTCGAGAAAACGGTTTGGCTGGTAAAGATTTGATGTTATCACTCGATGAAGTACGTATGTGCTAACTTGTCATTTCATGATCATTACAAGCAGCCATCAGTTTCGTTCAAATACCGTTTTCACTTTGGTCTAGTCAAAGTACATCTGTGATTTACATCATGCAACTTAACTGAACGCAGCGTTTTGAAACTCTTAAATTTCCCTTACCTACTGCTTCGTATTTTACCATACAAAAAATCTAGAATTTGGTGCTATTAATATACGTCAAGTCACGAATTTGCTACCTACTTCAACAACTTGTCACGAAGAAAATAATTTCAATGGTTCAAAATTTATACCAAATTTAGATTACATATAATAAGAAATAAGACTCACCTCGGGTTACAACCTATTTTTCAACCTAGATTTCATACGTAATACATGGAGGCCAAGTCTTGAAACTTACGCCTTCAGGACGCACACGCTCTAGGACGTCAACAAGTCCTATTTACTGTAAGAGTGATCGACATTGAAATCTACTATCAACTGTTTAGCTTAATTTTGAATAAGGTTTTAATGACTGAATAACATCTGTAATTATAATTATAATGTTAATAAATTGTTTGCAATAGATTGCTGGATGCCAATCAAATAAGTGGCTTAATTAATGTTTCAATGGCGATCATTTCAACACTTGGCCTCCTGAGCTGATACACAATTTAAGATTAAGAACAAGAACTAACTTGACAAAATCTTTGTTGTCCTAATTGAGGAGCTACATTTCGAAACGTAGCTTGTATTGTACATTTTGAGTTTGTTTTCCTGTTAGAGGTGAAAAACATGAGGATCAACAATGTTCACGCAGCCTGATACTTGAACTTGTAAAAATAACATTAAACCAAAATGTAATTAATTACGTAAACACATGCTTATGCCAAAAGAAAATCGCGTTTATCTATGTTCAATGTTTTTGAACAAGTTGCTTTTGAAATGTAGCTACTCATTTCTATACACGAAATCACACAAAGTAGTTCACAATACATACTCACTCATCACGTCTTGAAATTGTAATTTAAACTTGCTCCGTTTCTGCGAGCTCTCCAAGTCAACTTACCTGTGAAAGAAACAAGACAATTGCATCAGTTAAAACAGTTTTCAAACTAAATAATGTATAATTTAACTAACTTCACATCGTTATACTCGCTCAAGGAGTTGCTCACTCTGTTTCACGATCAACTTTAACAATGAAGATACAAAGCTTCGAACATTACGATGAAGGCATTTACTTTCCTCTTAGAAATGTTCCAATTAGCGACATCCTTAAACTCCAAGTGTTTTAAAATTAACATTAATATTATTGTACCTATCTCAAATTATCATGCCTGGAAATAAGTAAGAAAGTGCTTGTTTATTTAAATATTTATAATGTATATTTTGCCTTGGTGACAAATTTTGTTTCCAACATTTTAAAACGTAGAACGCGACGATTTTTACCCTTTTTTGTAATTTTTTTATAAGGTATAAAAGATCCCGCGATGCTTTTAACTAAGGAAAATATGAAAAATAAAAAGCGTTGGCTCAAAATCATGAGTGTTCACCTTTGAGATCAGTATAGTGTTCACTGGTTAAAAACCTGATTTTCATTCCTAAAAATATCAATTTGCATACCATTATTTATTTTTATTTTTCATGGTTACGTACATCATATCAAAGGAATCATTGGAACTTTTCTGAATGAAAATGCAATTTTATGAATAATTAAAATTGAGCGAGCGACTCCTTTTGGCTCTTTTGGCACAGACCTCCGTTTTTTTTTGTTTTTTTTTCCTGTTACTATCCGATACACAGGTCGCGCCATTTCACCGATCGATCTGATATTTTGCACATATTATGTAAAGACAACCTTTTCTGTTTGCAGACCCTAATTTTTTGAAATCCGTTCATTGGTTAAAATTTAAATAAATATCTCCTGATAGGCTGAAAAATGTAAATAGTCTTCGATAAATATGATCAAACTCATATTTTGCATGGTCATTGAGACCAACATTGTCTCTTATTTTACAAATTTTCATCCCAATCAGTTAAGAACGTATGCACTAATTGACATTTTTAATAGCTGTCAGAATGAAGTATCGAAATTATTGTTTTTCTCCCGACAACTGAATCTGATTTGCTTTATGTAGTACGTACCACAGTGTTTAGATGCTATTTTCAAGTTTCAATGACAAGCATGTACTTTTATGTAGATTGAGTGGATCATTTTTCAATTCAATATGGATGTATTTGTTTTCTGTGCGTTGTGTACGCATTCCGGTTCGAGAATTTGCATGTCCTATGCTCGCTCACCAACGCGTTACACTGAGCGTTTACCTAGTTATTTTTAATTATAATATGTTTTAAAGAATCGGAAAAAGAACATAGTTAATTTTTACTGAATTGGACAAAAGGCATTTTTCAATTGCCTATTAAAAAAATATATATGGGCGAAAAATTATCTTTGCTAAAAAAAATGATAAAAAGATAGCCCAAAGCCCATTGGGCAAGTTTTTTAAAACTCTGCGAAAACCAGTAGTTATGTTTAAATAATCATTCAAGGAGTTTCATTGGTTGTTGCCATGGTAAGTCAAAATTAAGTTTAAAATATAGCTGAGTATTGAAAAACTGGGCCTTATAGAGTGGTTGGTGTTGACTGAATAAAGAAATGCTTTTTAAAGCCACAGTTAGGCTTTTTATAATGTTTAAAAGAATATCGAATTTTCTTACACAACTTCGGGCTTAAATCCACTTTTAAATTAGTTGAGGGTTCGTTGTAACAATGGTTGAGTTCTTGGAACTTCATGCCAATTTGAAGCATTTTGTAACAAATCGAGTGTATTACCCTCAGGTAAACCAGTCGAATTGCTATTGCAACCCTTTCGAGCCCCACACTGGGTGCCACTGTAACAAATCGGGAAGGTCAGGGGTAGAACATGAGACACTGTAAACAGTTTTACTTGAGTTTAATGGTAGATTCTTGTTATTATGTACAGACAGGTAATAAAACAGACTAAATTGCAATGTAATAAATAAACGTTCATTTCTTTCAACTTTACGTATGTTTTCTTGTTCCTGACGATCTTCTGTAGAGATTGTGACTCTTGTCACGACGGCGGCAAGTAGATGTTTGACCTCGGTCAAGCAGTGCAGACTCGTAGTGTAGTTAGCATGACCTCCAAGTCATGCAGCATGTGAGACGTTCGTGAACAGCCTTGTAGCTCGACGTCGTTGCAGACTGGCGTCCTCGTCGTCGGCGTCGCTCGTAACAGCTCTCGCTCAGGCGTCGGTTGACAATTATCAAAGAGCAAGTGCCATGTTACTCACTCTTTGGATTTGTCAATTGCTGTTTGACTCTGGCGTCGTTGTCTATGTAGCAAGTCAGCGTCCGTATTATAATCTTCACTTTAATTTTGATTTGACTAGTTTTTGATGTTTGTACAAGTATATTATTTTATTAAACTTCGATCACTTGTGACTTTCTCGGCACTCAAATTATTCTAAACTTGCAACCTCTGATAGCTGCACACTGGACGTACTCGAGAAACTTCTGTCGACCAACTGATCCCGTTATCAGTGTGTCACATCATTATATAGACTCCCACCGCGTGGTCTCCTCGATCGGCGTCGTTCTTTCTGATTGGTTGATTCGAAATTTTCTCTCTCTCAGTCAATGACGTCGCAACTGGTCATAGTGCCTGAGGGATCCAACCGTCGATGCCTCTTATCAGCTTGGACTCGTTTTATCAGGTGGTGTACGTGATATTTTGATTGTAGGCCCGATGATTCACTCACAATATTTCCACTGATCACTTTCCTTGCCCTTTAGGCCGTTACATTGCATACACTAGGGCATTGTTGATGTAACCCTTTCTGTCACATTTATACTCTGTTCTGTCTCATAGCTCTGATTAGTAAATAATGATCTTAGATTCCTAAATTGTTACTATGTCTTAGAGCAGACTGTTTCAATTTTAAGAGAGGAAATGGCGTGCTTCTCTTTTTGGTTCTTTTAGATTGGCTTTGTTTTTATTTTATTTTCGGTTCTTGGTGAGATGCTGGTCACATTTGTTCCCTGATCGAGCTGAAATTTGGTCTACATATTTATAAAGAGCATTTATCTGGAAATCGGCCAAAATCAAACCTACAGAGTTATTGACATTTTGATATTATTTTAAATATTTTGTCAACGTTCGTCATATTTGGAACACACCGCACCTTGATCTAACCAGCTGTTTCCCCAGTTTTAGATCAGCAAATCTTGAATGCACATCTGTAGAGGTACAGATGTGTGTTAGAGGTAGAAGGTCCGATGTCCATTCTCTCGATTTTGGGTTGCACACTTTTGGAATCATGTAATCAAGCTCTATCCATCGTATTTTTACTTAAGTCAACAATCACAGCTGTATTGAAGTATTCTCTTACAAATTAACTTGTGTCACTGTTACAAATATAAATGGATGGCGGCTGAATGACTGGTTTTTGAGCTCACCTCAAGCTTCATTGAATTGGACCTTGGGCCACACTTTCCGAGGAAAATGCTACATTATCAACGCGTTGTATACAGAGTGTTGTAATACTTTTCAGCTATTTAAGTTTTCCTAAATGTTTCACTTCACATTCTATAATCACCCTGCTATTCATGGGTGCCTTTCATTATCCCCAACATCATAACAAGCTATTATTAAATATTATTTTTACACTCCGCCAAGCCATCATCCCTCTTTAAAATCATATTAAAATAGCAACCCCTCAATCAAGTAATTTGCTCATCCTCACTAATGAAATTCCCCATGCATGGAGCTACTTCTCGTGTTCTCTTCATCATATAACTAGGGTATTATTCGCGTACGTCGAAAGCTCATTAATGACAAATCACTTGCATCGTTAATCTCCATTGCACAGACCAATTCATAGCTTGCACGATATTCTTTTGTTTTATATCAGCAATGCAAAATTATTGAATTTTCCATATAAAATCCTTTATGAACTCAATTTGAGAGGGCCGGAAATATAACTGTTTAGCACCTTGGAATGTGGGGTAATAGGAGCTCAGATCAGTTTACTAATGGCGTTTATTGGACGGCCATTCTCTTCAAACCTATGATTGGAGTTATATTGGTTGCGTGGGGGGCAAAATCTCCCCCCCCCCCCCTATAGCTGCGTTATATCTAGACACGTTAATAGTTGTGAATAATCCGAGCAAGTTGCCTCAGGCAAATACTCCCGCTCTGCCAATCATCCTGATTAAGGTTTCTAAGTGGATTCACTTAGTCGAGGGGCAAGAATTTAGAAGGATCTTTACTACTTTCCTTCGCTTCCCACCTCCTTCGCAATCTCCAACTTCACTTATTCTTAACCATTATCATCACCCTTATCATCAACATACTAGTTGCAGTACAGTGTGAAGTGAAACACTCGAAAATAAAAATAAAGTTATTGAGGTAAATCACACGCTGAAATCTTATAAACTATAAAACAAGGGCTTGAAACTTATATGTCATCGTAATAAAAGTTTTTTTTCACTTGATAGTAAACTGGCAGTAAGGTGTTCAGTTTATTTTCTTATACCAACTTTAACTTTCCTAACACAATAAAGTTTCGCTACTTTGATGCAATTGTGCTCCTCTTGGCAAAGTCTCTGGATAGTTTTAAGACGAGAATCCGTGGCGAAGACATTACCTAGTACTTGAGACTAAGTCCTGTTGAAATTTGTTTCCAACTCTTGAAACAAGAAACCTGTGTGTAGTTTGTAAACATGGACAAACTATGTACAAGGATGGACTATATTTTCAGATTTACTTTAAAATACTTAAAATGCACGCTTATGTACCTCTGATTATAGATTTCGTTTGTAGTTATTTATGAATTATAGAATATTCAACATAAAATAATTCATACGCCGTATTCTGATGATCGTTGTGTGGCCAAAAGTATTAGGTATCTTCTTATTCATATCTATTAGCCAGATATGTACTATAACCTCTAATTAATTACCTACATACAACTACACCAATCTGTACATCTAAATCGTAAAATATATTTCTACTCGACTTATATTGCATATTTAATCAGTCAGTAATTTTTATTATACAAACGAATTTCTTAATTTTATAAAGTCTGGCCGCATGCACAGTAACATTGCATTTTAGTTAAAGACTGTAAAATGTCAATGTCAAAAGGCCGCAGCTATCGGTTGTAGTGTTTGAAGCTTCGAAATGCAATTGCAAACTCAGAATATTAAATATTTGAGGCTGAAATTCATTACATTACTAAAAGTTTATATTAATGATGAGCAGGCCTCAGAATGCAAATACTAAGTACTACACATCACCAATATTTTTACTTTACTATTTACTTTCTCAAATGGCCATCATATATCAAATAATCAACGCTTGATAAAGTTTGTAAGGTGGTTTATGCTGTCTAAACAATCGCCAGTAGAATGTTTTATTTTTCACGTTGGTATCCGTGGCTGCATGTACTACTGAAATCAAGTTGGCAGTAAGTTATAATATGCATAGCAATGCATTAATTTGCGCTACGTTTTGCGGTGGGAGTTCTATAACTGAGTTCAACGCCACAGATTCACAAAGTGCTTATGTAAGCTTTATGGCTTTTTTAATGTAGTGATTCGTGATTTAATGGCACATTTGGAGTTTGTATTATCTTCATTTGTGTTTAGTGGTTAAATGAGTTATGGAGTAATGTTAGTTGACTAGTACCAACATACGAAAGGGAGTGATGTTGAATATATATCGACACATAAGATGACTGAATCGATTCGGAAATGTTCAATTATTACAATTTATGTAATTTGCTAGATGTCATCAGCACAGCCAAGATGTTTCATATTATCAAAATATATCGATTTTGAATGGGAAGATTTCCCATCATAATGCTGTTGAATACTTAGAGAATTAAATGTGCTGCAAGCGCGAGCGATTTTGCCGCGTTTTGCAGGCACATTTTTGGATACGATTGGAGACAAAATGGGTTGACGAAATGATTTGAAATTTTAACCATTATTAGATGAAAGACAAACATAGGGTTATCCCTGCTTGGTACATTTTTAATTTTTTGATTTGTTAATTAGTTATAATTAGTTGAATTTTGGTGAAAAATTGTATATTTTATTGTCTCAATGGGTGGCGTTTGAAATTTAATTTTAAAAATGTGACAAGTGATAACCCTAAGTTTGTCTTATCTAATCATGATTAAAATTTGAGATCAATTGGTTCACGGGTGTGGTCTCTAATCGTATCGGAAATTTCATAGTTTTGAACCGGCGCCTAATTAACAATGCAAGAAGTAAAAATGAAAAAGTGCTACAGAATACAATCAGTATCTAGTGGAGCGGTCGCTCCACCCAGCCAAGTCGTACCGTACACTCACACGCACTCAACATACCGTAAATGCCTAATAACTGAGGAGCAGACCAACCACTTTTACTGTAAGCAACAACATGGCATTTTCGGCCTACTGGATCATAAAATTGGAAAATCTCACATTGTTGTGAAATATCTTAATTTCGAGCTATGGCCCACCCCACTCCATATACTAAATTTGGGAACAATAGGTTATGCCATTTGCGTGCTAGAGGGCCGTGAAAACAGTGAAATTACACCCCTTTTAAAACCTATCTGATGATATCAGGAAACACCGCTATCACCGCCATAGCCTAAACGGCTTAGCCGATCGATCTGAAATTTTTACCACATGTGCACTTTTGGCGTCTGAGGTGCCTTTTTATAAATCAAACCGGTGGTCGCCATTTTTAAACCGGAAGTGACGTCATATCTCAAAAACGGCTAAACCGATCGGAACGAAATTTGCGCTAATCGATTCAGACGGTCCTCTATATGAAATAACAACAGTGAAATTAAAGTTTTCTAATTACTGAAACCGGAAATGACGTCATAGTTTAGCGAAATCTGCCTAAATTCACTTCCCCTTTATATAAAAACCAACTACATATTCAGAAGGCTTATAATGAAATATTAGTATTTATATACATATTAATACAATGTGTAAGAGCTTTCAGACGCCATTTTGAAAACCGGAAGTGATGCCATATCTCGAAAACGGCTGGACCTATTGGAACGATGCTTTCGCAATTCTTCATGGCATATCACTTTAAGTTTATATTTAGCTCCAAACAATATTTTTCTTAGTAACATATTCGGAAATGGCGTATTTTTTTAAAGGAATTAGTCATTGTTGCCCCAATAAGTTTTACAAGTTGTGTTAATAAACTAAAAAAATAAGTGATATCCCCATAAAAAACACTCCGTGTAAAAATACCAGCCAAGTCTCTTCAACTAAAAAAAAATTATGAAATCTAAAAATTCTGCACTGAAACGTAGTGATATCAAAAAATTAGCCAAGTCAAAACTTTATTTGAAAATTAAAAAATACTTGGCGCATCGTTTTTTTAGGGCATTGTAGGTATAGGTACTATAAGTATATGTATTTATATCTAGCCTATACTTCTAAGCTATTTATATACACGATGCGCCAAGTATTTTTTAATTTTCAAATAAAGTTTTGACTTGGCTCATTTTTTGATATCACTACGTTTCAGTTCAGAATTTTTAGATTTCATAATTTTTTTTTTAGTTGAAGAGACTTGGCTGTTTTTTTACACGGAGTGTTTTTTATGGGGATACAATTTACAGTATACAGACTGACTGATCATGTGAACATCCTATCAAAGTTACACCCACTTTTGAAACAATTTTTCTCTCTCAATTTTCTAAAACGTTCGAGCGCTTGCGTACCTTAACAGTACTACGGAATAGTAAAACGTTATTTGCAATTTAAACCAAAATAGTTTGACAATAAATTGTGGAAATTAATTATAATCTTTCATATAATTTGAATGGTTTTAATGTTTCCAAGGGAAAATAAAAAAATTAAATCGGGTCGCATTTCATTCATAATTTTAATTTTTATATATTTCCCTAAAAGGATATAGAAATTCAAATGAACTCAAACAGAATTGGCAGTCCGGAAAGTTAAGTAATTTCAGGAAATATACATTTGGTGGCATAAGTAGGATTTTATTACAAGCGTAATTTTACATTCAAATAATCTGTTTGCATTCAATTATTGATATGTATTATCTTGAAAGATGTCATAATAAATTGGAGGCAGTCCGGATTCTCTCACATTTCCATACCTTTACAAAACACAGAAAAATCACAAAACAAATCAATCCATTTTTATTGACCCATCGGGAAAAGTTGCAGTCAGAAATCCATAAGTCGAAACTAGCACACACACAAGAAAAGAACCAAAAAAATATATAAATCACCTACAGGACTATTGAAATCACAAACAAAGATGATTTATTCCCTTCGGTTATCTTTTCCAGTGTTGGAAAAGTCCCCCCCCCCCCTCCTCACCACCCGCCGCCTGTAAACAATGGGGAAGTTTCGGCGGCGTCGTAAAAACACTTTCCTCGTTGTTGCGCGTCGGTTTTATGCGACTCTGTAACTGCAGAAACTTGTTCTCAGTGACCTTCTCTCAGGGTTGTCAGAGATGCTGTGCTCCCGCCGACAAGAGATACACTCTCAGTTACATGGCGGTTCACAACGGTTTCACACGAGTTAAGGCATTGCTCTGACTTGACGCTAAACATAACTTAGTGACAAATCCACCGTGGTGACAAATAAGACTGTGGTGGCCCAGAGCTGCCTTTGATGCCATATTGATCGGAATAATAACAAATCGAATGGATTGTTTATTTCTAATAGTCGGTAACGTAGATGTTTGTCTCACAACAGAAAATATATATGGACTATTATGTGTAGTGTTTTGTGCTGAGAATGGTTTGCGTTGAATTCCGGGCTTGCATAATAATAGTTCATTATTCTGATAGTATTTTGATGCGTTTGCAGTTTGTAAACTATTCTCGTAAGGTGTTGTGTTTCTTGATGGTCTCGGCAAGGTAATGTTGCTAAATAAGTTAGAGAGGTCAAGCACATAAAGTGGTCAAGAGGTCAAGACAGAGAGACGAGGGTCATTGGAGTTAATAGAATCGGAAATATTAGAAGATGGAGTGTATTGATATTATTCGAATCAGCTGATATTTGGCATTTATATGTATGATTTTTTTTTAGAGGAGCACGTAACACATACAGTCTTGATAACGGGAATTAAGTTTGATTATTACTCTGGGGGTTGCATTGTTGAAACGACATAGCTATGAGGGTTGGGACACAACATTGTTTCTTGAAACATGAACATTTTGTTATGAACTGGCTGGTCAGCTTGAGACTGAAGGTGAATGGTTGGAAATAATTTAGATGCAAATTGTATTGCTGCTTAGTCCTTCACTGTGATTTGGTAGTTCAGTAGAATTTGACTTGATTTCAAAACGGCAGTGGGCATCGAGCTGGGTCATTTTTTATGGAATTACGTGAAATGAGTTAAGTAGGTGGAATTTTGGTTTGTGTAGAAGTATAACATTCTCAGCAATGATCCGCTTGCTTTATATTTTTAAGGGGTTCGCTTTTAAAGTAAATTTTAATGTGATATTAATACTAATAAAATAATTTGTTATGTTTGTTATCAGTGTACCTTTGTATAATAACTGTGATATTATACAATATCTTCCACAACATTGTACTTCTAACTTAGCTTTATTTATAAGACTGTTAAGTCGATGATAATCTTCTAATTAATTCCAAACAAAACTTGATATCAAAGCTATCGCCACGGAAGAGCATGGTGCTCTAAGTCGCTTAGATTTTCAACAGATCATTTTATCTTCGCTGAAATCGTGTTAACTTAAGCACAATTATGATTGGAATGCTAAAGCAACCAGACTTTAACTTTAATTAAAGCCATAAAGAGAATTACAGTCAAGATTATCCAATAAGGATAAGGTTGTGATAAGGATTATTTAGGTTTTAATCCATGGATTAACCAATAAAAACTTCCGTTTCCGGTGGTAATTTGCTGGACTTTCTGAGCTTAAATTTCGGTGGCTTCACAAAGACGTAGGTGTAATTTAACATAAGGGTTTTAATTTATTACGGGCTCACTTTTTATTCATTCCCATTTTCTGTTTACCAATTGCACCAACGACCACCACATAATTATATTTTTACTCCTTTATTTTATAGACAAAAACAAAGTCACAATACGACCACATCTCATGGAGCTCATAAGTGGGAAAAGTAGGACAATACATTAAATTAAAGAACATGAAGGTTTATTGTTACGCGTTGATGAGCGAGCCCTCTAGCCACTGCATCCGATACTGCACCGATTTGATATGTGTTTGCAAGTATCAGCTGCTCTACAGGCCTTGGAACTGAAGCATCAAGTAGGCAGGGATGAAAATTTAGTACACATGTTTTCAAATATTTCAAGATTATAGAATTAAATGTCCTTAAATGGCAATAACTTTTAAAAATAACGACAGATATAGTCTGAAACTTGTCAAAAATACAGATAATGTTGTTCCCAATGAGCAATGACCATGCAAAGTTGAGCGGTCGAGTGGTTCTAGTTTAAATTTCAAAAACATGTGACATATTGATTTAAATTTTAAACAATGGGAGGATTTGGCTGAAACTTTGTAAGATTAGGGGCAATGTTGGTCGTAATGACTTATCAAAATGTCAAATTGATCGGACCAACCAATCGAAAGTTTTTTTTTTAAATTTGAACCAATCACAGAATCCCTTTCAAAAACGATCCCAGAGACCGATTAGATTACGTTAGTATGTGTGCAAAATTTCAGATCGATTAATTGTGCGGTTTGACCAGGGCAGTGCAGGCAAAAAAAACACACACACAGAGAAAGTGCCAAGAGTACCGTGGTGACGCTCGCTTCGAGCGTCACCGCAACAAATATCGCAACAAATATAATACTTTAGCTTGATCTGAGGATCAGCTGTGGGGCCAAAATACAAAACTATGTGCTGCTTGAAGATTGTAGACCACATACGCAATAAATGTTCACTTCTTGATTATTTAATTTCCAAAACTGAACCGACAACAATCGTCCAGTCACTTCCTATCACCCTCTAACATTCCTCATCGGTCGTAACTCGGCCACACTGTTAACACCAACCACATAGTTGTCGAGTTAACTCGCGGCTAGGTCATCGCAGGTCATGATTTATGTGCGCCAGGTCATGCCGGGTCACCAGCTAGCCCGGTCTCAGCGGGTCAGCGGGGGCTATGAATGTTAAAGAGCTGTGTGAAATGAAGTCAATGCAGTAATGCAGTCGAGTCAGGAAACTTGTTTGAATGCTGCAAGGATATTGATGAAAAGAAAGATGTATTTGGAATGTGTTCTCTGTCAACAGTTCGTCCCAGCAGGTTTCATCAAATCAACTTTTAAAAAAAATGAAACGTCTCTGCTGGTGTTCCAACGTTGAAAAATTCGTCCAAGATGTATAACCCCATTGGTTTGTCACGAAAATGCGTCACGGATGTGTAAGGCGCTCAGAGGCCTATGCCAGGAGCTTTCACAACTTGAATCAGATTTCAAGGTCAGAGAGATTCTAAGGAATGCGGCGACGATCAGGTTCAATTTTGCTTGAAGGTGTTTTTTTTTGACAACCTTCAATAAATGCTGTAAAAACACAAAATATTTAAAAAATGCAACTTTTAATGAGGATTTTCTTCCCCTTTGTTTATATCACACATAACCAAATATCAAAATAAATTATTTTTCAAATTGTTAGAATGGTATAATTAAAAATCTCACGCCCTTTGTACACCCTTGTCCCATAAAAACAAAGCACTGCTGTTTTGAAAGGAAGGCCAACAAGAAAAGGTTGTCGCATATATCTCGCAAGTTTTTTAAAAAGAAATAGCATTGAGTCAAGTATCAAAGATGGCCGCCAACATGCGAGGTGTCCTCGAGAAGGTGGGACTTGAAGTAGCTATAGACTCGCTTCACATCTGGCTGCGTACAATGTTGCGGACACTTGAACGAGAGGCAGCTGGCCTCGGAGCCTAGAAACCCTTTCACTAAACTCTAATAAATAATGATCTCGCATTCAGGAATCGTGCAAATGAGTTGAAAGTGTGGCTTTATAGGGTGACGAAATGCAATAAAACCGTATTGTAAGAAAATGATTTTAATGACGTAATATTTTTTTATTATATGAACATCGAAACGTATACATGAAGAGTCATAAAAAATCTGTACTTCAGAGGTAGAAGGCCGGAAGTAAATAATTTCGATTTGCTTTGCACATTTTTAGATATGTAATCAAACAAACAAAGTTATATTGAAATTCTTTTGTACAATTACTCATGTTTCAATTACAATTATGATTGGATAAAGACAGAATTAATATTTTTAAGCTAACCTCAAGAACCATTAAAATGGACTTACGTCCTTTTACCCCTGAGGTACAGATACTATTTATTTAAGTGTTTTGAAGTAGCACTGCTCTGCGACGAGGTTGGATTCGGATGAATGAAAATGAGGAAGAACAGGGAAGGTGGTGGTCGTGTCCTATAAGCATTGAACCTTTCTAGCATAGAATAACCACGAACAGCGTTTGTTACGAAACGGATTCGAACCCGAGGCCTCCAGATGTTCCAGTTCACTGCCTTAGCCAACTTGCTCTGTTTCGTGATGCCCAAAATGTGATTGAAGTCGCAACAAAGGCTAAATGACAATATGTTGAAAAGAAGACAAAAATTAAAAGTTATGCATATTTAAAATTATAAATATTTATTTTAAAATTGATTACCCGAATCACAAATTATCCGTATATTAGCGTAGGTACAGTAAACAGTACAATTAGTAAATTATTTACAGCTATATTTATTTTCGCCATCTTACCTATGGAAAAAAAGTTTCATGCAGACAGCAGCGCGTTTGTTTACTGCTTTATAATGCAGTCAAAAGAGTGAGTTAAAGCATTCGAACAACCCAGAGTTGAACTTAATGAAGAGTGAATGTGAAAAAAATCTCCGCGTTTTAGTGGTGATTCAAATCACTCTGTAACCTCCCCACTTGAAAGTAAATGCAGACGAAGACTTGAGGGGATCACATAAAATGACAACATCCTTGTCGCAGTGAAAAGATTCTCTTCGCATCCGAGAAGGCCGTGAAGGAAGTTGTCATTTTATGTGATCGCACCACAGGTGATTTCAATGACATTGTAAGAAAAGTCACATTTTTTCACTGAACGCTATTGAATTACTTCGATTTACCCATTGATCAGCAAAGAGCTTTCAACAATATCTGTACATGACATCTGAGATAGAAATCCTATGTTCGTTTCAATGATTCTTGATGTGAGATCAAAAGACCATTCATGTAATCATATTTGTAATGGGGACACGAAGTATATTGAATGAAAATATATCAGTTTATACTTCTGTATTTGTTAAATTCAGAAATTGGTTGCTTAAATGATTCCAGAAGTGTGTAACGCAAAATCGAGAAAATGGACTTCCACCCTTCTACCTCTGAAGTACAGATATGTACATGGATTGCGTCGCTCTGTTGAAGTCATGCCAAATGACCTGCAAAATGATTGGCTAATGATGGCTGATAATGGCATTATTGAAAATGGCGAAAAATCAATAAAAGTATTTTCTCAGAATTTGAAAATTATTTAAAAATAATATAAAATATTAAAATATTAAAATATTAAAATATTAAAATATTAAAATATTAAAATATTAAAATACTGATCTTGGATCCCACCATCCGATTCGAGCAAGGTGAAAAACACGCTGAGGACGTTGATGAAGAAAAGAAAAGGATCTACGAGCCATGCATTGAAGATCTTGCAAGACGCTACAAAGTTCCAGCTGAAAACTGGGAAGTCATTGGCCTCCTCGTAGGAGCAAGAGCAGCAATCCCATCTTTCTTCACGGCCTTTCTCAAACGATTTTCGGTTCCCCTCAGTACTTTAGATGTAATAGTTCCCTCAGTCCTCAAACACTCAATCTCCATCCTACACAACCACCTCTACAATAATTAGTAAATATACACCTTTAGTAATAGTTAGGTTAGGATAGACGTTTAGTTTAGATATTATGTATCTCTGTATAAAACATGTCAAAAAGTAAATGTAAGCATAAAAAGTAACAATGTAACCATAGCATATCTTCTTAGTCCTATTATTATACAATTGTAAATTTTATTGATTAGTACGCTAGACCTGAATGGTCAACCATGTATGTTGGAAAGCCGTCAATAAATATGATTTTCTCAATTTAACCTTGTTTTAATACAGTAATATCGGCATTGACGTCATGGGGCACAGCATTGCCATGGCAACAAAGTATTCTACATGGTAACACATTGTTGTGGACTTAGAAATGACATCACCACGTGCTTACATACGTCACACATTGATTTTCCCACCAAAATGTCATATGAAATATCAGTTTGATATTTTATGAATGAAAACGTGAATTTTTTCGGGTGAAAAGTATATTTGTCATTATTTTTTGTGTTGATACTTACAAATTTAGAATAAATGTTTTCCCTATTGTTTCCCTACTTCCCTATTGTCTGAATTCGATCGTCCGAGTTATACTTATATGGTTTTAAAATCCATATTAGGTATTATCTTCTATTGATTTAACGGTACCGTATACTGAAATTAACAACCTCCTGGCAATGCATCATATAAAATTAAAACAATATGGTAAAGAGCTAATTAAAGTTATGAACTTAGTTTCGTTCTGATATATGTTCAATTCTGGTTGAGGATATCTATGGAATATCGCTCTACATATTGAGTGCCTGTGTAATATAATCATGTAGGTGGATTTACTGATTGATCCTAGTTTGAATACATGCATAATTCATTTTACTATTCCTAGCTCTGTTGGATTAGTGTGTTGATCCTAGATTTTAATAGATTGTAATTCCGTATCAGTTTCTGTGAGTCATGGTTTAACATTGCGATCAATTCATAAAATGCAGTTATAAAATGTAATCATATTTTTGCACGAACTTTTTTTGTTTTATATCAGCAATGCAAAAAAATTAAGTTTTCCCCCGAGGACGGACATTATTTTGACTCGTTGACGGCTCAGATTTAACTTATAAATATACATGGAGTTAAATCGATGTATTTTGTCACGTGAGTAATCCTCGTCGTGTTTTATTTTTCCGGAGCCTACAATTGCCCAAGTAAAAATGAAAACTATCAAATATCGCCAGAAAAAACACAGAATCACAATTAATCTGACTGGCGACTTTTAGATGGTAGTAACAATGAGATGATTTCATGTACAAACTATGAATACATAAAATGTTCAACAACAAGTGTAGTTCTGAAGTTAATGTATCTAGACATTTAAGTTCTAATGACGTCGAGGTTTGTGGGACTGTAACATTTGACTTGCTATAATATCTGTTCTTCAGAGAGGAGCCCCGATATACATTTTCTGGATTTGGGTGAAGGACAAGAACCAGATTACCATTCCATAGTTCCTGCACGCCGTCCCTCAATTTGGTCCTACTGAATCCCAAAAACGGAATATCTGAGTTTTATTTTCTTAAACTAGTCCTATGATCGACATAAATAACATACCAAATTTGGTAAGATTTGGTTATACCCTAATCTATTACTTACTCTTACGCAATTCATTCATGAGAATGTATTATTGCATAGACCACTTCTAAATCACACATAATGCGACCATCTCCAGACCTAATTGATACCAAACCGAAACCGTGGGAACCGAGCCTATAATATATAGCACTAGGAATCACGACTAGAGATCCCGGATTTTGAGAATACGCTACTAAATCACTTGGAAACGCTTAAACCACGAAGAGATATCTTACAGAAACCCTTTATCTCCGCTACGCTTTCACCTCCTTTGTCTAGCTGGACTACCGTAAGTTGATTTGCACGATGTACTGGAAGGATCGTGAAATATCGCCGCTGCTATTCATCTTTACTCATATAGTCCCGCTGATGAATAGCTAAGTGTCAGTGGCAATACCTAGGTGGATGGGCCTTCGTCCAATTCCGCGGGAGAATGTCTGCTGGAGTGGGGTGATTAATCAGAGGCGAGTATAACCTTTAAGTAGAATAGCCGAATGGTTTGGATGATTATAAAGAAGGTTGATGAATTGGATGTTAAGAGAGACTGGGTTTATTCTTAAGATGAAGTAGAGTTTTCGGATGGTAGTGTTTTCTAGGATGAATGAATGAGTGGAGATTTTCCTGGTATATAAGTGGTTGCGAGTTAGAGGCCCGGTGTGGCAGAATATTTTACACAAATCCAGTCGTAAAATAACAATTATAATAGAAGTAGTGCTAACAAAATTGTACATTATTCTTAATTTAAAAAAAAAATATTATTGGTAACGTAATGAAAATGTTATTCATTATTATTGATAATTCAAGAACTTACATTATTAAAACTTCGCTATTATTTTAAATAAGAATACAATACGACCAAGCCATTTCCAATTATTAGTTCAGTATTTCTCTATTGGTGAACACAATACAATTATAATGAAGTGTCGAGGTTTTATTTTTGAAAAACTCTTTTTATACCACAAATATATTTGAGTTTATTCTCCAACGTTTGACTGATACATCCATATAATTTTAATTCAAAAAGCAATTTCAAAGTTGCATTAATTTAAAATCCAGTGAAATAAAAGCAAACACAGTGATAGATAAATCCATAAGCCACCTCTCTATACAGAGTTACGAGCAAATGTATAAAAACTGCAACTTCCAATTGTGTTCATGTTTCACTCCATCAGAACCTATCTATCAACGTACCTTCAGATAATACGAAACTAGAACGCAAATCACAAAACACATACACAAAGAGACAAATCGTCTAACGAAGATTGCAAGAGACTCTAAAACAATAAAAAAAGGGAAATAGAATATATAAACAAAAACCATCCAGAATAAATGGGTATCGCGTAAACCATCCCCTGTCAACGTCTCCCGATCTTCCTTCAGGAGTAATTTAGCAAACGAGTTATTAATCTGACGTCTAGTCTGAGCGCTGTGCGGTGTGGAATAATGAATGTGGCAGGTGACTGGAGAAGGTGTGTGATGGTAAGCACTTCACAAGTCCAACGTTGCGAGAGTAATGGCTCCGGGTGGAAATTAGTCACGTGATTGATAAGGAGCGATATGATGGAGGTTGTCTGTTTGCAGAATGGATTGATGTGGAGAAGATTACGGTAAGGAGCAAGTGGGTGTTTTATCAGTTACGAAAGTCTGGTGTGATATGATTAGAGAATCAGGTCGTATATTTCAAAAAATGTTATCTAGGATTATTTTGAAGAATTTGCGACAAAACGTCATAGATATGACAAGTTCGAGTGATCATTTATCGAATTGGTTCTTTTTAGTAGATATTTTGATATCATAAAGTAGACGCAATGAAGGTTTTATCGGCGATTCATCAGTAGTGATCTCAAAACTAGAACGAAAATGAGATAAATATCTATAACGTATAAGCGCACTGGTACATGGTATAAGAATCTTGTTTCATATGGAGATGATTTTGATTGGCTTGAAGAGAATGATATATTGATCAGATACATTTATTTAATTAGTAATTTCTTATATTTATCTTGTCCATAACGCAGACTTCGTATAATCAGAATTCCGATTGCATCTTTCATCGTTACCTGATTTATAATTTTCGTTTTTGTTATAACTTCACAATTGATGCTCAAGTATGCAGTTTCCTACAAAATCTTCGTAACCTAGCTACTACATGACGTCCAAATGAGAACGAACATAAAAATCAATACGATAAAAAGATGAATGGACATATCCTAGCACTCATACTTGAACTATTGTGCTGACATCTAAATTGGACTACACAACTGGGTTTGCAGATGGGTTTCCATGGAGGTACAAACAGAATGAGTCAACAGACCGAGCTAAATCCTGCATCATCAAACGTAACTGGATTGAATGTGTAATAAGGTGAACTTATTACTATTGCCAAGTTGCTTCTTTAGCGTCACTGAGATTGTTCGGGTGTTCGAGGTATTTATTACCCGATACCGTTACGATGAGCACAAAGGCTTATTTATTGATGACGCGACCTTCACGCAATGGCGCGGGGTTGAGTATTGTTACGCCGTATTTTCTCCTCAAGAATGTACGCGCTTTCTAGCCTGAAGGGGTGAAATCATCCCCCTGATCAACCCGCTAGGTGATGCTCGCAATGTTAATAAATAGCCGAGGTGACATCAAACCCTCTCTCAGTCCCTGTTTAGTCAGTCAGTCAGACGGTTAGTCATGTTCAGTCGTGGCTTATCAATCTACAGAGTAGTGGTTAGTTAGTATCAGTTTGTCTTACACCCTGCTGACTGCTGCTAAAGATGTTCTTCAGCAGTCAGCAGAGTGCTCTCATTCGGTCTTCAATCGTCAATCAGTGTCCAGTGGTAAAGAGTGCAAGTTCAAGTGTCACGTGTCGCCATCCAGGCCCACAACGTTCATACAACTAAGTATCATGTAAGTAAGAACAATAATAAATAGTTAATAGGTTTATCAGTGTTATTATTCTAAATGGTCATCCTCATCCTAAGTAGTCCTAGAAGCTCAACAGCTAAAGGATCCATGCGTCGAGATTAGTTATTAACTTATTATAGTATACAAGTTCCTGGACGCTTGCCGTCTCGTCCAGGTGGTGGCCATGCTACCACTAGATTAGCTCATTAGGTTAGTTAAGATTATTGTTAGCAGCCAGGGGTTGAAGAGTGAAGGAGGGACCAAAAAGTACATTATTATAGTGGTGACAGAGCGGTTGGGATTTTTAATATTTTAAGAGGATGACCAGATCTCGTATGATGTATACTGGAACGAGATTTTATATTAAAGATAACTATATGAGTGTGTGTTGGTGTATTGTGTGTATATTGCGGTGTGTCTTCGATGGAGTGATTATATGTTTATAGAACTAGCAGTAGAAACGGACGGGTTCTAGGCCTCGATTTCTTGACGCATTTTGGGTATTGCATTGCTTTCTCAAAGGGTATTATGAGCCGTGGAGACAATATTGTTGCACTTGACAATGTCTCAAGATAGGAATAAATGTAAATAATTTAGGAATAATTTGTTTTATAAATTTAAATGCAAGGAAAGAAATGTATAGGTAATTGAGGCCAGTATTAGTGGTGAGGCGGGAGATTCGAGGTTCGAGTTCGCGCCAATATTGTACATTAGGTTTGCCACCTATAGGAAGCACTGTGTCGGAGATGAATGCAGTGCAGTCTACGATGAACTTAGACTGGGAATTACAAACGGATGGTTTGGAAGGTTTAGCTTGGATTCGTGTTTTGTCATGGAGATGTAAGATCGATTCGCAAGTGTTAGTTAGTATACCCGCGGAGATAATCAGGTCACTCTTGACAATGATTGTGCGGTAGACAGTAGATTTTATTAGCAGTAGCAGGTAGGAAGAAGGCGTTGGGCGACCGGCAGACCACCCCGGCGAGAGCAACACCCCGACAAGTATCCTTGTTGCGCGGAGTTTTGCCTCAGTCGCAAGCAGCAGCAGGAGGAGTGGAGGAGGGACACCCCTCAGATGACGCGAGTCTAGAGCAATCGGGACCAGTCGACTGTGGAGGTGCCGTGTCACAGGAATAGCCCACAGCTACCGGCCTAGAGCAATAAAAGGTCCGTGAAGCAGTGGAGGCACCTGCCGTTTCAGGTACCGGGTAAGTCTAGAGAAATAAAAGACGAAAACCGATGGTGGTGCCGTGCTGCTCATCTTGAGCGCACCAGATCGGGCCAGAGCAATAAAGGTCCATCTGAGAAGCAGATTTCCAGAGACATAGCTAATAGGACAATAGATTTAGGTGCCGTTGAAAGACGTTGACAGTACGAGTCAGAAATAAGTGATTGTACGAGTCAGAAATAAGTGATTGTACGGGTCAGAAATAAGTGATGTCGTTGAAAGACGTTGACAGTACGAGTCAGAAATAAGTGATCGTACGGGTCAGAAATAAGTAGATTTAATGAGGTACCGCAGGGAAGTACGAGTCAGAAATAAGTGATCGTACATGCGAGGTTAGATTAGGATTAGAAGGTAAACAATCGCGAGTTCGATTGGCCTGCGTTTGATTGGAAGGTAACGTATAGTAGAACTGTAGTGGAGGTGCCGTGTCTATGAATCTTGCATGTTCCACAGAGACAGTCCCAGAGCAATAAAGGGCCTGACCAGTGGAGGCGCCAAGCTGTATAGCCCAGGGTAGTCTAGAGAAATAAAAGACAACATCCCATGGAGGTGCCGTGCCGACAATCTTGAGCACAACAAATGTGTCCAGGGCCATAATGTCCGCCATTTGGTAGGCAGATTTCAAGACAAATAGCTATTAGAACCGTAGAATAGAGGAAGGTATGTGGTGAGAAAAAAAAGAGAGAGAGAGAGAGAGAGAGAGAGAGAGAGAGAGAGAGAGAGAGAGAGAGAGAGAGAGAGAGAGAGAGAGAGAGAGAGAGAGAGAGAGAGAGAGAGAGAGAGAGAGAGAGAGAGAGAGAGAGAGAGAAATTACAATTGTGAAATACTTGTTTCCAAGTTTGATTGTGGACTTAAAGTAGGAAATTATTAGTTTAATTGGGTATTGTTTTGGAAATTATTTCATGTATGAATGGACAATCTGTTTGCATGTCATCCTAAATTACTGTAACGTAATCAGTAACTTCTCGATTTTAAGTGGAATAATCTAGTTCTACAAATTTAATTTTATAAATGCCATTGGAAATGGATGGAGCGATAGTCGAAGGAGGACGAGGCGAGACCGCTGTCGTCTATGAAGTCCACGTCGGCGCCAACCGAGGTGTCTTCTCAGCTAAGTCGCCGGAAGGAAGACCTCGGAGAGAACAACCCTTCAGGCACATATTACTTTTCTCCGTACAAATACTTGATTAGAAAAAAATGGGTTTAAATTATGATGGGAGTAGGACAGAACGCAAAATTGTAGTATAAGTCAGTTAGTATTATAGGACGAGGTCAAAGAAACATTGCTTTTGAATGTGTCCTCTTGACAATGGTAAACAATGTTTTAATTGTATTTTAAAAGGAATTGATTTTGAAGGGTCCTCTGGTACACAATGTCTTGGGAAACACCCAAAATCACAGTATAAGTTTACAATGAAAGTGTCCTATAGTTATAATGTGTGTGTACACACTAAATCCTTGTATTAGTTTAGATTTAAACATAATATAGGAGTATGACAAAGAGAATTTGAAATCGAAAGTGTCATATCTATTATGTTGTGTAGCGTACAGACGTAGCGCTACACAAGGAAAGGGAAATGTGATTGGAGTAAGGGTGGATTGCCATTATATATGTGAATGTTTACTTGTGTTAAAATATTTTATAGCTGCTGTCCTTGGAGGCGCCAGGCTCGGATTGGAGGGACGTCAACACGGACACTCTTACCAGGCACCAGGCGAGGCAGAGCGATCAGCTGTACGGAGGAACAAGGTTCACGTTCAAGCCGGGGGTGCTGTACATCGACAACAACAAATCTACCTGTCGAGAAGAAAGCCCCATATCCTGGCTTGACAAAGTCTAGACGGACGATCACCTTCGTCGAACCCTCCCCGAGTTACAGACTAACGTTCATTTACCGCAAGATTACGTGTGCCAAGTGAGAGTGAAAGTTGACCCACTGAATAAGGGTAGCTGTATAGTGTTGACGGACCCGAGAATCCAGTTTGTTGTTTCCGTGTTTGATCTATTGTTAAAAGTCATGTTTTGCAACTTCACATATATACTAGGTAATTTCAATTCACCACTGTCTACTTAAGAGATTTGATTAAGTACAGTGTTCCGTCTTAATTAAGGGCACAGTCTTATGTGTATTTCAACTTTTAATTGTCATATTTCAAGAAATAGTACGAAAATGTCACGTTGTTGTATGTAAATGCGTTTTCGCATATGGTATTTCACCGAACAGTGGAGAGGAATGTTAATTTTAAGTTAAGATTAGTCTATATAATAGTGGTCTGGATGGTATATAAAAAAAAAATTGTATTGTTAATTTCAATGTATACTGTTAAAAATTTGATGGACACATTTTCGATAATTTCGCATTTAGAATTATATTTTATTAATTTAACATTGTATAACTTCAGGTAACTAAGGGCACCAAATTACAGTCATATTCTTCTAGAATGAGAAACTAATCTCTTAGGAGATGAGTTTCTATTTGGAAAGGAGAGTATTGTAATAAGGTGAACTTATTACTATTGCCAAGTTGCTTCTTTAGCGTCACTGAGATTGTTCGGGTGTTCGAGGTATTTATTACCCGATACCGTTACGATGAGCACAAAGGCTTATTTATTGATGACGCGACCTTCACGCAATGGCGCGGGGTTGAGTATTGTTACGCCGTATTTTCTCCTCAAGAATGTACGCGCTTTCTAGCCTGAAGGGGTGAAATCATCCCCCTGATCAACCCGCTAGGTGATGCTCGCAATGTTAATAAATAGCCGAGGTGACATCAAACCCTCTCTCAGTCCCTGTTTAGTCAGTCAGTCAGACGGTTAGTCATGTTCAGTCGTGGCTTATCAATCTACAGAGTAGTGGTTAGTTAGTATCAGTTTGTCTTACACCCTGCTGACTGCTGCTAAAGATGTTCTTCAGCAGTCAGCAGAGTGCTCTCATTCGGTCTTCAATCGTCAATCAGTGTCCAGTGGTAAAGAGTGCAAGTTCAAGTGTCACGTGTCGCCATCCAGGCCCACAACGTTCATACAACTAAGTATCATGTAAGTAAGAACAATAATAAATAGTTAATAGGTTTATCAGTGTTATTATTCTAAATGGTCATCCTCATCCTAAGTAGTCCTAGAAGCTCAACAGCTAAAGGATCCATGCGTCGAGATTAGTTATTAACTTATTATAGTATACAAGTTCCTGGACGCTTGCCGTCTCGTCCAGGTGGTGGCCATGCTACCACTAGATTAGCTCATTAGGTTAGTTAAGATTATTGTTAGCAGCCAGGGGTTGAAGAGTGAAGGAGGGACCAAAAAGCACATTATTATAAATGCAGCTAGAATCCCGTCTCCTGGCATCCTGCGCCTCCTGGAGTGCACCTCGTTCACTCGAGCAAGCGGCCAAGTGGTCTCGAGCGCAGTGGTACACATAGGTGGCGGTGGCGTAGTTGAACAGGGGTGCACACAACGTACTGCTTGGTAATAAATAGCTCGGTAGTTTAAAATCATCGTTAGGATTTGGGAGACAATGCTTAAAGTTTAGGTTCATCGAACACGAGTATTTAATTATTTTCTTCACACTAACATAATTTTAAAAAATCAATGAGTAACGCCTATTTAAAACTGTGCCCGTTACCTTACCGATAGGATAGCATACCCATCGTCAGAAGTATAACTTATATAATGCATATTAGTTCAGAGCGTAACATCTCAGTCGAATGACTCCTTTTGTGACTCCCATTTTGGTAAACAATTATACATTGAGGTAATTAGGTATTAAAGGTTATATGGGTATTTAAATAAAATCTGTCATTAACTGACTGCATAAAATGAAAGGCCCGTGATTTTACCGTCACATCCTTAAACACAATCTAACATCATCATCTTGCCAATAGCATGAATTCTTCCATTCCTATAGAATATAAACCGATCGACCACACACACAGATTCCACAATCATGTATCTTTATGCCGAGCAAAAGTCACAGGAAACGAAGCTTCGCCGCACTGGATTTATCCACAACTTGTAACATCAATTCACAAGATTTGCGTTTCACTGCCGAGTTTACGGGGGTGGGGAGGGGGCGTGGGGGGTCACAAATCCATCTCTACCAAATATTCAAAGAAAAATCGAAACGAAAATATTATTCCGATGTTTTGTGTTCGGCGTTTGGAGTGGGAGGTGGGGGGGGGGGGGGGGGGGGGCTAGACGCCCTGGAGGCTTATCCAGGCGCCGGGCGGGGACAAAGCTGGCTGATCCCGGACCCTTGAGCCCCCCCCCCCCCCCCCCCCCCCCCCCCCACCACCACCCCAAAACGACAAACGCCGTGTGTGGCTCTTTAGCCTTTAGCCAGCTCAGAAGTCGGTGTGCGGCGTTTTTTTTTCTGAATATATTTATACAAGGTTTTTTCGCTGATGGGGCAGAAAAGGTAGGAGCAATTGAGTAAAGAAGCAGTATTTTATTTATATTTTGGTGAAATATTTCAATAATTACTTTACTGATATTAAAATTGTGTAATATTAAAGAACAGAAAAAAAACTGTGTTTTGTAAATCATTATATTATAGAGCTAGAAATAGTTTTTAAAAATTTACACCTGTGACTTCTTGATCTTGTAATCTATTCTTTCCACCGTTTTCAAGTTCATGTTTTCATATTAACAATACGATTACTTAGGAAGTCTTGTTAAATATTATTGCAGTAGGAAACATTGTTGGAATTTCTTTATAATCATATTAATTGATTAATTGTATTGAACACTTTGACTTTGAAGTAAATATTCTGTTTACAAATTGCTCCACTTGAAACCTTGAGAGCAGCCTAACGATTTGTATGAAAAGGTTGTATGTTAATTCTTTCTCAATTCAACAGAGTTGACAAATACGTAAAATAAGCTGAAAATGTCAATAAGGTTTGAAGTTCTTGACCTATTTGACAACCGGTTGGTCCCAGTGACCATGAAAATTTGATCTTGATCGGACTAACAGTTAATTTTCCTTTCCTAAACCAACTGCAAAGTGTCTATTTGTTGTTAACAAGCTGTCTCTCTTTCAAACGTTCTAATTAAAACATAATCAACCGCAATCTCTTCAAAAACATTCCAAAACATCAATTCCCAGAACCAAACCAACACAAATGTTGCAATTATTTACTCAAACCTCGACATATTGTCTCCCGTCAAAAGGACGGCACCAAACGGAGACGATTCTGTGAAAGGACAGGTAAACACCAGTGTCAACCATGCTTCGACTAACAATCACACTTGAGACCTCGTTGCCGGCTGAGCCACCGGGGAAATGTATAACCACAGCCATCTGTAATTGAATCCCTTGAGCGTTCGAACCGACGCGACGCGTTACGGTAGAAATAAGAACTACTGGAGAGGGGATTCAATTTAGATTGATTCTCGAATATCCAATCAGAATTGTGGAGAAGTGTAATACTACTGGAGATTTGTTGAGATGAAAGCTTAGTTCTGTTGCATTATTTGTGGGATAACTATTTACGAAGAGAATAGACAACTTGGAGATTAACTCTTGGAATGGAGGGAAATGAAATGAAATGAAATGAAATGTGAGTATTTGTTGTTTTTATTATTGAGCGAGCGAGCGACTTTCATTTGGCTCTTATGGGACGGACCTATGTTTTTTTCAGCTACTAACTGATACACAGGTTGCTCCGTTTCACCGATCGATCTGAAATTTTGCACACATTTAAAGACCAACTTTTCTGTTTGCAGACCCAAATTTTTTGTAAATCTGTTCATTGGTAAAAATTATAATAAATATCTCCTGATAGGCTGAAAAATCAAAATGGTCTTCGATAAATCTGAAAAACTCATATTTTGCCATGGTCATTAAGAGGCAAATGGAAGCGAGCGGGAATCGCACGGTTCGTCAGAGCGGTTTTTTGAAATTTTGTCTTCCCACTAAATAATTTAAAAAAATCAGATAGTAACGACCCATTACAGCCTTATAGTCTAAATAATGCCGCACACTGGAGTTCATTATGACCTCTGGTACGACCTCAAAGTGTTAAATACGATATTTGTAGTAAAATAATCATATTTAACACTTTAAGGTCGCACCAGAGGTTATAAAGTACTCCAGTGTGCGGCATTATTTAGTATATTGGGCTGTTTTGGGTCGTTACTATCTGATTTTTTAAAATTATTTAGTGGGAAGACAAAATTTCAAAAAACGCTCTGACGAACCGTGCGATTCCCGTTCGCTTCCGTTTGCCTCTTAAGACCAACATTGTCTTTTATTTTACACATTTTCAGTCCAATCAGTCAAGAACGTGTGAACTTATTATGTTTTTCCACTGCAACTGAATCTGCTTTGCTTTAGGTATCCGAGTGTTCATATTTCATATTTCAATTCAATATGGATGTGTATGTTTTCTGTGCGTTTTGGAACGGAATTCCGGCTCGAGAATTTGCACGTACCGGTGCTCGCTCATCAACGCGTTACACTGAGCGTTTTCCTAGTTTGTAATAAAATGTGGATCTTATTAGCAATGCGAAATTTAAATGTAACGCGAGCCATTTAAGTTTTAAACCACAGAGAAGATATTTTTTTAAATTTTAACCAATCAGGGGTTTAGCTGAAACTTATAACGCCTAACAAAATGTATATTGGTCTTATTGAACTTGCAGAATTTCAACTTGATCGGAGCTTCATGGAGTTTCAAACATCAGACAATTTATGATTAGAATGTATGACCATGAATACTATCATGATAACGAATATAACAAATAAATTCCAACAATCGAATCATGTTCGTAATTTTCATTGTAATTCATTTTTAGTTACTGTGTCCAAGTGGCAATCATTTTTAATGACAGTATTTTATTACTATTTATTAAAAGTTCCTCTCTCCACACATACCATTTCCGTCTAAACAAACATACATATTTCTAATAACATAAAATGAGCATTCAATGCAGGTCACAGTTCGTTGATAAAGAAATGTCTAGCAATAACTAGATTATAATCTTCTATTTTCACAGCATAACAAATCCCGGCACGTGCTCTAAGTATAAGAAAATAAACCCCCACGATGTAAATTTAATTAGGTTTATAATGAAATATGTCTTAAGAGAACCAATGCAAGTTTGATTTTGTTCAATCCAATCAAGACAATCTACGCTCAGGAGCTGGATGTGGTTTGGAGCTATGTTGGTAACACAGTTTGATCCAGTTCAGAGAAGCTGTGGAGTATATTGAACTGGGTGACATCCGTTCGTTGCGCAGGAGATAGCGATTAATAGCGGGAGAGAAAACCAGGAAGCGACTAATTAAACATTATTTGTTTTTGCTGTGAAGATGTTTTTGAACAGTTTTTACTGTAGACGTTCAGAGGACGTATACTTTATTTTCTTCGAAGTCGACAGTATTTTTTTTTTATTAAAAAAAGTCCTGATCTGAGGATCTAATTAGATAAGTATTGAATTACTAGAATCATTCTGATCAATCAAGACATTATTATAGTAGTAATCTACACCGAACGTTTGAGTAATCTAGATATTTTCACTTAATACGGTTTTCACTTATAGGTGTGCGGCTGATTTTCCTTGAAATTTACAGGTTTCTGAAAATAATAGCCAAATGGTTGATATTCAAATTGTATAAGCACAAAGTTGGAAAAGTATGTCAGTTTGACTTGATTTATTTTGAATGTTACTACCAAGATCTAAATTCTGCGACCTCACAATTATTGATTCTTGGAATGAGTTCGCCAATATTTACATTTCAGAGAATTGGACTGCAAATATTTTTGTGCAAACTTGTCAAATTGGCAAAATGTACTGTTTTTCTTATTGCATTACATTTCACTTTGCTCATTCGGAAATGTTCAATTGCCTGTTTTCACAAATATTATTAATACACGTTTATTTGTTTTACCCAAAAATATAACAACAAAATAAATCTCTACATTCAAGCATGTTTATGTTCAATTTCTAACAAAATATTTAAAGAAACTGAAAATAAAGATTAGTTATGATGAATATTCGTAAGTTACGTAAGAAATTAAGTACTCCAGTGATATGAAGAGTCTAAAATTCCACTTGGAAACTTTAAAGGGAGCTCGACAAAAGAGAATGACATTTCCGCTTCTTTCAAATTAGCAATATGAAAAACTTCATATCAAATGCATTGTGCAAGATAATTCAACCGTCGAATACGGCGATTACACACGAAAAATGGAACACAATTCTTTTCAAAATCCATTTAAACGTTCGAAATAAATCTCCAACTTTAAAATTAAACCAATAACCGAACACACGGGACTCATATAAAATCTCCTCCTAACTATACCAATCAGAAACGTTTTCTGATAATACCTTATTAGAAACGTAGTGAGTTTTGAAGCCCCCTCAACGATTTCAGTTCAATAATCGTCTTTAATCAAAAGCGCTGACCTGTTTTCGTGTTCTCGCAATCACCTTAATCCCCCTGGATTCCAGGAGAGGTTCCTCGTAGTGTCTGGTATGCTACGAATTCCTTGGAATCACCAGGGATCTTTAGGGAGAGGCCAGGAGTCATTGGGGTGTTTGATGTGGATGTGGGTGGGTTTAGTGTATACAGTTCTGAGTTGCAGTTTGAGTAAATATGTTTTTATGCAAAATATTGATGTGGTTTCCTTCATGTGGGGTTGATGCTTTGATAAAACTAACCAAAGGGAATGAATCAAAATGAGATTGGGATTATTAAATCAAATCATTGTTGCCTGGACTTTCACTTCATTTACATCCAAACAAAGGTAACCAGTTGTTCCAAGCTAAATCGATAACATCCAAAAACTGGCAAGAACTGGTTAAGAAAACACAAAAAGTTTCTTAATTAAATATAATCATGGTTAATATCATTTGTTGAAATCAGGTCTAAAAAATTGTCAATTTCTGTAGGTATTCCGCTTCTACTCAGAATACCTTCAAGATCACACAACTTACCATATATTTTAAGAAAGTTATAAACTTCAGTTATCCTTTTTGGGAATATTTCTTCCCTATTTACAAATAGTGATGTTTGTGTACAAGTAGTGAACTCCACTAGACAGATTTTACACAAATTATAGTTTGACGGTGTCTATTATACGGTTTCTAGACAAATTGAAACAAGTTGCCAGATCAGAATACCTCTTGACTGAAGTGCATTCATGTTATCGGTCACACAGCTGATTTCGTGGTCGTTTCCTTCACCAAGGATCAAACAACTACTGATCGCATGTACAACCAACACAGCCTCGCACGCTCAAAGGCTAGTAATCAGCTCATTATTGTAAATTACAGTTGTCAAGTAGACGACATCCCTTCTAATATGTACGATGTCACTTAAGTATGAATCGGTCGATAAAGCAGATTACTTCTTGTGTGTAGGCAAGTTGAAGAGCGTCTTCAATAAACTTAGTTAGAACTTATGAAGGTGTGTGCATTATAATTTTAGAGGGTAAACAAGCATGTGATTAGCGAGGATTATATTGAGGGAGGGCGGAGTCTTGAAACAAAGTTACCTACGTGCGAGATTGATGTTTTGACCTAACAAAAGGAAGTCAAACATGAATATATTGAATAGTTATACTAATATTCTAATCCCCATAAAAAAAACACTCCGTGTAAAAATACCAGCCAAGTCTCTTCAACTAAAAAAAAGAAGAAATCTAAAAATTCAGCACTGAAAAGTAGTGATATCAAAAAACTGGCCAAGTCAAAACTTTTCAAAAAATACTTGGCACATCGTGCATATGAATAGTATAGAAGTAGGCCGGAAATCAAATATACTCATCTATACATATGATATATCTCTAATGCCCTAAAAAAGCGATGCGCCAAGTATTTTTTGAAAAGTTTTGACTTGGCCAGTTTTTTTATATCACTACTTTTCAGTGTTGAATTTTTAGATTTCTTCTTTTTTTTAGTTGAAGAGACTTGGCTGGTATTTTTACACGGAGTGTTATTTTATGGGGATATCACTCCTTTTTTCAGTTTATTCCTACAACTTGTAACATATATTGTGGCAACAAAGACTATAATTCCTTTAAAAAATATGCCATTTTGGTTTAGTTGCTAATTGAACGGTTGTGCTTGTTACTATGTATGCTATAAATAATATGCTATGAAGTATAGCGAAGGTTTCGTTCCAATCGGTCCAGCCGTTCTCGAGTTATGCCATCACTTCCGGTTTTCAAAATGGCGACTGACATCACTGACACCTAAACTTTGTATCTTATACATGTTATGTAACATTATAAGCCTTCTGAATACGTAGTAATTGTTATAAGACACGATTTTAGTCAGATTTGGCATTTGTATGACGTCATTTCCGGTTCCGGTAATAGTATATTTCTATTTCGACTATTGATATTTTATATAGATGGCCGTCCGAATCGTTTGGCGTTGTTTCGTCCCGATCGGTCCATACGTTTTTGAGATATGACGTCACTTCCGGTTTCAAAATGGCGGCTTCAGGTTGGTTTTATTAAAAGGCACCTCAGACGCCAAAAGTGCACATGTGGTAAAAATTTCAGATCGATCAGTTCAGCCGTTTAGGCTGTGGCCCTGTCAATAGGGTTTCCTGATATCATCATCATCATCATCATCTGAAGAAGAAGAAGAAGAAGAAGAAAAAGCGGTGTAATTTCAGTGTTTTCACGGCCCTCTTGCTCGCAAATAGCATAACCTGTTGTTCCCAAATTAGGTATATGGGGTGGGGTGGGCCATAGCTCGAAATTTAGATATTTCGCAACAATGTGAGATTTTCCAATTTTAAAATCCAGTAGGCCGAAAATGCCATGTTGTTGCTTACAGTAAAAGTAGTTGGTCTGCTCCTCAGTTTATTAGGCATTTACGGTATGTTGAGTGAGTGTGAGTGTACAGTACGACTTGGCTGGGTGGAGCGACCGCTCCACTAGATTTATAAAAATGAATTTCCGTAGAGACGTGTATTTTGGAGAAATTCAAATAAGAGTCCTTTCAAATATCAAAACACAACTTTTGTTTTCAATCCGCTCTTTTGTACCAGAAAACATTATTAGTGTTCGTCATATGGACTCTCATTTGATTACATTCATACCACTGTATGTCATATATTCTGTTCGACGACATTAAGTTAAGCAATTTGGAAGGAAATAACGTCCACGAGGTGCTAAATATTAGACAAGAAAATGTATTACACTTTTTTTACATTCTTCATTTATCAACAAAAACAAGACACATAACGCAATTCTGTTTCTTTCAAATGATTAACGTCTGACCCTCACATTGCTATTTCAAAACAACAATATTTATCAAAACTCCAATCCGCCAGAGAACACATCTTTTAATAAAATACTCCAGAAAATTGCAAACCGCCACACCTCTACGAATGTCCAACTTTAATCAAACTGGTGTATGACCCAAGATTTCCACCCGTCTTCGATCCTCCCCATTCCCCCCGTCCCAGACCCACCCACCACTCTTTTTCACGGTACATTGAGTTATTTAAAGAGTCCCCAGTCCCAAATTACCACCCCCTGACCCCCACACCCCACACCCTCATTCTTGAACGCATTTGGAGTTGGAAGACGTGTATGGTAGTGTGCAGAAATACAGCTACTAATGGTTTATGTTATGACCATTTTTTTATGGAGAAGTATCAAAGATATCACGTATTAATAATATGAGAAATTCATACTATTTTTAATATTTTAGCAACATTTCGTGTGAAAAAGCAGGTAAAAGTAGACAAATTAGATAAACGTAATTATATTGATATATGATCAATAATATTGATTGTTGGTCCAATGTATTATATCAGCCGTATTATGAATCGTATCAATTTGATTTTAATCAAAACTGATTACAAAAATGCATTACAAAAACAATAGGTACATATATTTAAACATATTTTATGTCACAATATAAAAGAGTGGCAGAATCATCATTCCAAATTGATTGGAATGATTGAAACTTAATAATAATTCCACACATCATAGTCTCGCCTAAAAACCATAAAACTACAATCTTATCTCACATTATGTTCATTGAGCAAGGGAAGTCTCCTTTTCGCTCTTTTGGCACGGACCTCTGTTTTTTTTCTGTTCGTACCGAGGCCACACCGTTTCTCCAATCAAGCTGATATTTTGAACACAATATGTAGAGACTTCTCGAACGTTTGAAGACCCTACATTTTTGAAATACGTCGATTGGTTCAAATTTAAAGACAATCTTCCGATCGGTTGGTCCGATCAATTTTAAGTTTCGACCTGTGACATTTGGTCACATTTTTACAGAGTTTCAGCCAAATCCTCCAATTGGTAAAATTTTAAAAAATCTTCTGTTTGGTCGAAAATAAAAATGCTCAGATTTTTTTCAAATTTTGCATGGTGATCAAGACCAACATTATCTCACATTTCACACATTGTATACTTAATCGGTCAAGTATTTACATACTACTTGCCATTTTAATAGTTGAGAATGAGTAGCTGTTAAAATAGATTTTTGGGTACCACGCAGTCATGACGCGTGGATATGTTATTCAGTTCTTCCAGAACCAGAGTGTATATATGGAATTTGGAAAGTTACAAAGAAAACATAACGTGTATCGTTTTTGGTTGGAGATGTTGCACGTATCGGTGCGCGCTCAAAACGCGATTTTGAAAAAAATTTTAAATTATGGTAACAGTACATCATAACTCATGTGTGTGTTTTCAAATGGTGCATGGAAGTGACAATGTATAATTTATTTAAATAAAAATGATCTTAACTTAACGACTATAGGCTTTGAAAATTATTATTTCCTTAATGTACATAACTCAAACTTTGCATAGCCTAGTATTATAATTATAATTATTATTATTTGTAAATGTTAATGTTTCAAAATACCCAAACAAGGCATAAAGCCTTTGGGTCACATGCTTGTGTATTTACATGTACTTTTGTAAACTGTATTACCTGTAAATGAAAATATAACTGAAACTGAAACATTGTTTTTACAAAACTGATGGTTGAAAAAACAAAATGAACAATACAGTTTGCTTTTATACGAACACCTGTAATTACAAGCCAACAATATGACATCCACTTCTATGAGTTTTCTAAAAGAAATGGATTGTGAAAGAAATGAAATATTAGTTACGATATCTATGTTCTCAGAACCAGAGGTTGTCAATAAGATTATCGGATGTATCTTCTCTGTCTGTTTTGTTCAGCTCACAAAGGCAATACAAAAAAAATGCCGTAATTACTTTCTTATTTTGTAAGTATTTAGGGAAGACATATTGATTTCAAATTGCACAAACATCGTAGAAGAAAATCAAACAATTTGCATGACACTATGATACTATTTTCACTATGAAATCATTCACGAACGGTTAAAAGTTACCAAACCATAATTGATATTTTTTAATGGAGATTTGAAATATAGCAATGAGTAATTAACCCAAAATCCTAACATCAGAATCGAAAGAAAAAATATTGTAATGAAAATCGATCAAGTTGAAAAATAGCAATTTCCATAAGAAGCAAGTCTTTAAAAAAAAAATCAAGTAATTGAACTCAAAGTCAAATGGTAACATTTCGATGCGCGCAAACTGAACACATTGACTAAATTTTGAATATATTTTGAGTTTCAAGGACATATCGATGATTTTCAAGAGGAACCTCACACATTCAGCAGTAACGGCTGCTCTCTTACACTCTCACACGAACACAGACGAGATAAAGAGCTTGCTCCATCGCC
This sequence comes from Leuctra nigra, assembly GCA_934045905.1. Lineage (NCBI taxonomy): Eukaryota > Metazoa > Arthropoda > Insecta > Plecoptera > Leuctridae > Leuctra > Leuctra nigra. Next base: position 24,603,707 of record OW203770.1, read on the forward strand.
ATCTTGGGGATACAAGTGAGTCTCAAAATGGCGGAGTTAAGGATACACGTGAGTCACATAATGGCGGAGTTGGGGATACAAGTGAGTCTCAAAATGGCGGAGTTGGGGATACACGTGAGTCACATAATGGCAGAGTTGGGAATACAAGTGAGTCTCAAAATGACGGAGTTGGGGATACAAGTGAGTCACATAATGGCGGAGTTGGGGATACACGTGAGTCACATAATGGCAGAGTTGGGGATACACGTGAGTCACATAATGGCGGAGTTGGGGATACACGTGAGTCACATAATGGCAGAGTTGGGGATACAAGTGAGTCTCAAAATGACGGAGTTGGGGATACAAGTGAGTCACATAATGGCGGAGTTGGGGATACACGTGAGTCACATAATGGCGGAGTTGGGGATACAAGTGAGTCACATAATGGCGGAGTTGGGGATACACGTGAGTCACATAATGGCGGAGTTGGGGATACAAGTGAGTCTCAAAAGACGGAGTTGGGGATACAAGTGAGTCACATAATGGCGGAGTTGGGGATACACGTGAGTCACATAATAGCGGAGTTGGGGATACAAGTGAGTCACATAATGGCGGAGTTGGGTATACACGTGAGTCACATAATAGCAGAGTTGGGGATACACGTGAGTCACATAATGGCGGAGTTGGGGATACAAGTGAGTCACATAATGGTGGAGTTGGGGATACACGTGAGTCACATAATGGCGGAGTTGGGGATACACGTGAGTCACATAATGGCAGAGTTGGGGATACAAGTGAGTCTCAAAATGGCGGAGTTGGGGATACACGTGAGTCACATAATGGCGGAGTTGGGGATACAAGTGAGTCTCAAAATGGCGGAGTTGGGGATAAACGTGAGTCACATAATGGCATAGTTGGGGATACACGTGAGTCACATAATGGCGGAGTTGGGGATACACGACAATAAAGTCGCACTGTCCTGCGACCAGCCTCAGAGCGACAGATGAATTATTGGGAGTTGATGTTGAAGAAAAAATATTCTTCAGTTTTACTTTAAGAATAATCTCAACACATTATTACAAGACTTGAAAGAAAGTACTTTATGAAGGTATAACAATAGTGTGTGGGTCCACCGGGGGGGGGGGGGGGGGGGACAAGGGGGCGCTTGCCGTCCCCCCCCCCCCCCCCTGGATGTCAAGAAAACATAAAATGTTGTAGGGTTTTACGTATAGTTTCATTTTGTAAACAAAAAGACTTAAAAATCTTAATTTCAAATGGTAAAATAAAATGCCCTGTGGGGCAATGTGGGGGCATGCCCTCTACCCCAAAGGGTCAAATTTTAAAAAAATATTGAATATTTCAACAAAATACACCTCATAACGTCTCAAAATTGATTTCAATGAGTTCAAAAACCAAAAACGCCCTGCAGGGCAGGATACGGGGATGCCCCCCGGAGACGGGGAGCCCCGGGGATGTCCCATACCCCCCTTAAAATTGTTTACGTTGCTTTCCCCACCCCCGGCAGAAATGCTGCGAACGCCCATGTGCGTAGCCCCTTTAATTACCCTGGGGCTGGATTCACAAAGAAGTATAACTTTATGACCGAAAAGCTACTATCCATATTAGCTTTTTCCATGTTTAACCTGCATATCTTTATGCATATAATTATTCCGATCGCCATTTAAAATTATAAAATAATAAGTTTTAACATGGTAAATAGCATGGTAATAGATATATTGGTAGTTGTAATGCTATACCGGCATAAAGTTATGCCGGTATAGGGCTTAAAACCTTTTGTGAATCCAGCCCCTGTCATAAACAAATGGCGCATTGTTTTGTTTTTTGTGGATACCGAAGAAACAAAAGAGATTTCAGTCACGAATCCGTCAAGCAAGACCAGTGGTCTACCGCCTGAGCTAACTCACTGCATCACATCTTAACTTCTGAAATCCTCCCACCACATCGTCTTTCTGTACATGTTGTAACTTGTCTCTTCCGTCCCAATCCATTACCAGACACTAGCGATTGATTCCGGTGCGTGATGACGCCATTTTGTCCCCCGTATCGTCGCGAAATGGCCGGACAATAAGTTAGCGACACTAGCGCCGTCCTAACGACGTGTCTCCGAAACAGATCGGCGGCTACGAATCAAGGCGTCGTGACGTAGGCGTCGGATATAGGCGTCGATGTTGCAAGAAAGAAGCGACAATGATTTCTAAAGTTCTAAGAGAAGAGATTTTATTTAGCGAGAGAAGCGAGCGTCACAGTTCAAAACTTGTCTCGAACCTAAGTCAGGTCCAATTACAATTCAGGTCCAATTTTTTTTTGCAAAATATTCATTATGCCCTGTTCTCCCGCATGTTGATTTTTAACAAGATCAGTCTGTTGGTATAACCTTCAAATAAAAGTACAGTTTTATCCCGCTTTACTGATGGATCATCTAAACAAATCCATGGTTAAGGTCTCTTATAGCTGTTAAGTACACGTTTTCTCATGAAACTGTATAATATTTCCATTCATTTCCGAGACTTTCTTATGAAGGCTTTTGCTTAGAATAGAATAGAATATCATGGTATAGAATATTTAAAGTTTCTTTATTGTGGCTTTATTCGATAAATTCATATCATTCCTCGTTAAAATAAATTGAATAATTTAATTTGGTATCTTCATTCTATACAAATACAATTCGACAAAATATTGCAAAGCATGCGGATTTCGCTTCTAGAGCGATTTTCTCCCAACTCGGTCTATTTCATTATTTCGAAAGTGAAGTACATACCGAATATTTGACTCAATATGAATTTGTTGAAGAAATATATGAGTGCGGTTACAGTAATTTTCTATTGAAAGAATGCAAACATCTGTTATTGCCAATTGATGAAAAAGCAAGCGTTTTGAAGTACACTTCTTTGAAGCTCTGTTAAATGTTTTATATTTTAATTTCGTTTTAGAAATGATGTTATCTGTTCTAGGTTTTTTATTTGCAACTTCACAAAATTGCAATAAGAATTGTAATAATTTTTTACTTAGTTCTGTAATGCCAATATTACTACAGTAGAGTTTTTGCTTAAATGTTCTGATAATAAATAAAAAGAAGGGGATCTATTAGAGAAATAGTTGACCTATTTCATACAGTCCTAGAGAAAAACGAAGAATTCAAACACTAAAATGCCAGTTGATACTTCAAAACCAATTTCGAAATCTAGATCGATTTCTTTAACTCTTTTTAGCAATTATCAACAACTGTGTCAATATCACGGATCATTGCTTGTTACAAAAGCTGTCTTATTATTTTACGACGAAGAAAAAGTTCCGTCTGAATAAAGGATATTGAGCGAAATGTTAACATGATTTTACAAAGATCGACGAGATAATGCAGTGAAGCAAAAGTCGAGGTATGTTTCTTGTATAAACCGCCAGCCACAACTTCGTTTTTATTGTCAGCTATCTTCTACGAGCAGTTGTTTGTCAGTGAATCCACCATTCTGATTTGCATTCGAAGAGAATTTTGAGAGAGATATTACTCACCCCAAAAGGGGATCTACCATGTTTTACGAGTGTAGATATTTTATAAGACATTTGTATGGATGATATTAATAACTTACCATGTTTCTTCAGAAGGAAGTTATATTCTTCAAGTTATATTAGAGAGTTTATTGTATGTGACATTTGTTCATGGATTTTCATTTAAATATATATAATAGGAGGCTAAAAAGTCTACCATTTTCAACAAAAACCAACCATGCCAATAGATTTGAAGAAAACATGAAATTTCTTTTAAAAATCATTACATCTGAAATTGTATTCTAAAATACAACAATTACAACACATTTAGCAAAATAAATGAAAAATAATTAATTAAATATTTTGCTACGAACATCATTAAAATAACACTTTATCAGTCTCCGACATTTGGTGTCAGAAAAGGAACGAAATATAATAGATACATCCAAGACAAAAATGGAGTCGATAATTTTCTTATTTCCAAGTTGTTACCTAGCATTAAATAAGGTTGTCATATCGCTAAAAATAGAGCAGAGAGAGAGAGAGAAAGGACATAAAACATCTTGCAAGCGTTCTACCGACACCGCGTTGTTCCCTTTTATTACTTATATCAATATTGGTCATAAAACATCCTCACACTCAATAAATCTGCACGCTTACAACCCTTAGATTTTATCATCGGGACTTACAAGGTAATCGTATTGGCTGACGAACATGATTCAATTATTATGTCCGAGGGTGTGAATGGCCAGAACATAGTTTACTTAAACCCTCAGCCAAATGAGATTTCGTTGTTGTGTGAACACGAAATCTGAGCTAGATACGCATTCACTAATACAATACCCAACTAGAGACAAATGTTTATTGAAATACATTTTGCTGAAATAATAAGAGTGGATGTGTGTAATTTAAACTTTTCTTGTCACTTGTTTTTATTGAATCTTTCTGTTAGTACACGTGGATATGGTGGGTGGACTATGTTCGCAGCTGTGGGCGGCGTCGAAGGTTCGGGTCCCTACCGTTTCCTGATCACGCTGAAATTTTACATTGTAAACATTAAACTGCCATAATTTACACGACTATAACTTTATAGGAATTTGTTAAAGAAATAAAATGTGTGAGAGCTAACCATGTAACCAATCATGTTGATATTTTTCAGAGTTACAGTATTTATTCAATAGTTTCTTAATTATTTTAAAATGAGATTTACTCTCAATAAACGTTTATTTAGGCATCACGCAGCTAGAACACAAGAAACAATTAACTGACATAACAATTGACATAATTTCTTGGCACGGCATAAAACTCCGATTATCTACAGTGTCTCAATCTCCAAAGTTTTCGAAATCTATAATAATTTCATGATAACAAAATGAAAGAAAAATAAATATATTGAAGGAAGCAGAATTCTGAAAATTCAGTTAAACTTTAAACTACTCGCTTTCAAAACTAACAACACTAAAACTATCTAAAAGTAATTCACCCAGCCGAGCAAGTTGAAAGTTTTCCATTCCAGAAAACCAAAAATAAAGCAAAGAGCCACGAACTACTCCTACCTAAGTTTCCACTAGTGTTGGTCTAGGATTTAAGTTTGATTTATTTGTTTGTTGCTCGCGCCCGTGAAGTTTTCCTCGGCGAGTGTAAAAGCTTAAGAGTTTTCACCGGACGCTTTCCTCTCGCTGGATTGTGGATGGAAAATCGTGTAGCTCGAATGATTAACATCTCTGGGAAAATGAGGAGAAGTTTAAAACACCGGGCGGGTGTTTTAAATCACTCTCTGGAGGTGATGTTCGTACGTCTTAAAGAGTTTAGGGATAACTCAGGGTAGAAATGGAGCAGCACTTTGAAACGGGTACAACCGATTTTTTTTTGTCGACAACACCTATTAACAAGTGTCTTGATGAAGGTAATTACAGAAACTAGTAGAGTACGGCGATAATTTCTCTACCATACATTTGGAACCCATCTCTATTTTAGGTATGTTGATAAAGAACAGGGCAAGTCAGCCATTCCTTTTATTTTATTAAACTAGGAAAACGCTCCGTGTAATGCTGGCTTTGCATGCTCCGTTATCTTCCGTCAACGTCCGACACCGTCCGACGAAAACGACCACGTGACCCGTCTCGACCAATCAGAGCCATCCCCAAAAATCTCGGACAGCGAGGGATTGGTCGAGACGGGTCACGTGGTCGTTTTCGTCGGACGGTGTCGGACGTGGACGGAAGATGACGGATCATGGAAAGCCAGCTTAACGCGTTGATGAGCGAGCACCGACACGGGGGACGTCGCCAATCGAGCCCGATCCATTCAATCAAAGATAACTAACTACATTATTACCAATTTTTCTTGCAATTTTCCATAAACACTCTGTATCAATTAAATAACGGATTTATGTACTGATACGTTTCCATCAATCTCTTTGGATAGATATTCAAAACACTTAGAATAGCAATAAGTATGTAAATTCTTGACCGATTGGTCTGGAAATGTGTAAAATATTATGCTATCTAGTCGAAACGTCGTTTTTATAACGTGAAACACGATCCATATCCTAAAATAAATTATTTTCGATAGGTAGGGACCTATACCTATGTATCATATTGACTGCATTATGTATTGCATAATATGATCCATTGAATCAACATAAAATAATCTGTCTTTCATTGAAACTGAGAATAGTTTCAGAGCAACACAGAGCAACCCAGAATGCGGTGGAATTTCTTTTTTGAAATGTCAATTCTGACAGTTTGAAAACTTTAAAAATGTCAATAAGTGCATAATTTCTCTACTAGTTGGGCTGAAAATTTATAAAATAATTTAACATGATAATCTTAATGCCATGCAAAATTTGAACTTGATCTGACAATGTTGATTTTCGACCAATAAGAAGATATGATTTTAAATGTTAATTTTTGAACCAATCAGAGGGCAATGCTCAAAAACAATCCCAGGCTAAATTAAATGATGTAAGCATGTGTGCAAAATTTCAGCTCGATCGGAGAAAAAAATGTGACCTACAGCGTCGGAAAAAATCAGAGAAAGTGTCCAAAAGAGCAGAATGGAGACGCTTCGCTACTCTCGCTCGATTAAAATTACTCAAATTATTCGCTTCTATCCTATAGCAGAATTGGCCTCTCATTTTCCTTGCTCTGCTACTGGCTACACGCAAAAGATATATGTATGTATCCCTACCTGGGAATTACACGATCACGTTGCACTAATATTACTTATATGCACAAAATGTGTAGCTTTTTAAAGCAATAATACACAACGGCTTAGAAGTATGTGAAACCATCTAAACTTCACCTAGTAACTAGTATAAAACCACGTGTGGTTAAATGGACAAAAAACAAAACTAATAATAATCCTCACCATTGTTTTGAAACGAGAAACCTCATCTCCTGAATTTCTAAAGTAGGTAGCATGTGCTTAAATAAATATGTAAAACCAAAGTATCGTTAAAAACTTTTTCGTTTTAGCTTGTACACCATTAAAAAGTAAACAATGTGCAGTTTTAACTAATATTATACTTGATATAATCCAAAATTACCAAATAAAATCATTAACTCCTAAAACCATTACAAACACGATCAACACTTAAACCAAAACTACACCATCTGCAACACACATAACGCCCCCCCCCCCCCCCTCCGGATGGCGGATTAAACTCGCAAACAATTTCCCCATTGAACGTTATTAAAAAGCTATTTCCCACCCCGGCAGGTTTTCCACGATGGTTAACGTCAGGCATTCAAGTTTCCTGCCAGGGTCTATTGTCTCGTAGTGGCCGTGTGTTTTTGTCCTACTATTGCATCTAACTTCGCGTTGGATTTAACAAAGCTGGTACGTCTACGCTTTAATGACGTCATTTCCAGGATAATTGTAGTGGGTGGTTTTCGGGAGGGGGAGGTTGAAGTTTGCCTTAAGATTCTGCGATATAGCGTACTGTACGAATAAAGTTAACAGAAAATATATTCAAATTGTGTAAGAGAAAGTTAACTTTTTAAGATTAAAACTATACCTAGGTACAGGCAAAGTAACAGAATTATTTATAGAATACAGTACATATTTACATTTTCATGTTCTTTGGGACATTTCATCCTGTATTATCAAGCGAGCGTCTCCATTTGAAACTTACGTCTCGAATCTCTTTTTTTTTTTATTTGTGCATCTGGCGTCTCCTGCCAAACGAAGTAACGTATCAGGCCAATTTTTTTTCACCAAACTTATATTACTATCTGGTTGTGATCAATATGAATTTTAGCAAGATCGGTCCATTGGTTTTACTGGAAATGGGATGTATGTTGTTTTGGTATCATTACCATAGAAAGGAAATGTTTTACACAATACTACCTATTTAACCATGATCAATGCAAATTTCTGTAGTATTTCCTGGATAAAGTGACATTTGTTTTCAACATTGACATTTCGTCTTTGACAGTGAATGTATTGAATGTGATGTTTTGTGGCAATCTATACAGTATCTGAAGAAAATATGAACTCTTCTGTGATCGTGCAGGGATTATTTACGGAATTTCGGTTAGATCACGGTTAGATGTGCTGCACATACCGGTGCTCGCTTATCAACGCGTTACACCGAGCGTTTTCCTAGTGTATTGTATAAGTAGATCATAACATAAACAATATAGGATGAAATATCTCTAAGACTATGAAAATAGGTTCCGTTATCCTGAAACATTAAAATTGTAAACAATATTTACAGTTTCAAAGATACATAATGTTTCACAAAGATACAACAAAAGATACAATTCACTGCTAGAAAGCGACATCCAATAGGCCTCCGAAATAGCCTTTAGGTGCGCCACTAGCACGACAATTAGCGCTTACCAGGAGGCTTATTCTCGAAAAAGTTATCACGTCATAAGTTATGAATCATAAAAAAGTCATAATATTAACATGGTGAGAGATAGGACAAACCTTCTTATGAATCATAACTTGGGAGTTATGACGTGATAACTGTTTCGAGAATAGACCCCCTGGTGGATGAAAAGCGAATGGTGGGGGTGAAGTATTGAAAAAGGTGAGGCCGCCGTTATAATAATGCACGATTATGCCACAGCCCACTGGATTCATCAAAGTTTACATAAACAAAACCGAGATTCTCGTGTCACTTGACTGGAAGATTTCCTTTTCACTATAGCTACACTAGGAAAACGCTCAGTGTAACGCGTTGATGAGCGAGCACGGATACGTGCAAATTCTCGAACCGGAAATGCGTACACAACGCACAGAAAATATATACAACCATATTGAATTGATTATGATCAGTGCTCGAAGTAGGCATTAAATAGTGGCGGTATGGTAACATAAGAATACCACGTGCGGGGGGGGGGGGGTACGATATTAGATGAGGGTCCAGATTCCAGAATTACACTGACAACCATTGTCATGTCATTAGTTAGATTAGTCTTTTACCTTGATGAAACAACTAAATTAAATAATGAATTTTACTTTATCTTGTAGTGAATGTTCATAGTTCATAGTTTTGCTTGAAATATGCAGTCAAAAGATAACCATGAAACGAGTAAATTAGAATCTAAAATTACGTAAATTTCCAAGAATATCTGATTTTAAGCATTCCGTTTTTTCTGAGAAGTAACGATATGAAATCAAATGTGTAAAGAAGTACCGGTATACCATACCATCCCATACCGGCCCACTTCGAGCACTGATTATGATATCAACTTAAAAGTAGGTATATGCTTTTCATCGAAACTTTAAAATAGCATCTAAGCACCTGGTTCATAAAGCAAATCAGAATCAATTCAATTGGCACTGGAAAACATTCATTTCGATACTTCATTACTGACAGATATTAAAAATGTCAATAAGTTCATACGTTCTTAACTGATTGGGATGAAATTTTGTAAAATAAGAGACAATATTGGTCTTAATGATCATGCAAAATATGAGTTTGATCAGAATTATCGAAGACCGTTTTCATTTTTCAGCCTATCAGAAGATATTTATTTAAATTTTAATTAATGAATGAATTTCAAAAAAATTTAGGGTCTGCAAACAGAAAAGTTTGTCTCTACATGTGTGCAAAATTTCAGCTCGATCGAGGAAAAACTCTAGACATGTATAGCCAAAATATGAGTTTGATCAGATTTGTCGAAGACCATTTTCACTTTTCAACCTATCAGGAGATGTTTATTTAAATTTTAATCAATCAGTAGATTTCAAAAAAATTAGGGTCTGCAACGCCCAGAGAATGTCCAAACACGTGTGCAAAATTTCAGCTCGATCGAAAAAAAACTCTGACCTGAGGTGGGATTCTATAACTCCATTGCGACCGCTTAGCAATTTCTTCCATAAGGATTAACATTGAAATAATTGCTAAGCGGTCGCAATGGAGTTATAGAATCAGCTGGCCCTGTATATCGTCAGTAACAGAAAAAAACAAAACAAAAAACAAAAAACAAAAACAAAAACAAAAAAAAAACAGAGGTCCGTGCCAAATGAGCCAAAAGGAGACGCTCGCTTCGCTCGCTCAATAACTTCATTTGAGAATAAATACATCGAAGGATAATCAGCATTACGAAATGATTTGTAGCATACTACACAGTTTTACTTAGGAACAAGCTAGGTAATATTGCTTATTTATTCATATTTCTACTTTTTTCACGGTGGCCATAGCGTTGCAGGGTAATTTTCCCTCACCAAAATTTCGCCGTTCTGCCGCCTAGTTGGCGCTACAGCCTACTTCGGAGGCGTATTGTCCGTTGTCCTTTGTCCTTTGTCCAACTTTAATATAATTACCGTTCCTTCAAACAGTCTTGTAATGACAATTTCTTACATTTCAAAAGGAGAAATATTTTCTTTTGACGTGTGTTATTTTTTAAAATGTCCAGTTTCTATATCACTTTGAGAATTCCTTAAATAACAAAGTGACGTCTCCATTGATCTCGGAACGAAAGTGATATTGAAATATAAAACGACATTAACTTAGTAACTTTTGATTTCACGTGAAACCTTTGAGACGTCGGCGTGCAAAGTATTGGTATCTTTCACAGGCATTCCATCCATACTGACATCGAGTCAGATCGAGAACTCCTTTGAGACGTCTTGGAATCGGTAATATGAGAAATGTATCTTTTGCCTGCAAGTTTGTGGCAGTGGGCGGGCGAAAGTTGAAGCAGACACTCTCACGCTGATTGGGTTATTCGAGTACAGAAGTTGCGTTGGGGTTTTATTTTATTTACGGTATTACGTGAGATTGTTGTGCCAAGACATCACGAAATGTACTGAAACATCATCGTTTGCATTATCGCACCATTCAACTCACTAAAAGTGCAAACATTTGTGCCATCGTTAAGTATTTGTATTCCTTATTTTCCTTAAAACACTTTAAAGACTATGCTTTCCAGTCTTTGTATAGGAACTTAATTAAATAAAAGAATAGTTGTATTGTTATCATACCCAATTTTTGTTTCATTTACTCTAGAATCATAAATAATGAACAAACGTAAGAACCAACAACCAAGTATGATATCGTTCAACATTTTTTAAAATCCCACTTGTGTCACCAAATGTAATATTAATTTAATTCCGCAAAACGACTAGATTACTACAATTTTATTGTAAGATTTGTCATATTTAATAAGAATAAGTACACTATCAACCTTTAAGTCATTGTTTGCGACCGGCCATGACATAAGAATTGGTTAACTCTAGTAGACTAATCATAATAATCATACTGCAGCTAATTCATATGTTAATTTTTTAAAATCCTACTTCTGCCACCAATTGTGAAAGATATTTATAACTCCACAAATACAAGTCGACTTTATTTACATTTTCATTACATTTGCCATATTAAATGACAACACCGGCACTATATTCTCCTCTTACATCTGTACCTCAGTGACCACCAACTCACAAGATCCAATAAAGTTGTTATTAGCGATATATCAGAAGAAGACGTCAAATCATCTAACATCACCACACATCCAAACAACTTTTCCTCCGAATGTATACCGAAAATCCCCGCTCAAAACATCTCGATGTCGCCTTCTCTTTTTTCCTCTCGCCGTGGAAAAATAGAATCCAATTTACTCTAGAACGCGATCCCGTCGCCAGCGATAGCTCGAGTGGGGGGGGGGGGGGAGTCTAGAAGTGATAAGCACGTCACTTCCAGGTAGCGCTATTACAACCTCCTTCCTCCTTCCTCCTTCCTCCTTGCCAGGTGGATCTTATCCTTCCCAGACAACGGCACATGACAGATCGAGGGATGAACAAACCGGAGACCTCGTCGATGATGACGTAGAATAGTTGATATGTGTAGTCAAATTTAACTAGACTCAAGTATATTTCGTCTGCATTTGAAACTGATTTGCTCGAATCGGTATTTCTATTCGAATTTCAGGCCAAACGAAGGAACGCATCAGTCCAATGTTTTCACAAAAGATTCATTACTCTCATTTTCGTGTACCTATTAATTTCTAGCAAGATTGGTGTCTTGGTTTCACCGGAAAACTTATTTATATTTAATACTATGATCTACTGATGGAGTATCTTTAATAAAAGCTGTGGTCTATTAACGCGTTCACTCATCGTTTTCATATGAGTCAAGCGACTCGACTGATGGACGATTTCGCGTCAGTGAATGTTTTATAGGATATTTGTGAAGTAATGTTGAAGAAAGGAGAAAGATGGAAGGTGAGAAGAAAAAGATTGAGGTCAATTAGGAATGTATTCTTCCTGTATTGGGTTTTGAATGAAGTTAAACAAGAAATAAAGTCAGTAAAATGCCCGTGGAAGGAATCGAACGCGAACATCCGGAGTCAGAGCTAAGTGCGTCACCTCCTAAGCCAACTAAACCAAACTTATACTTCATTCTTAAAATCAAAGGCATTCTGAATACCGTTTCACTTGACCCCAAGATAAGATTTGGAGCATCTATCCACAAAATCAACGTTGGCAAATGAAACAACGTTTCACCTTCTGTGCCCTCTTTGCCACTTCCGTTTCCGGTAGCTGTCGCCGCAAAGATGGCCGCCAAGTGAGTGGGATAGGGAAGGGGTTGGGAGGAACACCCCACACATATTCGTAGAGTCTTTTTCGGATTTAACTCATTGTGTTTTTCTTTTCCTCCCACTCCTCCTCCTCTTTTCCTCCCCCTCCTCCTCCGGCTAGAGTGTAGAGATGTGATTTAGTTTTCTCTAGTCTGCTACTTGTTAAGAATGCAGTAAAACAACTCAACATTGAACAGCTTTCTTCTCCAATGAACAGATTTCAATTAAATTCCGTTTCACACTTAAATACTGAGCGTCGTTAGTGTCTAGCTAAAATCAGGTATGTGAAGTCCGAGGTAAGTTCGCATTTGTATTCTCGTATACACTTCAAACTAGGCAAGTTGCTGAACCAATCACCATAACCTATGATTCAATCAACGTAAAAATAAATCAAATTGTAAAATGTCAGAGTTAATCATCTTGTGAAATGTACGTGTCGGTAAAATGATGTACACCTAAATTTTTCAGATGTAAGCTTTGTCATTGTCATTTCGATAAAATGTTACCATTATCTACAATTTATTTTGGTCCATTTTTAAATCATCTGGGTGTTTATGCTTACTTCAACAACTTTGTCTTAATGTTTGATGTGTAAACCAGTAAAGCAAATTAAAATTGCAGCTTTTATTAAATAATGCGAGACAAAGCATTTCGTCCCTCCGCCCCAATTGCCCTACGCCGAATGCTTCTTGTCTATACATATCTCTTGTTTTCGTTCTAGTTTTGAGTTACCATTAATGTTTGAAGAATGCACTTCTATAAAAACCTACCTTCCGATACTGCATAATGGCCAATTATAATAATAATGACAATGAAAATGGCAGTATATGACGCTATGATATTGTTTAGTGATGTAAGCAAATAAAATACTAGCACTAGCAAACAAATACTCATAAAATACTAGGAAAGCGCTCTTTGAAACGCTTTGGTGAGTTGGTCTTTGTATTGCATTAAAATTAATATGTTGTTGAAAATTGTTGCTTTATAGACGCTGGAAATAGCTGCAGCGTTAACCTTAATGATGTATACATGAAGAAGCGATGTGATAACTCTTTTTAAATAGAACAAAATTGATAAATGTTTCGTTTCAATAACTATTGAAGCTCTTGACTGGTTTGTCTGAAAGTTGGCAATATATCCAAACATTATTTTTTACGAGGATTGACAGTTTCTGCTGTATCTCGCATCTCAACCTCCAGTTATCTGTATCCTTCCAATCACCCTCTTCCAAGCCCCTTTTTTCCCTTGCCCTCTGAACACCATCCATCCAGGAGCTCCTCGGGCGTACACGCTTAGTTAGTTTGAAAATTAGTTTGAACGGCAAAAAAGTTCAATCATTTTTTTTTAAATAAAAATATTTCATCGAAATTTTTCTCAATAACTATACATGTTTAATAACCGCTGCTATGTCATGAGGGATGTACAAAATGTCAGATCGATTGGTTGAAAGGTGTATACTGGGCATTGCTAGTAAAAACACTTGAAAAGAGAAAGACCGCGATGGTACGTCATAGTAACGGTCACTGAATCATTCTGTCACATAAGTAGCCGGTCGACTCTTATCCTCGAACCGAGTCTAGGAGTGGAGTTGTGCGTGGGGTCCGCGGGCAGCGCGCAATTTGGCACCGTTTCGGCGACGTTGTCGCGCCTCTCGTCCGCATAAAGATGTCAGGAGGCCCCCCGAGTGGATTTACAACCGCCCGGCTCCTTCGTCGGAGATACATTTCCAAACCAGCCTCCACTGCGCGGGTGGAATAGCGATTCGCACAGTTTTAATTGTTGCTAAGTGCTTTGTTGTATAGGGGAATGAAAAGTATACTTTGCTCGTAGCTGGAAAATGTGTGAAGCTAATTTTCAATACTCGGAAAATACTCGACTTGAATTCCCTTCACAGAAAATATATGTAGGGAATTAAAATCATAACACAAAACATTAATCAATACATGATCAATATTAAATAACTTCCCATTATTCTGCTAATCATGGCAACTTTGTAGGACATCAATTCACCGGAAGTAAAACAGTGATCAATTAGCAGTGATCAAGGTACATATTTTATGAAAATTTTGTTCATACGTATGATATTTTATATTCTGCTCCTGTTTAACTAGTATACTACCAGATAGCATATTTATCTCATTTTCTCCATTGGAAAGTAGTGAAAACTGAACCCCTATTATTTGTAAGTTGTCAATGTGCTCTTCACTTTGTTATACGGTACGACACTTTCTCCAGAGGAAGGATTTATTTTTCAATTAATCCGAAAATTGGTGAAAAGTTAAAATAATTAGCCGTGCAAAATATGAAGATAGAGTTTTACACTCCATTGACAGACCAATACTTCATGTATGAGTATATATTTTTTTAATTATCGGCGATATAGGTCAAGGACTTAAAAATGTTGACATTTTAAGACCAATATTGGTAAAATTGATCCACAGTTAAAGCACAGCATAAAGAACATGCATCAGTCGAATGATACAATATGGAGTTGATTGATAATAATGTGCACATTCATTCATTCAATCGTTCATTTTTTCATTTATTTTGAATGGGTCTCATTAGTCTAAAATATGTAATTTTTTGTGAAATATAGTTTTTACTGATTCCCTCAGTTAGGTGAATGTTAATATATACCAACTGCAATGTGAAAAGATTTTCCTTGAGTGGGACCCGAACCCACGATCTTCCGATATCCAGTCAGATGCTCTACCAGCTGAGCTACCGAGGCAGTTTAATTATTGTTTGAATAGGCATGGATAAATGAGTGAAAAATATTCAATATAAACCGAAGCTGCCCACGTTTTAGAACCTGAAAAAATAAAAGTCAAAGTCCAAAGAAGACCTTTGTCTATTGAATGTTGCCCTCCATTTCATTTTCTAGTATTTACAGTGCTTGCAAAATGTTACTTCCTTTGTGGAATAAACCAGAGAAAGTGTCAGTCGCGCTGTTTTTATTTATTTGTGTAATATGTGCTTCATGGCTTACATCAGTCATTTGTGTTGCTCTTTGTATGACATGGTGTTTGCCCATTATGTCATGAGATCACCTGCATATCTCTAAAACAAGAAAAAGAAAGATTCTCTTCTTGATGTTGTGCATCAAAGTAGCTTAGAGAAATGTCTGTAGATCAAAAGGGCTTTGCCACCTATTTGTTTTGAAAAACAAACGCTGTGTTGTCTCATAAAGGATTGACTGGAAAGTTCGATTGCTCTGAACTTTCACTCAGGAGGCGGGTGTTTCGATTCCCACGGTCGACACTCATGGAGTCCAAGACTTGAATCGGCGTTTTGAAACAGTTTGCGTTTTCATTGTATAAAACGTGAACAAATTGAAGGCTAAGGCTTAGTTGTCAACTTGTTTTGCTATAAAACAAAGAAAACGCGAACGTTTTCAAAACGCCGATTTCAAGACTTCTTGACTGAGAATTCTCGTCGTTTCTCCACAGAAGTAAATGTTGGGAAGGTTCCCGACTAATAGGCAACGACCGCATTGTTCTCGATGAATGTCTTTTTTGTCTGGGGCTCAACGTCGCACTGTTCTGCAGCGAGGCTAATGGCGACGGATGAATGATTTTGATGATGA
This sequence comes from Leuctra nigra, assembly GCA_934045905.1. Classification (NCBI taxonomy): domain Eukaryota; kingdom Metazoa; phylum Arthropoda; class Insecta; order Plecoptera; family Leuctridae; genus Leuctra; species Leuctra nigra. The sequence continues at coordinate 24,619,814 of OW203770.1, forward strand.
TTGGGAGATGATGGTAAAGAGTAGGAAGGGTGGAAGGTGGGAAGGAGGCGGTCGTGGCCTATTAGTAGGGTACCGTCCCAGCATGCCTGTCGACTGAAAGAATACCACGAAAAAAGCCTAGTCAGGAAGGACGGCCGCGGGAATCGAACCCGGGCCTCCGGAATACAAGTTCAGAGCGTTACCACTCAGCCATACCTGTTCCGTCTCATTGAATGCCAATTACTGTTCTGTAACTTGGCTAAAGACAACTAATGAATGATTATGATGAAGATGAAGAAAAGTTAAGTGTGGATGGTCGTAAGTAGGAGGTCGTGGTCTATTAGTAGGAAACGTCTCAACATTGGTAACCTCAAAAACAAATTGGTAATGAAGTGTTAATGCCTGTGCCAGCTTGCTGTGTATTTTATTTAATATGAATCATTTATTTATAAATGTCATATTTTAATGTATGAAAAATATGATATAAGGTCGTCAACGGATCTATCCCATTTTATTACAGCAAACACGTAGGTATCTAGGTATATGATTGAAAAATGTCAAGACAGAAAAGAAATTAAATACGTTCATATATCATTTTACTCAGTATAAGCGCAGATACCAAAAGAGTCTTCAGACATCACATGCAATAAAAAGTGATTTGAGTGATACATCTCAAATGCAGGTCATATGGAACGAAGTATGCATTTCCCTATAAATAAGTTCTGGAATTGCTTTTCCGTTTAGCGTTCTACCACCACACTGTAGATCTTTTTAAGAATCCCACGTTTCCTTTTAGCTCAAGTTATTGTTGCCACAAGTAGGTTTGAAATTTGGCAATAAAGTCGACCGGTTGTGCTAACCTAATAGAACAGGTCAAGAGTGGCTGCATTTATCGCATGAACCAATTCCGCAATGTCCACCACAATAACAGCTTATACCAAGCAGTTTCAACAAATTTTACACTTACCTTTTCTCCCTTTTTCTGCTACAAATAAATATTAAGAACAGCACTTTTGGCTCAGAGAGCGAGAAGGGCGGTTATTTTTAATGTCGCTTGGCTCAGTTACATAAGAGTGAATTTCTTTAACGCTGCTAGGTTGGTAGATAACGTAAGAATCAGAATAATATCGCAGTTTATGCTGTAATATTGTTCAGTAGTAGAAGTTGGTAGCACTGGAGTGAAACGGTGGCTGATATAAAAAAAATAAATACGCAAACTGAAATGGGGTATGTAAGTCCTGGCTATAGGCTGCAACGTTTAGTAGAAAATTGGTAGTTTCTGAGATTTTTATTAAAGTGCATAAAAGTCTGGATAGAATAAAAGAAATAACATTTTAGTAGGTCAGATTTCACAAGATATAGCAATTCAATTAATGCATTATGAAGTTGTGTCATGAGTTCACTCTAACATCGAGCAGTAACGAAAAGCGAAAAACATGATACAACTTGTCTCTTCAGTCCTTGCTATTACTTAACGATATTGCCAAATTATTATAAAAGTTTCCTCCTTGAAAGAAAAACATTTTAAAAATATTACCTCGCGTTCTTCTTTTTCACTTTCACGTAATGAAGTAGCTATCATTTATTTAATGAAATTTGAGTTTAGTAAGAGAATATACAAAAGCTAGAGCTCTCGACTCCGAAAAAGCGTTAGGTCGAGTTTGACATTTCAGGGAGGAAATGTCGCAATTTTCCATGGTTTTACGTTAGTTACAATTTTAAGTCACATTTTGCTGGAAAGCGTCCTTCATGAAACGTTTTGAGCTTTAGTTAATTAACTGGATGGCTCATTAGGAGCTTGATGAGGATATAGTCCACCTCCCCAAAGGCGTAAATACCACCCCCCTCCTCCCCTAACCCCAAGTAATACGCCCCCCCCCCCCACCCTCGATGACTGTAAACAATTAGGCGAAGAAGCTATAGACTTGAAAATAGTTTTTATCTGAAGAATTTTCTACGATAATAACTTTGTTTTCATGTATGAAACAGTGTAGCAGTAAAAACTTTTCTTATGTGAATTGTTTACATCGTTCTCTGTTTTATGGAGAGATGAATTTATAAAAGGTCTTAAATGAGAATTACTTACTACTTACTCTTTTCAAGAATATTAGGATTATTAAATTAAGTACTTTGAACCTAAATTGTAGATATTTATGCCCAGATACGGTTTCATAAAAATAAAACTCCGTTTGAGATAAATGCGTGAAATATTTATTTATAAAATGTAACAGAAATTTTTTTCTTTTCTCTTACCTTACTGTACAATTATAACTCATTTCTATGTACTGTCTTATAAAAATTAACGGGTGGACACTCCTGGGTCCATATTTAAAAAACGTCTTTGAAACATCTTCGAAGTCGTGGAATTGCAAGGATAACATGACAGCGTCAAAGCATATTCCGTACTCGTATATCATCGCGTTCACTCACCATTTCCTAACTTCGTTGATAAATGCACTTATAAATGCTAGAATAATGCAAACTACTTAATTAATCAAAAATTTTCACACATTTTAATTAATTTCAAGGAAATTAACTCGAGAGGCAGCAGTTTATTAATTTAAGTCTTGCTAACTCATATTCTGTGTTCTTTATTAAAAATAGAAAAAAAACATAATCCTTGATAGCTTTGTATCGCACATTCCTTGAACGTCAACATTCTTTTACTTCATGAAGACAGGGAAGAAGTATTTTAAAAGAAGGGAGAACATAGAAAATATCCCAAAAGAGTTTTATAAAAGGGAAAAAAGTTTTTTTATATAATATCTCCATCGTATTTTTTGTCTACTTTAAAAAACTCTCTCTGAAGCATCTATTTTATTCCTACAATGGATGACTCGGATAACTCTGAGAATTATGGGCCGCCGTTTAGTTGAAATAAGTTACGAATTTTAATCCGAAATCTTGTGAAACTCTTTTGTGTACAACTTTCCGAATAGCATTAATAGTTAGAAAACTTTGGCCAATGTTAGGAATTTGACATCAACTCTGAGCGATATTTTGTAAGGAGTTTAAAATAGATTGACCTTGTCTTGAGTTATCTAATATTCTTGACGTTGCGGAATTTAAGTTAAAAAATAAATTATTTAGTTTTGTAATTGTAGAAGGTGCCTACCCTCGACAAAGGGAATTATCTAAATACTAATCGAATTTCAAGATCCATATATTTTAGATGGCTAGATATTATAACATCAGCCATTGTTCATAGTGAAGGCCCAATATCTTGTTTGAACTGAGTTACAATCATGATCAATTTCAATCACAGCTAAAATCAAAATGGCGACAAGAATAAAGTTGAGCCATAAAATACTTCTTATATATATTGTTATACTATTATTCAATTATACTAGAATATTGTCACACTTGTAATATTAAAGCAAAATATTGCAAGTTCTTTATTACTTTTGTTTGACCTAGAATTCAATCACGATTCAGATTTCGATCGCGTTATTTCAACACGATTGAGATTTGAATCATGATTGAAAGCTTTATGGTATTTAGGTATTACATATATGTTTAATTAAAAAGCATTAATAAATTCGCTCAGAATAAAGAAAAATAAGTATAAAACAAAACCAGACAAAGTTTTCTGATAGTGAGCATGGGGTTGATTTCTTAATAAGATTTTTTTTAATACATTTTTATTTATCATAAATTAAATACATTTAAACGATCAAATTATTTGATTCAATATCAAATAGGTAAATTAAAAATTTGCATCCGTTCTAGAAATCATTTGTTATTGCTAACACTCTGAGAAAACTCTAATTGCATAATTAAAAACGTGTTTAAATGCTATTGTTTACGCTCCGAGTTTTTATCCTACTGAACTGTATGTGAAAAAAATTACATTTTTACCGAATTCTTTTTCGAGCAACAAACTGCATTAACCAGGCGGAAAATCACGAGCATAAAATTGCTCGTTGAAAAGATTCTCCCCCCCCCCCCCCCCCCCCCCCCCAACGTGTGTGTAAAAACCGAATCTCGTCACATAAAATGAATACATAAAAACACAACAGCCCCTCTCCCTTCCCAGACCCCTGCAGCGCTCATGGTATAAGCTACGCCAAGCAGCATAGGGGGTGAAAATGGAGAGGTTTTATAACATACAAGATCATAAAACAGACATTTAATTGTGGATCACTTGAACATTGTCAGCTACTTTTTTAATAGTCTTCTTTTAATTTCGTGGAATTTATGGAAGATAAAATATGCACATGTTTGACATTAATAAGGATTCAGGGTATTCATGCAAACATTTTAATTAAAATGTTTCATTAAAACCATATCTCTTGCATTTCAGAAAAATAACGGAAATTAGCGGAAATTAGGTTTGTCCCAGTTTCTTTGAACCTAATCTGTTTAAAACTGGATTGAAAAACTAGAGATTTTACGCAATTAGGTAATGTAGCCATTTTATCGGAAAGTCAATAGATACGAAGAATGTTTAATACACCGGCTGGAGCAAGAGTCTCCTCAGATCGCCGACAATTGACAATCACAATTGACAATTGACAATCCTCGACAATTGACAATCACTAGTCATTGTCATTGAAATCAGAGCTCACCTTCTGGAGTTGTTAAATTATGAACTAGCATATCTCGGATTATGCCTACAAATATTCGAATACTGTTTTTACTGTGGCCAAGTGTACATCTAAAATAACGGAACCCTCATGGTCGTTCTTCAACCCTTACTGTCAGTGCAGAAGACACGAATGTTGGGATAGTTACCAACTAATTGTCCACCACCGCCTCATACTTTATCTCTGCTCATGGGACGTTACAGGATTTCCAATCGGCTGGAAAAATCATGTCTAATATTTTTTGGGGGAACTCAGTAATATATCTGCAGATCGATTTCGAAAATAAAATTGTCACATGAACTGGCCACTCTGGTCTGACTGTGAAGTAAAAAAGAAAATTTATTTGGGAAAAGCCTTGAACTTCTAGGGACTCAGAGGTTGAACTTTTCAGCGGTGATAACTTTAAAAATTAATCACATATTGTGCCAAGACTTGGTACATAAGCTAATAAAAATGTCACCCAATCGAACTATGTGCACTAGAAACTCTAACCCTCCAACAACTCTTTCACTCCTCCCGTACTTTCAATGGCATTATTAACCTATAGTTACAAAACAGAAGGTTGGAGAAGCTATTATAAAAAAGTAAATCTGTAGATAATGGTATCTTGCACGCGGGTAGAAGCGATCTTTTTATCACGAATGCGTACGTTGAAAGTGCAATGTGCGTGCACAAGATGGTAGAGTGAAGCACAGGAAAAAAAACACAAACGTGCGGAAAATTGGATGAGTTTTCATGAACAGGATGTTTCAGAAAATGTTGTATACAGGGAAAAAAGAGACAAAGTGTTTACCATAAAAAGCTAATATATCATATATATGAAGCCTGAAGCTGCGGTATAAAATAATGCACTTTGTAGAATGCGACTGCCTTCGGTTTTAAGCGAATACCTGACTGGACTCCAAACGATCCAGAGCAGCTGGAAAATGAGTCGTAAGAAGAGTCTTATCAAAGACTTGCGACGTTTTTGACATTTTTAAACGTCCAATCTCGCTCAGCCAACAAAGAAGACCGTGAAAGTACAAATCCCAGAAAAAAACACTCCGTGTAAAAAAGGCAGCCAAGTCTCTTTACTTAAAAAAAAATCAACACCGAAAAGGAGTGATATCAAAAAAGGAGCCAAGTCAATGACATTTCCAAATATTTAATCGTATCTTTGAAATAAAAGTATAAACACCGAGAAATACTTTACAAAAGGACTTGGCGCATCGTTTTTTTAAAGACATCATTCTATCCTAAAAGTGGAAAGATTATTAACAAGTAGGTACATATTCCTCTTTTTATTTGAGCCAGTATCTATGAATCAAGCTACTTTTGGTAATGGCTATTTTATAATTTTGTAATGGCGATAGAAGAAAGATGTCATGCTGTAATAGAAGTAATAATAAGGGAGGTAGAATTAAATAACAAGGAAGTGGGCTCATATATATTCTTATAGCACTGTTAATATGGTGATATTAGAAGGATATCTTTTCATAATTTGATCATGACTGAAGGAAATCATGAAAAGTTGTCAAATAATTACTAACTATTTATAGAACACTATTATATTATGGCAGTAAATTATTATGGTATATATTATACCATTATATGGTATATATTATTATGGTTTTAATAGTTGTTCAATGTGACTTCACTGTGTACTTTGTGAAATGTATTGTTATAAAATGTGGATTAATAGAAATGTATTTCATTGTGAGAAGGTATAACGCATGAGACTTAATTATGTTGACCACGAAACAATAATATGAAGATAACTATTGTATATTTATTACAAATATAGGCAACAAGTTTCATCGCGTACATATTCAAATAGAAAATATTTTACAGTAGGTATGTAGGTATAATATGTAATTGAAAGTTGTGTCCCTATTATTCTAAAATTTCTAAATTACGGTTGTATATAAATGGCATATGCTTATGAATAGAAAAATGTCTTTAAAAAAACGATGCGCCAAGTCCTTTTGTAAAGTATTTCTCGGTGTTTATACTTTTATTTCAAAAATACGATTAAATATTTGGAAATGTCATTGACTTGGCTCCTTTTTTGATATCACTCCTTTTCGGTGTTGATTTTTTTTTAAGTAAAGAGACTTGGCTGCCTTTTTTACACGGAGTGTTTTTTTCTGGGATATCACTTATTTTGTTAGTTTATTCATACAGCTTGTAGCACATGTCCGAGCAAGGACTAATTTCTTTAAAAAAATACGCCTCAACCGATTAGGATAGGTACTAAGAAATTACAATCGGTCCAGCCGTTTTCGATATATTATAACGTCCCTTCCGGTTTTGAAATGGCGGCCGAAATTAATGTCGTCTTGAATTCATAATTATTAGTCCTACAAAATTGCATAATTTGATTGCAATCGGTACAGCCGTTTTCGATATATTATAACGTCCCTTCCGGTTTTGAAATGGCGGCCGAAAATAATGTCGTCTTGAATTCATAATTATTAGTCATACTATTTCCAAAATTTGGTTGCAATCGGTACAGCCGCTTTCGATAATGACGTCACTTCGGTTTTAACAATGGCGGCCGAAAATAATGTCGTCTTTAATTCATAATTATTAGTCCTACACATTTCCAAAATTTGGTTGCAATTGGTACAGCCGTTTTCGATATATGACGTCACTTCCGGTTTTGACAATGGCGGCCGAAAATAATGTCGTCTTTAGTTCATAATTATATTAGTCCGACATAATTCTAAAATTTGGTTGCAATCGGTACATCCGTTTTCGATATATGACGTCACTTCCGGTTTTAACAATGGCGGCCGAAATTAATGTCGTATTGAATCTATAATTATAAGTCCTACACAATTCCAAAATTTAGTTGCAATCGGTACAGCCGTTTTCGTTATATGACATCACTTCCGGTTTTAGAAAATGGCGGCCGAGAGCACTGCAACCTTGAATTTATAATTATTTACAATGTATGTTTACTAAATATCTATTTAAAAGTATAAAGTGGTGAATTTAGTGTCCTTTAGAATATTAATGACGTCATTTAGCATTTTTATGACGTCATTTCCGGTATAGGTAATAAGAAAACAATTTAGTTTTATCTAGTTGATACTTCATGAATGACCTTCTGAATTCAATAGCGCTAATTTCCGTCAAATCGCTCATGCCGTTTTCAATATATGACGTCACTTCCGGTTTCATTTAGTGGTTCCTGCCGCCATTTCCGGTACCGTTAATTTGTATGTTCATTTATCCCAATTGATTTTTCAAATAGATTGCAGAATGAATATACAGGAGCTAGTTCAGTGGCAATCGGTACAGGCGTTTTCGATGTATGACGTCACTTCCGGTTTCAGGAATGGCGGCCGAGAACACTGTGTATTGAAATTATAATTTTGTATTGTCTTTGTTACAATGTAAGATAATGATATGTGTATTTAAAGTATAAAGATGATAATGAATATCATACTGATGATAAAGTATATCATCAGACGCCAAAAGTGCATATGTGGTAAAAATTTCAGGTTGATCGGTTCAGCTGTTTAGGCTGTGGCGGTGATAGCAACGTTTCCTGATATCATCATCAGAATCAGAAGTGATGTAATTTCACTGTTTTCTCGGTCCTCTAGCGCGCAAATGGCATAACCTATTGTTCCCAAATTTGGTATTTGTAGTGGGGTGGGCCATAGCTCGAAATTAAGATATTTCGCAACAATGTGAGATTTACCAATTTTGAGATCCAGTAGGCCGAAAATGCCATGTTGTTGCTTACAGTAAAAGTAGTTGGTCTGCTCCTCAGTTTATATAGGCATTTACGGTATGTTGAGATACTGTGAGTGTACGGTACGACTTGGCTGTGTGGAGCGACCGCTCCACTAGATTTTCTCAAAGTATATACTGAGAGAGCGAATGTGAAAACATTCTTGCAACTTCAATTGGCCAGTAGCGATGGAAGGAGCTTAGAAATGCGTCCCTTCTAAGGACCTTGCCAGGCTGTCAGAAGGTCAAGCTTAAGAACGAATGATTTTTGTTCTTAGAACAGGTCTTCTCAACCATTTTCACACCATTGGGCAGACATAATATAATTTCCCCATTTCCCAGGAAAGTCTAACTCTAGCTTAAAATGTGTTTCCGAAAAATATGCTTATATAGTAAAAAAACAACTTTATTCTTTTATATTTTTTTGTGGAAACACGTTCGCGCCCGAAGCGTTTACATTACAGCCATATGAGGATCCGGGCCGCACTGGCCCAGCAAAACTTTTAGAAATTCAATGTGAATTTGGACTATTTCTATGCGTTTTGTACAATTATTTTTGACGATTTGATTTTTTAATACCTATAGGAATATTTCTTTTTAATTATGAGAATTTGTTTGAAAATGTTCATGTTAAAATTTGGGGCAGATATTTTCCCCTGGAAGTCTAAATTTTTCCATGAAATAGTTGCAAAAGCTGCGTTTGTTCCGAAGCTCCTAAATTTACAACTCGTACAAAGCACAAAGAAAAACTAAATTTCACTATACAGTTTAAATCAATGTCCATTTAAGAAACCAGACACAAGTTCAATATCAATCAATACAAAAGTGAATGAATGACATTTAAAAATTGCAACTTACAAAACACCTAAAGTTTATTGATAAATTGTTACCACTTCAGCCGCCAATATGCATGTTATATTCACAAAACCTTGAATAAAAAAATATTGAATGACCTTTAAGATAATTATCTTTTGTCTTCTGTCTTCTGTCAACAATACAAAACTTCTTAATTATCTCCGCAGAAATCATCTTGAATTCGCTTCAGCTATTGGTCCGGATTATCCCTGCTCTCCCTCGGGATTTATCTAACACGATATTAAACCAGAAGCAATCCAGAACAAAGCTCAATACATGCCTCGATTACATTCAAGATTCTAATTCCAATTCCAGGAACAATACGTCCCCAACCACATCCTGAAGGACTCTAGATTAATAATTATTATCGTAGAGCTATTGACGTAATGATTTCTCTTCATGGGATATTCCGAGCACATAGCTGGCGCCACCCCCCTCCCCCTGGCGCCACCCCCCGTTGTCAGACGTGGGGTCTCGGAGACGAGCAGCTGTCTTATTTGTCTTATGACTTGAAGCTAAAGCGAGAGATAAGTTTTAAATCAGAGAAATATGAGACGGGGAATCTGAGGAAAACGATCGAAACTTTGATTTGATTTGATATTCTAGACTGTAGTATGTGAAATATGTTACATAATGGGCATATGAAATCGAACCCACATAGCTCAGAGGAAATTAGGAAATCCCGTAACCCCTTATATACAGCCCATATTGATTTCTATCCAATATTTAAGATTATAACTTCGAACTACCTAATAGGGAAGTCTCCTCATTTTTTCTTAAATTAAAAATAAAAACTAGAGGAAAAATGATAAATGTCAACACTTGTTTTCCTTGTCTAGTTTGTCATTTTCATTGTCAAATCTCGCATTGAAATATCGCCTAACATTCAGGCTGGTAAAACGGAGTTGGACAACATGAACGATTATGACGTAGACAGCAATGTTATCAGCAACTGGTCTCATCATGATTATACATTGGGTTTATGTGATTCAATACACGTTTTTGACGTCATTTTTCCCCTTGGGTCGTTCTTGCGCTCGCGATAAGTGACTCTTTTTATTCAGATTCGATTAAAGCTTTGCTACTAGAGTATTTATCCCACAGATTAAATTTTTTGATCATCGAGATCAGAAACGTGTATATTTTTAAAAATCCAAGTATTTATTTCATTCTACATTCTAAGAGACTTCCCTATTGTAAAATTATTAGTCTTTTAAATGGTTTTCAACCCTTACCTTTGAAAAATCGCAGCGTAAGAGACAACTTTCTTCACATACCTTGTCGCCTAATTATATTTAAATGTGTATTCGATAGTTCCAAAAGTGCTGGTCCAAAGTGATTCAAAATGGTGTCTAAAATCATTCCTAAACGGTTTTCCACTTTTCAGTTGTTTTATAAACACAAAACGTATTATCTTACGGTAGGTAAGAAAAACAATTACATATTCAATATTTATATATTGCTTTATCTAAAACATAACACCACACTAAACCATCTCCACAAGATTTAACGTAGATTTAACTACCTACATTTTCTGTCCTGCACTGCACTTGTGTGATCCCCTTTATACGCTGTTCTATCAAAGAGTTTGCAGAGCAGTAAAAATATTCATGCAATGTGTCGAGTCTCGTAGGGAACGACCACTGTGCATAAATAATTATGAAACAAAACATATGTTATATTGTATCACATTGCACCACACTGCAAACACATTGTATGGACGTAATTGTATCATCAATCTCATATTCAGCCAGGAAATAAAGTTAAAACGAACGTGTTAAAATAAACTTTTGATATTTTTCAAAACACAATATACCGATTGAAAATTGGATCGAATGATGAAGTCCGTTATGGGTATGTCCATGTTACCACTTCCCCACGTACGAATCATTTTAGAAGAAACAGAGTCAATGTAAATAAAAATGGGAAAGGTCTCTTCAGTCGCTACAAAAGAAAAAATGTTGCTTATTCTTTCCTAAATCAATTAGTATATTTTAATGTGTAATAAATATACCTAAGTCCTAGTTTCCCAACATTCTCTATATTTGTAGCTATCTTGTTGACTCGATCAAGTAGGTTACTGTTAGTCTCTCAAGATCTGAGTATAGACTCGATTGCCTCATCCCACTCTCCTGTTATTACTCCATCTCTCAGTCATGTTCATCACCATCTGTCTTTACACCCCCTCCCCACCCACCACCCACAGCCTCTTCCTATTGTTTAGAATCGATCTGAGGAGGTTGCCAATGAGTTACACACATCCTCTCAGCGCTATTGTCTCGCCAGCACAAGAAACATAACATCACTTTCATAGAAGAATCATTAATATGTGATGTAGCCTGATTTTCATTTCAGAGTCGGCTGCACTTGAAGGTAAACATTTGAGATAAGATTTCCTAAGTATCGTCATAACATTTGAACTATTGAGATTATGAAAAATATGGAAAATAATTAACATACTATCTAATTTTTGAGTCGACCTTGAAACATAAACACCAACTTGTTACCACAAAATTTGTGCTCGCAAACTCGAGTCGACGCTGAAATAATATGAACATAAAAGCTTAAAGACGAGTTGGGGGCGGGGCACCAATGTTGTAATTAGCTGGTGCTTATGTTGACATGGATGCCTAAAAATTAAGTTATGCTTGTTATTTTTCAAAATTTGCTTAATTTGACTGATTTGAAAAGTTATGATATTATTTAAGGAAATAATCTCCAATATTATCTCCAATGTATATCCAAAAAAAAATGTATTTGAAAATATTTATTTATTAGTATTCTAGTACTAGTACCTTCCGGAGTTCTAGTACAAAAACACTTACAGTACATACATTTTGCCCAAATTTCTAGGTATTTAGGAGCATTCTAGCGAAAAAGCTTACATTCGCCATATTTAGCGATTTTTTAGAAAACCCCTGACGAGCCACCTTCATTCCTTATGGATAATTTACTTCTCAACGTGTCTTCAGGCATCACTCATCTCTCCAACCATAACAAGCCGGTTAACTAGCCAACCAACCGATCAAATAAGAAACTACCAAACTTCCAATCTTCGTATTCGAACCCACTTTAAGTGCTTTCGAACATCAAGTTTTCAAATTACTACTTTGTTGTGTCCCCCCCCCCCCCCCAATTCACGAAGAGCTTTTCCACACTCTGTTTACTACCATCCCCCATGGTTCATCAGAATGGTTGGTTAGTTAGTCGATGCTTATATTTCTTGAATGGTCGCAATCTAAGTTAGTTGTGGTGTTTTGAACGAGGCCTTCAGGGTTAGGTTGAAGTCATGTTGAAACTTACGTGTAGAGGTGAAGAGTTGCATTGCAGCAAGTTGGCTTACAAACTTGGCATCAACTTCGGAGATAGTTAAATATAATAATGTTGTGTGGAAGCGGAGTAATTTGCGTTCTAATGGAATCTACTTTCGGGGGTGAGTTTTGGGTTTTTGAGAGAGCTTTTATAGAATTAGAGTTGAATATTGATCGGGTGGTAATTGAAAAGTAATTGGTTGTCAGAAGATAGGAATAAGGTTGAAAGGACGGACTTCAGAGGGGAAGAATATTTAAAAAGGCTTTTAGGACTTGATGTCTTAGCTTGTAAATAGCACTTGATTCCACCAACCCCTTACACAAAAAACCATAGAAAAATTGTGTTTTACACAAAATATTTGTAATTTATTAATAAGAAACATAAACGCGAAATTGAGTTGTGAAAATAGTTCTGTATCTGTTTTTAATTATTTAAAAGCATACAATGAAGCAATTGACGAAGATATTGGCTCCCGTCACTAACTAACTTGAACAAGAATGTTGGCACGAATGGGTCTTAATGACTTAACGCGCCATAACTAAGACCCGGTTGTAAAATATCCCTTCGTAAGACAGCCACATAGAGCCAAATCGATTATATGTAAAAGAAGTGTACACAACAATATTTCAAAAAAAAAATCAACATTACAATTGATGACATTGATTGGTACAAAAATAAAAATGTCTTTCTTAGCTTAAATTGCGTTGAAATAAAACGTTGATGCGTTGATGATTAAATATCATCAATTCACTTAAAATCAGTCACTTGGTTTCAGTAAATTAGTTTAATTTTGTGAATTTAGAATTATCAGACCTCCGCCTGTAAGGTAGCATGTACAAGATAGAATACAAAGCAGGAAACTACACACTATTTATGTGCAATTAACGTGGCATGTACATTCGCAATCTCGTCTCCAAATTATCTCAATCACAATGATTAACACCTAAATGTACTTAATTACGCACCATAAAATCTAAATCTCACGTGAGAATCGCTTCCTATGCAGTCATATAGTTACAACCTATCATCTCGCGAGCAAGATTCCTTCTCTATTATCCAAATATTCTCTCGAACAATGCAGGACCCGCCTCACACTCTCCTCATTCACCCGACTCCATACTCGAAGTTCCCACTGCAGACTTCCATAACGTACAAGAGTAGGAGATATAACTTGCTGCTAGAACCACTCGCTGAAGTTACTCGACTTGTACAGTAATTTACATCACAATGGACGATTAAGTTTACTGGAGGAGGCTGCTTGGAGTTTGGACGGTTTTCTTTAGAGTTGGTTAAAGATTCAGATAAGACGTGTATATTTAATATGATGTTATAAGTTAGATTTTATAAGCAGAATAATAAAATTGTGTGGTATACAAATATTAGTTAGATAGGAAGGGATGTTCGAAGCTTGAAGTATCCCCAACTTACCGGTGCTCGAATCAAAGAACTTTTTGTATTTTACTTACTAAATGTGTTATGTTCAATTAATTTGTAATATCCTAAGATAATATTTATTTTCAGTCTTAGTTAAGCTTTATAAACACCGGAGTTTTCATTTTAATATACCATCCTATGTTTACATTTGAAGTATGATATGAAATCTTCTTTATCAAATATTTAAAATTTTCAGAATATATTAGTTACTTATTAAATTTCAAACTTTTTCAGTTAATTAAGCCAATATGTTTTTAAGGTAAATAAAACTTCATTAAATATATGCTTTTCAAAACTAAGGATTGTAATTTAAGTTAATTCATAAATTTCTTTCATATCTGAATGCCGTTTCTTCTTCCACATTTTACAGAAATAATGAAGAGGAAGTATCAGTTAGCAATAAAACGAAAATCCTATAAATATAATATTATTCTGGATAGGGTTGAACTTTTGTCAAAACTAGTGTCTTCACTTTGACCATTTATCTTCGGATAAGTCTGTTCGTTTTCTTCACACTTACTTCCGAGTTAAATTATGCATAGATTGTCATGATACAGCATGCTAGTTCGAAATGTTAGGTTATGAATGATGTTCACGACGACAGGATGACGTATAAGAACCTTGACAACCAGCTTACCTTGTGATGGAGCACGGTGCAAAGATATTAACCGGCGTTTTAATGCAAGGTGTCAAATAGCTTGAACTGCTCGAGCTGCCACCAGTGTTTGACTTTTTGAACTACAACGTAGCACGTACTTCACCTAGTTCATAATTGTAACTTCCATTAACAATTTAACGCCACGTATGTTGGATGAATATGTTTCAGTTTCTTAACCAAAGGCGCGCGTGATGGAAATGGTAAATTGTGAAGGAGAGCGGCATTCTAATTCTGGAAATAGATTTAAGTGAGGAGAAATTATACTGGGGAAATATTCAACATGAGATAAATTGTTATTACAAAAAGATAGTGAGTATAGCTCTTAATTCATGCATTGCTGTACTAAGCCCTGTGATGTACTTGGTTCAAATGAGTGATTTATTCGCTTTAAGTAACATTAATGAGAGTAATGAGCTTTCTAATGCAAGCATGTGTTCATGATTGCATAATTTACAAAGATATTGAATCGGGAAATCAGGTGTAAATCCAAAGCCCAAATAATATTTGAATAGATCAAGTGGCATAGGTAAAGTAGAGTTAATTTTAATATGTTCTAAAATGGCAAGAACTTTTGAAGTATTTGACCAATTGGTAACAAAAGTTAAGATATGCAACTAAATAGTAACATTACACATTTTACATTGTTTCAAGAACATTACAAATTCCAACTTTTTTGAATGTACTACGTATAATTTTAAATATTAAAAACTCTCAAATCATTACTGTGTTATATTATGTGTGTATTATCGGTTTCGCCGCCATATGATTGAACGTTGCACCGAATCAGATTCCAGGAGAAACGGGAATCTTAAAGTGATAGAATAGGCTAGACTGAGTTAAGAATCACATTTTCGAATCAAGTTTGGTTCGTCACTGCTCCACGGTAAACAATATTTCAGTTTGTGCCTAATGTGACAAATGAACACTCCTTCCAAGCGTTAACAAATTATATCGCTTGAAGAGCTTTAAGAACCTGGTTAAAATACACATCCCTAATTACACACCTTTATCGTTACCTTCCTTCCACCTTCCCCCTCGGTTTCCCCACCATCAGCCACGCGTATATCAGTTATTACACAAACCATTCCAGAGACGCTCATCAGTGTCTGCTTTCCTTAAGAACCAGCGCGACGTTGAGGATAATGCGGCCGCCATTTAGTTCCCCATGTCAAGACGGATGCGGCCCCTTAATGAACAGCCATTTTATAATGATCTCTGAGCCACGGAGACGGCAAGGAAAGTTTGTGAGGCCCTCGGAAGTTTTCAACTAGGAGACAGTGGCGTGCCACCAGAAGAAGTGACGGAAAGTTATGGGAGATTCTATCGTAATGAAATGTTGAGAATAGAATGAAAGAAAGCTTGACGGTTGCTTTAGATTATATCTAAACTTTCATTAATTAGAAAGACGGTTTGAAAATGAGTTTTCATAATTTTGTAAAGATTTAGGGGGTTATAACTAGTGTATTTCTGTTCGTCATTGGCAGCTAGCTAATTCACAACTTTGCTGTATTGAGCGTTTCCATTGAAACCTTAAGGTTGGCATCTCTGCCTCCTTTTGTGTTTCCCGCATTACCGGTGTACACGGTTACGGATCAGACATATTTAATCACAAAAGATACATTACCATCCTTTTGTTTATTGACTATAGTACGATTCGTTTCAATTAGTTTTACCGGAAAATCGGTTTGGGAGTCAGTTTTTCAATACACTGCTAAATTTTAAACAGATGATTAGGATTATATTACCACGGCAACAACCAATGGCATTCTTTGAATGACCGTTAAAACTTAACTACTGGTTTTAGCAGAGCATTGCAAAACTGGCCTTTATAATTTAAAAATCCATTTTATGCGTATAAGCTCCGTTTTATACTTTTTTTTTTTTTTTTTTTTATTTATTATCGTAAACACACAAAAATACATACATTCCGTTTTCCACAAAGCCAAACGGCTTTTCTGTGGATTAATTTAAAGAAAATTAGTGGATACAAAAATGTTTAAACAATATATAAGAAAAGAGAGAAAAATACATAATAAACTGATTAACAAAGAAAAAAAACAAAATATTTTATACATCATCAGAGTATTCATACAACCAAGATTTCACTTCTTTCTTAATACTACTATAATTATCTAAAGACTTAATTTCTTGAGGCAACTGATTGAAAATAAAAGGGACAGCGTAATTTAAACATCGCTTTCCATACTTATTAGTAAATCGGGGGAGTATTAAAGAAAGTGGATTCACCATTGATCTAGTGGCCCTGGAATGATTGTAGATAATTTTAAGTTCGTTCGAATAAAAATATTTGATTATGAATTTATATTTATACAAATCAGATATTGGAAGGAAATTAAGATGATCGTACATTAAGAGAGTGTTATTGTTACATTTGAGCTTAACGGCATCAGGGGTCAAATTCTTGATCATTCTATCCTGTATAGATCGAATGACTTGAAGGTGAACATTGGATGTGCTGCCCCAAGCAAGTAAACCGTAAGAAATTACAGATTCCACTAAAGCAGAATATATTAATTTTAAAATTTTAACAGGTAAAAAAGATTTTACATGAAACAATTGAAACGAGCAAGAACGTAATTTGGAAGCTAAGCTATTTATATGAGGTCTCCAGGAAAAGTATTTATCAATTGTTATACCTAAATATAAACAAGTATCAACCTCCTCAATCAGATCAGTACAAGTACACAAAGCAAAATCTAATGTATGTAAACAATTAAAACTATGACACAATAATGTTACAGGGTCTAACCTACTTGCAATTGAAGGTGAACAAATGTGAATTAACTTAGTTTTTGTACTATTTACTAACAAATCATTATCATGAGTCCACATCAACAATGTATTGAAATCAGACTGAAGAATTATCTGAGCCTGTTCTAAATTTTTATGAGCAGATACTAGAACAGTGTCATCTGCGTACATATAAATTTTACAATTTTGAATATAACTAGGCATGTTATTCACATATAAGAGATAAAGAACTGGACCCAATATTGACCCTTGAGGTACACCAGAATTACATACCCCAGCTATACTCACAGTTTCACCAACTTTAACTATAATTTGCCTATCCGTTAAATAATTGTGAAACCAACATAAGAGGGGACCCCGAATACCAGCATTTGCAAGAGATGTTAACAATTTTGTATGGTTTAACGTATCAAATGCCTTTGAAAAGTCTATAAAAAGAGCCAGAACGTGCATATTCTCATTTAATTTAGAATTTATGTAATCAGCGAAAAGAGTAAGCAGATCAGTGGTGCTTCTACCTTTTTGAAAACCAAACTGATGTGAATTGATGATTTTAAACTTTGATAAATAATCAGTTAATATTTTTGCAACACACCGCTCCATAATTTTCTCAATAGTAGGGAGCAAAGCAATTGGTCGGTAATTATTGAACTCGAGGTGGTCACCTTTTTTGTAAACAGGTCGAATTATTGACATTTTTAATTTAGATATAACAACACCTTCTGAAATTGAAGTATTAATAATTTTAGCAATAACTGGGCTTACTTTTTCCGCTATATTTTTCAAATCAGTTATTCGTATCCTGTCAAAACCCGGTTGTTTGTTAGAGTTTAATGAATTTATAATATAATTTATGCGGGTGGCACACACTGGAGGCATGTATAAAGACTGAAGCTGAACTACATCATAATTGTAACTTAAAGTATGAATGTTGCAAACATGTTTCAAAGATTCTACCTCACTGATGAAACAGTGCAAAAATCTATCTGCAATCTGCTTATCATTGAATTGTTTCCCTAAATATTTACTTAAAACCTGATCTACAGTATCCTTTTTCTTTTTACCAAGTACATCATTAATAGATTGCCATGTGTCCTTAATACTTCCTCTAGACTTCTCAAAGACACCTGTATAATAAATTTTTTTGGCATTACGAATAGCATTATTTATTTTATTTCTGAATTTTTTGTACTCGACGCCATAGTAAAATTTCAATACACCGTTACAATTCTTCCATTTCTTAAATAGACGGTCTCTTTCTTTACAGGATTTAATAATATCAGCCGTCAACCAAAACTTTTTCTTACGTTTCCCCAGCTGGTAATTTAGGTAATAAGATTCATCATAACAATAATCAAACTTGGCAGTTAGGTTGTCAAAAACGTCAGTGCATGTATCATATGTCATAGGCTCAAGCCAATCACACTCTCTCAACAAACGTGTTAATTTAACTTCATTAATGCATTTTTTTACTGGAATTTGATGTTGAAATTTCTGAGATGAGCCATGAAACATGATTCCGGCAATAATTATATAATGATCAGATATCTTGGTAGTGTACACAGCCGACTTAATATCATGGCAACTAGACTTAATAAAAATGTGATCAATGCAAGTACTCGTAAAAACATCACCTCTACATTCCTCGCGTGTTGCATCATTAATACAATTAATATAACCATTTGCAGCCATTAGCGATAAATATGAACGAACATTGCAATCATCTGAATCGAACAGATTTAAATTCATATCTCCTAATATTACAATATTATTTACTTTGGAATAATTTCCAATGTACATTTCCAATTCCTCCACGAAACCACCTCTATTTAAATTAGGTGGCCTATAAATTGCCAACAAGGTAATAACATTTCCATTTGCCAGAGAAAAGATTCCTCCTACTCCTTCAAAATACTGAAATTCATCATCATTTACAACAAAATGCCATACAGATTTTACAAATAACAATATTCCTCCTCCACCCCTATTTACACGAGTATAATGAAATCTATCATAACCTTCAATGCTAAAGAGAGAAATAGGTGTGGTTGCAGTTATTGCGATTTCGGTTATCGCAATGACATCCACAACCCCTATTTGCTTACATAATATACCATTTAATTGGTCCCAATTTTTATTTATTGATCTGATGTTCACATGTAAACAAGTGAAAAATTCCTCTACTTTAGAAAACCAACTGTCAATATCTGATGTTACTTCCCTCTCGACTTCTTCTGTAAACACAAATTCTATGTTTTGCATAAACTGGAAGCAAGTATTAACCCGCTAAATCTGACTCAGCCTGCCTATCAGAAACCAAAAGGTCAATATCCTGGTAAGAAGTAATTCTAAATACTTTACGGGAATTTTCGTCCTTGCGCACCAAGACCTTTCCGTGGCTCCACCAAACGAACTTGTAGCCGGTTTCCTTTGCCCTAGTCTTGACCGACCAGAGGAGTTCGCGGAAGAAAGGAGCCAAATTCTCGTTGATGTATATGCGGGACTGACCCACTTGTACAATATCTTGACTCTTAATTGTAGCTGCTAGCTTCTTTTTGTTTATAATTTCGTCTCTCTTCTTTCTGTTTACGAATCGAACAATGATTCTAGGAGGTCTGACTGTATTCCTCGACGGAAGGCGATGCGCTGCCTCAATATCACTTGCAGACAAATCCACGGATAGTTTTGCCGCCACTTTAATAACGATAGCTTCAATATTTTCACCCACGACTTCAGATACGTTGTCAATCTCAATGTTATTGCGCCTACCGTATTGGTCAAGATCGTTGACCTGCTGCACCAGAAACTCAATCCGCTCGTCTTTCTCGTCGCAACGTTGTTGCAAGTCAGCCACCCCAGCCTCAATGGCAATAACTTTCTTCGCTATGTCGTCTTTGAAACAGCGCAAATCTTCAGACACTACTCTGAAACTCTCCAGAAGTTCACGCTTTAAATCAGCAATTGCCGCAGTAAAGTCAGGAAAAACAAATGGTGTATCGTCCTTGGGCGTTTTAACTTTACCCTTTATGCACTTCGGACAACGCCACAACTTCCTATTTTCCTGCGTTTTCAATTTAGCACAGTCAAAGTGACAATTTAAAGAACAACCTGAGCACTGAATGTAGTCAGCATCAGCTGAAAAGTCTAACTTGCACTTGGAGTTTAGGCACGACATAATAATGATAATAACACAGTAAATTGTCAATACACTGAAACGATGCGGAGCTACTGCTAGACACAACCATCCACTACACGGACCAAACAAGGAATATATGATATGGATATATATATGATATAGGATATATGATATGAAATAAATAGCCGTGAGTTCCCTTATACATAGATGTAACACTTTAATTGAACCAGTACAGGTAACTGTATTATTTCCATCCATTTAATAGGTTCACTTATCAACGCGTTTTCCTAGATTCAACAATGTAGTGCATGTTTCTGGTTGCACATCTAGAGTTGTGCACGCCACTGCCACCTACACTTTCATCTAGGTCCCAGGTGGGTTGAAAGAGGAGATATAGGAACGCTAGGTGTTTTTTCTACGAGCTACTGTAGCATTTTTTTTTGGAATTAGAAACTATGTAGAGAGCGTATAATTTATAGGCGTTGCACGCTGATGATGAAGGTGCAAAGTGGTTTTGCAATGTGAGGAATTTTAGTCGAGAGAAGTTTTGAAGCATGTGGTTTCAGCGATGTTTCATAGTGTTGTACTGACAAAGGCAGGTGGGAATTTTACATAGATGGATAATAGTGTAGAGCGTTAAATGGCGTTTTAGCTTCGCGTCAAAGTAGAGGAAATGTAATTGAAACATTTCACAGAGGTAATTGTTAGTTAGATGACAAGTAATTATTTTACCAAAGGAATGAAGATGAGTATTTGTAACAAAGGTAAAGAATTAACACTACTAATTAACAGTACTTTTTGATTATTAATTCATATTTTATTACAGGGAAAACCAATTTTATCTGATTACCTCAGATGGGGTTACAAACTGCCTTTGGCTGCCTCTTTAGCTCAGCTGTATTTCATTATAATTTTAGAAAAACACAATAAAAACTCTTTGGTTTTAACATCTCCAAACAGACAAAGGTATAATTACGTATTTCAGTGATACAGTCTCATATTACTTGTGTTTGAAATATGCAGTGAATTTCAGTAATTCCATTATAATGGTTGTCACAATCTATTGATTAGTGTCAATTCAGAGTTTGAGTATCTCAACCGCGATTCAACTACAGTATCATAGCAAATAAACTTATTAATAACAGTGGGGTGTTTATTGATTTAAGGTTTGATGATGAACTAGTTTGAATTGAGTATCAGGTTGTATAAACAAAGTCGTGTGTTACCAACTCTAACAGAATGCGATTGACATATTGCGTTTCGAAACTATACTCTTCATACTTCATCCGGTTGGGAGAAGAATAATTGAGTTATTATGTACTGTTAGCTGTGGCCACCTTCGTTATAACTTCATATTCAATTTACAAACAAAAATAAGTTAGTTTTCATCGTGATTATACAGGACATGGTAATTGAAATATTGGTAATTATAATTCTACACGGGCATAAATTTATGAAGGTATATTGTTCATAATTATTAACTAACTTTATTATTAAAGATAACTTCTAACAATAAATCAAAAAAGTTTCCATCTCATCATTACATGAAGAGAAGCAGACTGTCATTATAAAACTTGCTAGCAGACAATCTACAAGTTATAACAATCGTTGTTTTCCGCGTTACCTATGTGTTTTGTCGTGTTTTTGTATGTTTATAAATTATTATTTGAGGTGAAAAATATTATACACGAGGTACTCATTATTCAGATATTCCTATAGAAATATGTGTATAGATTTCGTCTCGCCAATGCATAGATGCAGACTATATTTATCAACTTTGCCAGCAGACAATCACTGTTCCAATAAGTTTAATCAAACCATCACTAATTAGTTATTAGTCTGTTATGAACTTTTGCTTGAAGTGGAATATTTTATATACACCTACGAGCTTTCTATCACTGCTAACTAGCAATAAAGTTTAAATAATATTCAGATACACCTATAGAAATAGGTTTCGTCTCGCCAATGCAAGAAAGGGTTTTCGCTACGTTAGAGATTTTGAATAAACAAAGTTTGCTATTCATGTGTTTCCACATACATAAAAGTGGCTCGATACAAAATATAAGTAGAAGCTCCTTGTTCGATACGAATAATACTGTGATCACGATTGTTATAACTACAAATTTATACATTGGACAAATATAAATTTACAAACAAAAATAGGTGAATTGATTCACGGTTACAGGACATGGCTAACACGGTCAAAAGTTAGAAGGTATATTGTTCAAATTCAAACTTTATTATTAAATGTAACTACTAACTAGCAATAAAGTTTAATTAGTATACGCATACACACACCTCTAGAGTTTTCGTCTTTGTTCAATTGTGTTTCCACCACTAATTGAAAAATGGTTTCGAGTGACATATATACTGGATTTCGAAACTGATTAATTAATTTCAATTAATATTTTAATTAGTATTCATAAACACTCTTAGAGTTTACGTCTCATCAATAGACTCACGCACACTGCAAGATGCAGACTTTCAAAATCAACTTTTCTAGCAGATAATCATTGTTCCAACAAGTTTAGTGAAACAATCAGAAACAAATTATTATTCTGTTTAGAACTTTTGTCCCGAGATGAAAAATATAATATACGAGATTTTCATATTTCTCAAATGTGATTTTCATACAAACACAAAGCTAACTTCAAAATCATCTTAATAAAATTATTTCTCGCATTATCTTCATTTTACACGAATTAATTATATAAAATTAGTACCGCTAACTCCGCTTACCGGAAATTACTAATTAATTTCTCAGCTTTTACTCATCGTGAGCTTCCGGTCATCTGACTTCACTTTCGCTCTTGGAGAAAGTTCTGGCGGGTCTAACTTGCTAGCTGGTGGGTGGGGAGGTGTATACTACAAGCCTATAAGCCCTTGTTTCCCTACGCCATATCAAGATCGTCGAGTGGGAGGGGGTGGCAAAAGTTTCTGCCAGTTCCTAGCGAAGTTTCGCAAGTCTATAGAAATCTGGCCAACCTTGTATGAATCTCTCTCTCTCTCTCTCTCTCTCTCTCTCTCTCTCTCTTATTCCTATGCGAGAGTTATCAGCGTGATAAGGCATGACTGGTTTGATTAAAGGCTGAGATAAAACTAATATAAGATTCTACGTCCGTTTGGTTTGGGATCAGTCGAAATGAAGGAGTTTGCGGTTTAGTTGCTGAGGAGAAGAACTAAACTTCGGATCAACCGAGCTGACGAAGATTTACTTGAGATGTCTGAGGTGCTTCGTGAAATGTTGCTCGAAATTCCACTATCGATATTCTTAGTGTGTCAATCTTATTTATATTCACTATTATCCGCATGCAGATTTTAGAAATTTATTGGAGACATATTTCCAAAATTGATCGAGTCAAATTTCATACGGATTCGAGTCGATATGAAGAAAATATCTTTCACGCTGTCAAATCAGCATTATTGACTCTTACGGTCTGACGTCATAGGCCGTGATTCCGTATGCAAAAATGAACCGAACGTATGATCTCGATAATGTATCTTCGATTGTAGATATAAAAAATTAAAAATGAATTTAAATTTATTAGGCCGTTATTCCCTGGGATGTAAGGAAGTTTTATAATTCCAAGGACAAAGGTATTTGTACTCCACAGTGGAAAGTGATTTACGAAATGGAGATTTTTTGACTGTCAACGCTACTTCACAACCCAAGTTATGAATTAGTTACCTATGAAAATATAATTTAAGAGTGTTATTTTTTAAACAATAGTAAGTTTTTAGTACCTAAATTTAGTATATTTTAAAATATTCATTGATTATTGAATTGATTTAATCTAATAAATAACCAATAAAAACCCATAAGTAGTACCTTATAATAATATTATGAACAACTGAAGCAATGTGTTACCTGCATGCTCGCTTATCAACGCTTGAAATATAGGTGTATTAAAGCTCAGTTGAGACCATCCAAACACAACACATTACAAATACGCTTCTCTTCGCATACCGCAGTTGTGTTTTGTGTCTTGTGCTCTAACTGCGTCATGTCTAAAGACATTTTGATAGTAAACTGTACTTGTAGTTGAAATTTGTTAGGACATTTTCCCTTAACTATAAATCCACCTACCTAACTATATTAAGTTACACCAGCTGTTACCAACTTTGGAACGACAAAATATGTCACATGAGTTGAATATTAATCAGGATCCAAAAGCAGTGCTCTCCAAGAATTGTTAATGAGAAATTTGTGTTACGATGGCAGTACTCACGTTTGCCAACCATTACAAGAATATAATTTCATCCTCGAGCAGTTGGTATAATTTATTCAGAGCCATTCGCTGCGTTAAAATACAGCTGCACTGCTGCATTCTTGTTCGGCTCCAGTTTAGCCAACCGTTTACCATTACATTTCGTTTCATACATCACATTCATATGGACGGAATACGAAAACATGGGAGTGAAAAATATATTTTTTTTCTTTTTATGTTGGTAAAAATGATTTGCAGCGAAATGTTGGTATTCAGACATTCAAGTGATGCAGTTAGAAAAATGTAAAGCGTTGTGAATTGACGTGACGTTTTTTATTATTATTATTTTGTTTCACTGACATGGAAATTCAAATTTGGACGGGTTCAATAGAAAGTACAATTAGCGGGATGAAGTTTTCAATTCTGAAGTTTTTGTTTGTCGAAAATTAAGATCGAATTTTGACAGTTCATAAAAGGACGATGATACAAAAGGCAAAGCCATGAGAAAAGAAACACAGTTCTAATAGCACTTCGTTGGACTTTTCACCTTGTATTTATTTATAAGTTTTGTTTTGACTCACTTGTATCTGCTTTTCTCGAGAACTGCGAGAGATTTTGAACGGAAATGACGTCACTCACCTGAAACAATACAAAAAATGCATAATTAGTTACCACCCCATTAATATTAGTTACATTAATTAGTGATTAATGCACCCTTTTTTAGTTCTGTTATTTCATCTTCAAGATTCCTCTTTCCGTTCTTGTTTTGACGACATGATAGATTTACCTTTGTATTCGTGCAAGTTAGCGCCACAGGATGGAGCCGTCTGTCTGACAAGATGGAGCCATCTATGTGGCAAGATGGAGCAATCTGTCTGGCAAGATGGAGCCATCTGTTTGACAAGATGGAGCCATCTGTTTGACAAGATGAAGCCATCTGTTTGACAAGATGAAGCCATCTGTGTGGCAAGATGGAGCCATCTGTCTGGCAAGATGGAGCCATCTGTCTGGCAAGATGGAGCCATCTGTCTGACAAGATGGATCAATCTGTCTGGCAAGGTGGAGCCATCTGTCTGACAAGATGGAGCCATCTGTCTGGCAAAATGGAGCAATCTGTCTGACAAGATGGAGCCATCTGTTTGACAAGATGGAGCCATCTGTGTGGCAAGATGGAGCCATCTGTCTGGCAAGATGGAGCCATCTGTGTGGTAAGATGGAGCCATCTGTCTGGTAAGATGGAGCCATCTGTCTGGCAAGATGGAGCCATCTGTCTGGCAAGATGGAGCCATCTGTCTGGCAAGATGGAGCCATCTGTCTGGCAAGATGGAGCCATCTGTCTGGTAAGATGGAGCCATCTGTCTGGCAAGATGGAGCCATCTGTCTGGCAAGATGGGGCCATCTGTCTGGCAAGATGGAGCCATCCTGTGTGGCTAGAATGCTGTTGGATGAGGTTCAATCATATTAGTAAATCATATTAGTTCAATCATATAAGTAACTTATTAACACATTTCTGTATCCGTCCATCTAATATTTTAGACCATGAGCCAGCCGTAGTGGACCCTCCCCCCCCCCCCCCCCCCTGCTCCATGAGATCTGAAAGTGGTTTTGGGTACCTCAAGGTACGCACATTACACTTTCACTTGTTTGACATCTGCCCGGTGGTGGAACAACCCCCCAGGGGGGCGCAAAGGGTGATTTTTGGGGTATTTTGTCACACGTTTTATTTTTTTGTGGGCTAACGGGACATGATAATTACAATCAGTTTGCATATTTGAATGAAGGTTGACATAAGTAATTATATCCATATTTGTTTGTAAGGGCAATACCCTTCAATCCAAATTTTGGATTTTTTGGAAGTCGGGGGGGAATTACCCAAAAATGTTTTTTTGGTAGTCAATCGATTCGTATTTAAAAGTTGTTCATGAATGTATTCCATCAATTTTGCAAAATTTTGTGTTTACAACCTGTTTTTACGGGATTAAGAGTCTCTTATGGGTTTATAATGTTAAATATTTGATTTTTTTGGGGGTCAAAAGTTAAAATTTTATCAAATGTTTTCCAACATTATTAATTGGTATGACATAAGTCAATATATTTATATATTTTAGTTGAAGTGAAACCATTATTTATAAAATTTTGACAATATTAACTTTTTTAATGGTAATTTTCTAAAATTTTGTAAACATTTTAAAAATAGTGGGTTTGCATTAACAAAAATATGTAAATATATTAACGTATGCTATACCAATTAATAATATTGAAAAAAAAATTATAAAATTTTACTTTTGACCCTAAAAAAAATCAAATATTTAACATTATAAGCCCATAAGAGACACTTAATCCCGTTAAAACAGGTTGTAAACACAAAATTTTGCAAAATTGATGGAATACATTCATGAACAACTTTTAAATACGAATCGATTGACTACCAAAAAAACATTTTTGGGTAATTCCCCCCTAACTTCCAAAAAATCCAAAATTTTGATTTAAGGGTATTGCCCTTACAAACAAATATGGATATATTTACTTATGTCAACCTTCATTCAAATATGCAAACTGATTGTAATTATCATGTCCCGTTAGCCCACAAAAAAATAAAACGTGTGACAAAATACCCCAAAAATCACCCTTTGCGCCCCCCTGGGGGGTTGTTCCACCACCGGGCAGATGTCAAACAAGTGAAAGTGTAATGTGCGTACCTTGAGGTACCCAAAACCACTTTCAGACCTCATGGAGCAGGGGGGGGGGGGGGAGGGTCCACTACGGCTGGCTCATGGTCTATTTATAGAAACTGCGTTGATTTCGGTACCACGCTTTTGACATTGAGATTTAAACTGCTCCACGAATAATAATCATTCAGTTCAGATTTGGTACTTCTGACATACAAAATCAAACATTTGAATAAATTCCAAATGAAAACTTGCATATTTTTAATGATTCATGTTTATTACTAGGAAAACTATCCGTGTAACGCGTTGATGAGCGAGCACCGGACACGTGTGCAAACATAGAACCGAAGATGCGTTAACATATAGAAAACATTATTAAACGTTTGTTCCACAATTACAATAAGACAATGTAATGTTTTGAACTGAATGAATCAAACCTTTCAAAAAATTAGCATTCAAGGAAGTGTCAGGCTAGACAGAAGCTCAGAAACGGAATGAAACCAACGTTTCCACAAGTAAGAGATAGAAAAGGACAATTATGAAATGTTCTGACAAAAACTCGATAAATAATGTTCACCTGCAATAAAAGCGGGGATACTGTACTAAAACCTTCACAAGAACACCAATTTGCCAAACTTTTCAACGAAAATAAACAAAATGCTGGAGAGATTTGAAATGACGTGTGATCACAAGAAGAGAACAAACGCCACTCTATGAATCACACAGGAAGCACGGCCATCAGAACTACGAATTACCAAAAGTCAATCAAGGTCCTTAATTTTGCGAAAAATCGACATGATTTGTTTGGAAATAAGTTCCACATTGAATTATTAAAATATAATCCACTCATCAACATGAAAGTATCTGATTTTCACTGAAAATTGAAAATATCATCTAAACACTCTGGTACCTAAAGCAAATCAGATTCAGTTGCATTGGAAAAACATTCATTTTCAATACTTCATTTCTGACAGCTTTTAAAAATGTCAATAAGTTCATACATTCTTAATTGATTGGGATGAAAATTTTTGAAATAAGAGACAATGTTGGTCCTAATGTCCATGCAAAAAATATGAGTTTGATCACATTTATGGAAGACCATTTTCATTTTTCAACCTATCAGGAGATGTTTATTTAAATTTTAACCAATAAATGGATTTTAAAAAAATGGGGCCTGCCAACAGAAAAGGTTGTCTCTACATGTGTGCAAAATTTCAGATCGATCGGTGAAACGGTGCGACTTTTACTGCTCCAGATAACAGCCAAAAAAACAACAAAAAAACAGAGGTCCGTGCCAAAAGAGCCAAGAGGAGACGCTCGCTCAATTATTTGACAATTACTTGTGTTGGGATATTGCGTCATGTTATATATTAATTATTTTTTCAAATGTTTAATATATATATATTTTTTAAAATTAATCCTAACATTAGTAATTCTTTAAAAACTTACATAATATTAAAATCAACACGTATTTAATCAAAAAGGGAAAAAAATCAAGTTAGTCTATAAGGGCCAGTTTTTCAATACTCTGCCAAATTGCATACATTTGATTATGACTATATTGCCATGCCAACAACCAATGACACTCCTTGAATGAACAATGAATTACTAAGGGTTTTAACAGAGCATTGAAAAGCCGACCCTAATTAATTATTATTTTCCGTAATTATTCAGTACTTGATTCTATACTTGGGGCAGCGATCCTTGGGGCTAAGAAACCCAAGTGAGAAACATAATATAAAAGTTTCCTTAAGCAGCTTTTCGAGTACGCAAGCTCTAAGCTCAACAACTTTTACATATCATCCCAGAGAGTCGGTATTTCTATTCCTTGCATGAAGAAAAATAGGTCAGGAAAAACGAACAGCAGAGTGTGTAGAGAAGACTGTGCAGGCAGAGTTTTTCTTTTGACGCCAAGGAAAAGAATGGAGAGAGAAGAATTACAAGAAGCGAAGAAGAATTAACGGCAGTATTCTAAAACTATATCTTGCGGAACAATAGAGAAATAAGTAATGAGTTATAAATAATGGAACGTGGAAGAAAGAAAACGTGTCGTGAATCGAGAAAACTAAATTTTTTGTCATTCGTGCTTAGAGGAAGGTATTACGATGGTTCTACATAATAGGAAAGAGGTACTGAGAGGTCTGAGAGTAAGAGGTCTCTATGAGGTACTGATGATATTGATTCAAATCTATAGTGTTGATTACACTTAAACTACATTATTAACTGAGTTCTCTAAAACATCATGTGCTACATTAAATTAATATTATAACGATTTATATCTAAACAGCTGATATTGAGGAACTCTATTAAATATCATTAGTTTTAAAATCACTGTCAGCATCCACTTGCAATTCAATTACGGCGAGTCATTTATAAGATGAAAAAAAGACAGTTCTAAAACAAAAAAGTAGTCGTGAAACGAATGAATGACATTTAATAACGGCAAATCCGTGGCACAATTGCTGAGTTGTCTGACGGCAGTGCTAATTGACCGAGCGGACGTTGCACGAAGCTCGACGGTGCTGAGGGAATTAAGCCGCCCTGTGTCACATCTTTCCCGCTCACTAACCGTGGCAGTTTGACACTTTCGTGACACATACTTGACACGAGTGCCAGGGGGTGGGGGGGGGGGGGGGGATACGTAGCGCTGCGGCAGTATTAGATACATTTTTACATGTTTCATAATGATATTGATTATTTATGTCTTTATATTTTGTATTAACTGTTATAGGTGATAACTTCTTTTTAGTTTGTGAGGTTTCTATATAAAAAAAAACACACACATAGATAATAAAATATCTCAACGTGCTATACCGAGGGTACTTATAGAGTTTTAACTTTCATATAACATTCAAGTAAAATGCATTTTTCTCTCCATTAATTATTATCCACATAAAAAAACACTCCGTGTAAAAATACCAGCCAAGTCTCTTCAACTAAAAAAATAGAAGAAATCTAAATTTTCAGCACTGAAAAGTAGTGATATCAAAAAATGGCCAAGTCAAAACTTTTCAAAAAATACTTGACGCATCGTGCATATAAATATAGTATAGAAGTAGGCCGGAAATAAAATATAATATTCTCATCTATACTTACATAAAATAAATCTAAAATCTCATAAGAAACGATGCGCCAAGTATTTTTTGAAAAGTTTTGACTTGGCCATTTTTTGATATCACTACTTGATTGATCAATTTCATACACTCCTTCAACATCAAATTCTCCAACTATTTACCTTGCTATAATAATGGTATTATACATTAAAAACATCAACTTCCAATATTACTCGCGCTTCATTAATTTCTTCAAATGAGATTTTAAGGTAACAACCATATAATCATTGTCTATGTGAATATCACTAACGAGCTAGTTTCCTCGTGTTCTGCCCCTGCTTCCTTGAAGCCGCAGCCCGCAGTGCACGCTGTCACAAGCAGGGGTTATAATATTAGAGCTTGCAAAGCACACAGTAGCATGTGGGCCTCGCGGGCATCCGGCGAACACGAGTCATGTTGCAGCCTCAACACTTCACTCGCATTAGACATTTATAGGTCTGGACGTGCTACACTCGTCACATTAGTAACGGTTTGATATGTGGACTTCACCTGAGAAGCAGAAGAACAGGAGTCCACTTCGTGATTCTTGAGGTGAATTAATATCAGTTATTCTGCTTTCCTCAGATCTTATATTATAGATATTTTTTTTTGTTTTTTTGTTGCCAGTGCTCGTATCATACCGTTCAACCAATGCTTCAGAAATTTTGCACACACACATACGCAGTAATGTAATAAGATCAGTCATCATAAGGTATAGTATTTGAACGAGATCCTATGATTGTTAGAAAATTAAACATTGAAACGTTTTACATAGTTCTTGGGATCACTATCTAAGGAGTGTTTCGAACAAATCTGAAAAGAACTGTAAGAATTATGGACTTTTTACGGATATTTTATGCAATTGTTTTGAAATATTTGTCCGACGGTATTCAAATAAATGTTTCAAAACTATCACTCTTTCTTTGAGGAATTAATGTACTGTGTACTTTAGAGCAGCAACTTGCACACACATATTAATTCGCATGCAATACGAAGGCTCGCTTATCAACGCATCACATAGAGCGTTTTCCAAGTATTATAAGACCAATTTATAATCACCAATCATATCATTATGACCGCAATCATTATTTTAGTACTTCAAGCCAATGTCAGAAAAAATCGAATCCTTATCGAATCTTTCTCTGTTTTTATATGTATGCACAAAATTATATTTGTGACATGTTAAACTACTATGTCAATTGAGACAACAGCCCTTACGTAAGCATAGTGCATGAACCTATAATTACAACATAATTCAATTTCACTGTACAAGTAGATTATAGCCGCAAAATACTTTCAGTTTCAATAGTTCATTAAGCTGTTCAGAGATATTATATTGCACTGAGTAATTGATAATCTATCTTTGATTCACCGCTTTGTTTGTCGATCTATGGATATACATTATTATTTGACCACAATTGCTATTGAAATGTTATAGACAATCACATGGTTGGTTTGTGGTTTAGTTCAACGTGAAACCATTTACAATCAGGTTTATCTGCTGGTTTCCCATTTCATCCACTGTCATCAAACTAATCAATATTCAAATGCAGGTATCATTTACTATTATACATAAGATATTGCATTGATTCCAGCTACTAGCTGGATTGATTATAACAATTATAAAGGTATTAAATTGATTGTAAAATAATACATTTTCTGTGGAAAATTAGTAGCTAGTACATAAATGAATTATTTAGTCTAATCAGGTCAAACAAAATAACTGATTTGCCGATAGGTTCAAAGATTCAAGAAATTCTAAAAAACGGATTTGAGATAAAGAAAAAGCCGCATCAATAAAATAAATTGTCATTGGATCAAAAATATTTTGTTGGTATAAGAATCGTTGTGAAATGTGCCATTTCTGTAATGTGCCATCTCTCTATTTAACCAATTATCTTGTACGTTTACTTAGTAAGATCGTCATATTGGTTTCACCGGAAAATGTATTTATATTATCTATCTATACAATCCGCTTTACTAATGGATAATCTTAAATAATTTAATCTAAAGGATAATCTAAAGTGGTCAAGGTTTCCATGCATTTCGAAGGCTTGATTTTCAACGCGTTTACTGAGCGATTTCCCAGACTACTATATAGGTATGTACAATAAGCAGTATATTTCAATTCCAGAATTATTAAATATAACCCACTGCTGATATGAATATAAATTGCACTGTTTGCATTTTGCAGTTTCAATTGCATTACTCTGTTTCATTATTTAGTTATGGGACTACGTGATCAGACAATATTGCATTATTGTTGTGTCCATTTTGCAAGATAAACATGATTGTATGATAGGATCGGGTCGCTCAGGAAACATATAATCCAAACACGACTAACTATAACACTATGTAATGATGAAAAAGAGGTCAGTTGAGGTGATT
Organism: Leuctra nigra; assembly: GCA_934045905.1. Taxonomy (NCBI): domain Eukaryota; kingdom Metazoa; phylum Arthropoda; class Insecta; order Plecoptera; family Leuctridae; genus Leuctra; species Leuctra nigra. The sequence goes on from OW203770.1 coordinate 24,652,626, forward strand.
AGATCGGAAACTAGGTTTCAGGTTTCAATTTTATTTTACAATTTAAACGGTTTACATATTTATATTTACTAGGAAAACGCTCAGTGTAACGCGTTGATGAGCGAGCACGGGTACGTGCAAATTCTCGAACCGGAAATGCGTACACAACGCACAGAAAACATATATACATCCATATTGAATTGAAATATGATATCAACATAAAAGTATTATCCTTTTCATCGAAACTTTAAAATAGCTTCTAAGCACCCTGGTACATAAAGAAAATCAGATTCAATCCAATTGGCACTGGAAAACAGTCATTTCGATACTTCATCTCTAACAGATATTAAAAATGTCAATACGTTCATACGTTCTTAACTGATTGGGATGAAATTTTGTAAAATAAGAGACAATACTGGTCTTAATGATCATGCAAAATATGAGTTTGATCAGAATTATCGAAGACCATTTTCATTTTTCAGCCTATCAGGAGATATTTATTTAAATTTTAACCAATAATTGGATTTCAAAAAAATTTGGGTCTGCAAACAGAAAAGGTTGTCTCTACATGTGTGCAAAATTTCAGCTCGATTGAAGAAAAACTCTGACCTGTATAGCCTCACCCAACGGAAAAGTTACATAAAAAAAAAACAGAGGTCCTTGCCAAAAGAGCCAAAAGGAGACGCTCGCTTCGCTCGCTCAACAAGTATTGACCCGTAAGTTAATAATATACTTTTTAGGGTGTTTGGAATTAAATTGATCACAATGAATATTTAATATTCATTCGCATATTTATATTTAATACTCTATGCGAATATTCATTCACAAAGAACTCTCTCTAGTTGTAGAATCGATTAAAACGTGAATATTGAAAACATACATGTCTTGGATGTAGACAAACAAAACATTATTATTGTGGGATGAATAGTTCTCAAGTAATTGATACAGAAATATTGATAGAAATCTCAGAATTTTACAATGATTTAACCTTGTTTTAAAACAGTAATATTGGCATTGACGTCATGGGGCTCAGCATTGCCATGGCAACAAAGTATTCACCATGGTAACACATTGTTGTGGACTTAGAAATGACCTACGCGGGCAGCGTATTTCCAAAGTATACCCAGCCCCAGCGCATCGTCACTGATTGGTGTGTCTTGGTCACGTGGTCTATGATTGAATGATCACCTCGGTTGTGAAACTGAATGTTATCCTGTCAGAACATCTCAACCCACGCACTAAGAAACATATCTTCGGAAAATATAACGAAAGAAATCTTTTGATGACTTGGTGACAATTGACATTCATACCTGCAATCCTAACGATATCGTATTACTATCCTATCGTTATTACCCGCTACTACCATAGTAGAAATCTTGAAGTTCAACGTAATCTGCAAACAGTTTATTGGTGCGAAGAAACGTTGACCTTGTGCCTGAATTCAGAACTCTGATACGATTTAATTGTATCATTAATCTACATGTGTTAAGATTAGGTATTCACATCGCAATTTGCAAAATAGTGAAGTAGGTAGTCAAAACACTAAATAACGCACATTTAATTAGAATCTTCTTCGTTTCCATCGTTATTTCTCAGTGACACTGATGGGTAGAGATGTTCTGACAGATTACTTTCACTTTCTCAACCGAGGTGAACACACCAATCGGTCGACGGTGCGCTGGGGCTGGGTATACTTTGGAAATACGCAACCGGCGTCACATACGTCACACAGAGTTCCCACCACAATCTCACATGATTTTCAATTTGATATTTTATGAATGAAAATGTTAAATTTTTCGGATGAAAAGTGTATTTTTATTATTTTTTGTGATGCTATTTACAGTTTTAGAATAACATTTATTAATGAGACTTCTCTCCCCTCACAATGACTATGCAACATTTTAATTTGATCGGTCAAACGGTTCAATTTTTAATTATCAATTAATCAAATCATTTATCTTCCTTTTCTCACCTTACACAGTCTTTGCTGTCCAATATTTCAGCTCAGTCGGAGAAATGATTCGATCTGTATGGAAGCAGGGACAGACAAAAAAAACAAAAAGAAAACAAAGGTCCACCAAAAGATACAAAGGCTCGCTTCTTTTGCTAAAAACTCACATCACGCCGAATTCCCATTTGCATATTCAGTGTTGCATTTTCTATTACTACTTGCATGTCTCTGGAATTTGAAATGAATATAACTTATTCAGAATAAAGTCAGATTGAATAGAATTTCTTTACTCTTGAAACATTTCATGTAACCATTCTTTATATTTGTAAACGTTTTGCGGGTTTAAAAAGCAACGGATTATTTATATGTCAGGATTTTGTGTTCTAAAATGAATATTTGAAACGTTGATATTTGAGTTTTGAGCATGCTTTTCACATTTGCTCAGATTCTGTCAGAATATAATCGGAGTTCACAACTCAATGTACCACGCCCGTCATACAAGTAGAAATATTCGTGTATGCGAAATATTAGATGAAACATGGGAATTTAGAAATATCAAAAGAAATAGCTCATACGAGTTTAATATATATCTTTAACCAATCAATCTATTTTTAAATACTAACTGGTATAAATTATGTGTGATGTATGCTGGACAATTATTACAGTACAACGAAACAAATTATATATTCACATGTATGTTGCCAACGCGTTTTACATGGCAATGTCGTCTGTCAGCGTAGAGTTTATTCAACATAAAATAACCTGTAGACGAAGACTACATCATCCAGGTATTTTAAAACTATCATATGGAGCAAGTTAGCTCATGGGTAATTTTTAGAGCCTAGGTTTCGATTCACGCGATCGACCTTCTTGGCTAAGAGGGTTTTCTTTTAGTAAAAAAAACTGAGTCTAAGTCTTTCTCTTAGGGTTTTTCTCTTAGTTTACAAGTTTTCAGCCCAATCGGTAGACAATGTATAAACTTATTGGCATTTAAATAGAATATCAGAATATATTTTATTGACATTTAGTTTCCTGCGCAACGTAGATCTGATTTTCTTTGTGGATTCAGAGTCCATATTCTCAGATTCTCAGATTCAATGAAGATCAGGAAATTTTATTTTGCGAGTGGATCGTATTTCTGGATGAATATTATATTGTCTGTGCGTTACGATATTCCGGTTGGAGATGTTGCGCATTTCGGTGCTCGTTCTTCAACGCGTTACACCGAGCATTTTCCTAGTATTCTGAATACAAAATACAAAGTAAAACTGTTTTCTATACAAAATGTATCCTTACTGTAAACAACGAAAAAAAACGATGATTCCAGGGAGAAGCAAAGAGAAGTCCACCATTAGCTCCTCCATCGGGAACAATAAGAACTATTGTGTACGTAGCAGTAAGTAGAATTAGAGAACTAAAGATAGGTTTTTTCTTCGAGGACAAAGCGATTTGTCTAGACGTATAAAATAAACTCGGCGTTTGCTTTCTGAATCGGCCACCAGAGACCGTTGCAGTTCTAATTCCATTAATTCAAGTAGTCGAGATATTGGTTTTTGTTTCATCAGACTTTATATCGATTTGTTTAGTTTCGAGTAGTTGGTTTTTTACTACAGAAACTGATGCGGAAGTTGAAACTGTTACAATGTAGCTCAATACCTTGAAGATTGATTACAATTTATTTTAGCCTTTGATTTTATCGACGTTTTTTTTATTATTACGAGTTAAGATTTCTAAGATTTATTTTCGAAAGGTAAAAGGTTCACATGTATAGATAAAACTATAGATTAAATATAATAATATAGTTTGCATGCATACATAGGTATTGTGTAATATACCCTAAGAAGACAAAGTATTGTTTTAAAGTTAATTAAAAATATCTAGGTGTATGAGATACTATTATTATAGTAAATAGACATTAATTCGGTATAATCGTGTGTTTTTAAATTATTTTGGAAGATGAACTAGCGAACCGATAACGATGTATACAATTTTTCATACTATTAATACATTATTTATAACATACTTTAAATCGAAGTTGGCATGCAGTAACCAACAATAACTGAGCATGTCTGATTTTAAGGCTTTTCTAATAGCATACTTGTCTTCATATTTAATTTAGTCATTTGCCATTGGTAACTTGTTGTGGGATTTTCTTTTTCAAATTTGAAAGCTGCACAAAAATATTACGGCAATTTTAAAACAGTACCTACATCCGCCACCAAATGTAAAATTAGTATGTTAACCGAACCTTTTTATTTTGTAGGATAAAAAACCGATAACTGGTTTTTCTGATGTTTTTTTTAATTTTTCTGACCAACAATACTGATTTATACCATACTTAAATAATTTCTGAAAATTGCATACATTAAATTTCATATGTTTTCTATAATACCTATGTGAAAGTTTCAGCTCATTATCTTTATAGTTCGGAGTGACCTCTCAAACAGTTTTTATGGCGCCACCCGGTTTAAATACCAATCTACTTAGCATGTGTGAAAGATCTAGTAAAGTTTACCTAGCCTTGTTGAATTAACTAACGGTACCTAACTATTGTTCTGCCAGCTTGATATTTGAACAACTTTGTTATATTTCCGCATGAACTGTTTCACATCCTCCATTTTAATTTAAATGAATATTTCATGTTGATATTTTGATTTTGGTAGAGATCACATAACATCCACTCGTCTATTATTTTAGTTAATTAACTGGTAGTTGCTAATAAATAATATAACTAGGAAAACACTCTGTGTAACGCGTTGATGAGCGAGCCTAAAGCTGGGTTCCCATACTTCGCATCGAATTCGCTTCCGGTTCGCTTCGTTTTCGCAAAATGGCTACCTTTTAACAAAGGAAATCGTCCATGTTTACATTCGCATGTTCACTTGTTTCGGTTTCGTTTCGGTCTCGTCAAAGTTAAAATTGGTTCAACTTTAACGAAACCGAAACACGGGAACATGCGAATGTAAACATGGACGATTTCCCTTGTTAAAAGGTAGCCATTTTGCGAAAGCGAAGCGAACCGGAAGCGAATTCGATGTGAAGTATGGGAACCCAGCTTTAGTATTGGATGCGAATTGATATGCGTTTGCAAGATTCTGCTCTACAGAACTTGGGAAAGAGCCGAAACGAAATGTGTCGAAGAAACACGGATAAAAATATCTTAAATTTAACACATACTTCTGAACACCCATAAAATGTCCCTAATATGTCAATAACTTTTGAAGATAACGACAGATTAGTCTGAAAAATGTCAAAAATACTTGAAATGTTGGTTTCGATAACCAGCCAAGTTTTAAGTTGATCGGTAAAGTCCATATTCCACTATACAATTCAAGTAGGACAATTTGAAATTCTAGCCAATGAAATATTGTTTTGAATGAAACTCTAAAATCCAATTGGCTTATGATTGAAATTGTCCAATTTGAATTGTAAAGTGGAATATGGACTTAACACGGTTCCATTTTCATTTTCAAAAATCACACGATCTCGATCAAAAACAACACACGAGACCGCTCATATGACATTTGTGTGTGTACTAAATTTCAGATCGATCGTATGAATGTTTTGGCCTGGGCATTGCATACAAAAACACAAACAAACAAAACAAGTAGAGAAATGTGTGCCTTAAGACTACCGTGGTGACACTAGCTATGCTCTTTAATAAAATATTTTCATTTTATGAAGTGACGTTGTAGGTTGATTTTATATTAAAATGTCACATGGAAATGATTCTTGGAAAATGAAAACTTCGAGTTATTTTCCATCACAAACTCTCTAACATTTAGTGATTGGTTTTCCGTTGGACGTCGCCCAGAAAGCAACTTTCAAAATAATATCATATTGATGAATTCTTGATAGAAACATGCTCTGTTTCCCAAGCGTAATTTTAATTACTCTGTACAAGAAGGTGCAATGTATAATGCATTCAATTACGTCTTGATAGAGGGTGTGTTGCTTCATTTTCTATCTATAACTTGGCTAGGCAAAGGGAGTTCTCGACCGAACCACCGACGTCGCCAGCAAAGAAGTTACAGTGAGAGAAAGAGAGAGGGCTCTCAACTCTTCATTGCCTTCTTCGTCGTTTCTTCTCTCTGAGCAGGGGCGACGAACAATCGGATCAAAATTAGATTTCACAGCCGACTGGATTGCACACGCAAGGTAAGGTGGATATTTACGGGAGAAAGAGACACGGAAGTTTTCGAAGAAGGCGGTGGGGAATTATGGCACCTCCACTCCTGTTGTAAAATACCAGCACTTCTAAAAATACGAAATTAAATTACAGTTATTGTTGACACATCATAAAGCAATAAAACGTTAATATATAGTATAACAATGCTATAACTGTGACTAGGAAAACGCTCGGTGTAACGCGTTGATGAGCGAGCACCCGAACGCGCAGCATATCGGATTGAAATTTTGGAACGCTCAATCAATATAAAAGTACCTGCTTTTTATTGAAACTGGGATTATCCATCTGTACACTCTGGTACTTAAAGCAAATCAGATTCAATTGTGCAGTGGAAAACATTCATTTCGATACTTCATTTCTGACAGTTATTAAAACTGGCAATAATTGCATATGTTCTTGGCTGATAGGGCTGAAAATGTGTAAAATAAGAGCCATCACAATACCATCACAATTCTGTCAATATATTAAAGTACCTACACTCTTCACCGATAGGGTTGAAAATTAGTAAATTAATACTTAATAGTAAATGGTAGTCTTAATGTCCATGCAAAATTTGAAGTTGATCTGACCATTTTGATTTTCGACCAATCGGGAGATATTTTCATTTATGAACCAATCAGAGGGCAGCTCTCAAAAACTATACAAGATTAAGTAAGAATGATATTAGCATGTGTGCAAAATTTCAGCTCGATCGGAAAAAAATTGGGGCCTGCAGTGACGTCGGGCCAAAAAAAATAGAGAAAGTGTCGAAAAGTGCAGAATGGAGACGCCCGCTCAATTAATTTTGTTGGATATGTTGTATTTTTCGACTAATCGGTTATAAATGAAAATTGAAGACCCCACCAGAACAATGATGACTGTGGCATGTACTGACGTCCACAGTCTCTAGAATAGTGAGACATCTGTTCCACAGTAGTAAAAGGCCCGATGTCCATATTCTCGATTATAAGTTCAAAAGTTGCCCACTTTTTGAATGATGTAATCAAGCTCCATCAATTCAATTGCAATTTGACTAAAGTCAACAAATACAGTTATTATTGAAGTATTCTCTCATGTCACCATTACAGAACAGACCTTCCACTCCGAAGTACAGCATTTTGACAGATTCATACATTTTCATAACAACATTTTTTACTACACGAATATTGAATCAAAACAGAAACGAAACATAATATCACATGGCTATTCCCGTAACACCATAATCCCTATACGCATTACACCCATATATCACTTAAACTTAAAACTACACGCACATACGCACGAATTACACCCCTCTACTCCCCATCCTCCAACACTTAAACATTTAATTAAAGCTACAAACAACACGCATTTCAATTTACGCACACGTCTAATATGAATACGCACCACCCACTATTATAATAAACCAAACAATGGTCTACTATGAGCTATAATATAACAGTATGAACACAACTCAACCTGCTAGAAACCATTATACAAATCTGACGTAGAAATAACAAGGGAGAGAAGTGAGTCTTATACCAACGTAACCGCAATACACAACAAACATCATAATAACAAGGGATACCAACCTGCTAGAGAGAAGAGTATGGTTTCACTCAAACGAACGAAATGGAAATGGAAGTAAATACCGTGTCTGGTTGTCTGCTGAAGGTTTGAATTAACGACCACCTAATTATCGTCGATTCTTATACAAGAATGAGTTAATATGTTCACTGAAGTTTGTATAATTATCATCTCGTTTGTCTCGGGGTTCTCCGTGATTTTCGGTGTTTTCGTGTCTAATTAGTGTGAGGCGATGAAACAACGTTTTGTTGTTGAAAGGGATATTTACTGGTTGCAATGGATTTTCAGCTACGTTTTCTCCTGTCGTACGGAGGATAAGAGAGAGAGAGAGAGAGTACAAGGCAACTAAAAGGTGCGTAACTGCGATGAGCTATTCTGCGTAGGCCTCCGGGGTAGACGGTGGCGCTTTTCTAGCGGTGGAACGCCGCACGACTTAGAGACTTGAATATCGACGACATTTTAGAACGTTAGTAATAAGAATGGAGGATAAATGTAATGTTGGTTAGTGCCTTAGTAAAACTGGTTACTGTGTTGTCTAAATAGTTTTCTAAAACAATCATACCTACGCAGTTTTTTTTCAAGATATTTATTATTTATTTATATTGTTACGTTATTAACTGGAAAATTAAGCTGCATCTGAAATGTTTAATACCCAGGAGTGTAATTCATGTAGTACATTTTTCTAGTGTATCGTAAATATCATTTACTTTAATGTTAACGGCCATAACAACGGTTGCTATGCTCTTAAAATGTACGATTAGAACGAAAGTTATGCGTTATTAAACAAGTCCCCGGAAATTTCGAAAATGTGAAAAATAAATGAGTACATGACCTACTGGAATTATATATAAAAAAATTATTTTTTAATACGTATGCCCCGTGAATATAGCTGAAGCAAAGATACTGAAGTTTACTTTGTAAGGTAGCTCTCAAGGATCAAATATTTTTAATTAAAACGGTGTTAAACCAGCGTGGAAGCGTTTCATACTTTAGTGAAGTGCAATTAGAAAGCACGTGCAACATGCATTATTTCCTCTTGTTAATAAAGATAAATTGCAGTTTGGTGGACAATCTATGCTATAAATATTGTGCTTTAATGCGCTCATAGTGCATGTTATCCTAAGACTGTTCCATAGAGGAGAAAAACTGAACATTCTGTAATATAAGAATTAATAATGCAATATATATTAATTTAATTCTTGTTTCTCTTATTGAGCGAGCGAAGCGAGCGACTCCATTTGGCTCTTTTAGCACGGACCTCTGTTTTTTTTTTGTATTTTTTTTTGTTTTTGTTTTTGTATGCTAAAGGAAGCAATAGAAGTCGCACCGTTTCACCGATCGACCTGAAATTTTGCACACATGTAAAGACAACCTTCTCCGTTTGCAGACCCAATTTTTTTTTGAAATCCATCCATTGGTTCATTGTTAAAATAAGTATCTCCTGATTGCCTAAAAAATGAAAATGGTCTTCGAGAAATGTGATCAAACTCATATTTAGCATGGTCAGTAAAACCAACAAAGTCACTTATTTTACAAATTTTCAGCCGAATCTGTCAAGAAAGTATGCACTTATTGACATTTTTAATAGCTGTCAGAAATGAAACATTGAAAATGAATGTCTTTCCAATGCAACTGAATCTGATTTGCTTTAGGTACAAGAGTGTTTTGATGGTATGTACACTTTTTTAGTGAAAAGCAGATATTTTTATGTTTATTGAGTTGATTAAATTTGAATAATTCAATTTGGATCATAGTTTCCAACAAATCATTTCGAGTTTTTAAGGACCTTGATTGTCTTTTCGTCAATTCGTAGTTCTGATGGCCGTGCCTCCCGTGTTTCTACTTGGCTGATTTTGCATCCAGGAGGGATTAGAACATAAGCTCACATTTCAATAATATCATTGAGTGGCGTTTGTTCTCTTCTAGCGTTCACACGTCATTCCAAATCTCTCCTGCATTTTGCTTCTTTTCGTTGATAATTTTGGCAATTTGGTGTACTTTGTGAAGGTATTAGTAAAATTGAATCGCTTTTAAAGCATAGATATTAGGTATCTACAGTTTTTGTCCAGGGGATTGATTATTTCAAATTATTTTCTTCTTGGAAACGTTGGATTTATTCCGTTTCTGAGCTTCTGTCTAGCCTGACATTTCCTTGAAGGTTGCTATTTTTTTTTAAAGTTTTGATTCATTCAGTTCAAAACATTACGTTGTCTTATTTTAATTGTGGAACGTTGGATTCATTCCGTTTCTAAACTAGGTAGTTACTATTTTACCTGATCCGTTTTTTTGTGTGGAACTTTGATTCCTTTCGCTTATTAGTTGAAAGGTGTTTACTTTATTTTCATATTTGCGAAGTTTTGTTCAAGATTCATTTCGTAACATTACGACATTGAATACATTACGTCTTTGAGCACACATGTCGTGCATTTCAAACATTGATCACACAAATATTATTGTACTTTAATTAGGTAGGTACTCTACTTCTTACTTTTTCATTACCTATCTTATCCCTATTTAAACATGCCGAAAAATGGAAAGACTTCTGCTAGAATGAAAGCCATAAAGGCGAAAAAGCGTCTGCGTGAAATTGAAGATCAAGAAATTGACGAAGCTAAATCTAAAAGGTTGAAACAAAATGTCGTTAATAATAAAGCATCAAGGAGCAAAGAGACCCCCGACCAGACTGCTGCAAGGAGATACTCAAACAATCAACGCAATACCCGCTCTCGTGCAGCGGGTATTGCCGATTGACCGACCAACTAAAAACTTCGCATGGTAATTGGTAGCAACATTTAAGGTATTTTTGCCAATTTTCAGTCTAATTTGTAGTTATTTTCAAAAGTTTTTGTAATTTTAGGGACATTTTGTGTGTTGGCTGTCAAATTCACGGCGACTTCGAATCTTCAGTTCAAGGCAAGGTAGTTAGAGCAGAAAGTTTCAAACGAAATGAAACTAATAATGACCGTTTAACAGATTGATCTGATATTGTGTCCACAGTAATATCATATCATATGAGTGGTCCCAGGTATATTGTTTGAAGGATATCATGTGATTTTTGAAACTTAACAAGGAACCGTTCAATCAAAGGTTTAATCGATCAACTTAAAACTTAGCAAGGTTATTGGGACCAATATTTTTGGAAATTTTGGAGATATTTACAGAAGTCTGTGACGAAATTCAAGAATTATTGGCTTTTAATGACATTTTCGATAGACATAATTTCGGTTCGAGGTGTTGCGTGTATCCGTGCTCGCTCATCAACGCGTTACTCAGAGCGTTTTCCTAGTAAAATGTACGAAAGTTGTTCGTAAAGAAGATTGACTAAGGAGCTGTACAAATTTACGTGCCATTAGCTTTAATGAAACTCTTGTATTCACATAAATACTAATTGACTCAATGAATCCGTAACAATTATGTATTAATACTGCGGGAAAAACTGTGAGAATAATAATTGAGCGAGCGAAGCGAGCGACTCCATTTGGCTCTTTTAGCACGGACCTCTGTTTTTTTTTTGTTTTTTTTTTTTGTTTTTGTTTTTGTATGCTAAAGGAAGCAATAGAAGTCGCACCGTTTCACCGATCGACCTGAAATTTTGCACACATGTAAAGACAACCTTCTCTGTTTGCAGACCCAATTTTTTTTTGAAATCCATCCATTGGTTCATTGTTAAAATAAGTATCTCCTGATAGCCTAAAAAATGAAAATGGTCTTCGAGAAATGTGATCAAACTCATATTTAGCATGGTCAGTAAGACCAACAATGTCACTTATTTTACAAATTTTCAGCCGAATCTGTCAAGAAAGTATGCACTTATTGACATTTTAATAGCTGTCAGAAATGAAACATTGAAAATGAATGTCTTTCCAATGCAACTGAATCTGATTTGCTTTAGGTACAAGAGTGTTTTGATGGTATGTACACTTTTTTTAGTGAAAAGCAGATATTTTTATGTTTATTGAGTTGATAAAATTTGAATAATTCAATTTGGATCATAGTTTCCAACAAATCATTTCGAGTTTTTAAGGACCTTGATTGTCTTTTCGTCAATTCGTAGTTCTGATGGCCGTGCCTCCCGTGTTTCTACTTGGCTGATTTTGCATCCAGGAGGGATTAGAAACATAAGCTCACATTTCAATAATATCATTGAGTGGCGTTTGTTCTCTTCTAGCGTTCACACGTCATTCCAAATCTCTACTGCATTTTGCTTCTTTTCGTTGATAATTTTGGCAATTTGGTGTACTTTGTGAAGGTATTAGTAAAATTGAATCGCTTTTAAAGCATAGATATTAGGTATCTACAGTTTTTGTCCAGGGGATTGATTATTTCAAATTATTTTCTTCTTGGAAACGTTGGATTCATTCCGTTTCTAAACTAGGTAGTTACTATTTTACCTGATCCGTTTTTTTGTGTGGAACTTTGATTCCTTTCGCTTATTAGTTGAAAGGTGTTTACTTTATTTTCATATTTGCGAAGTTTTGTTCAAGATTCATTTCGTAACATTACGACATTGAATACATTACGTCTTTGAACACACATTTCGTGCATTTCAAACATTTATCACACAAATATTATTGTACTTTAATTAGGTAGGTACTCTACTTCTTACTTTTTCATTACCTATCTTATCCCTATTTAAACATGCCGAAAAATGGAAAGACTTCTGCTAGAATGAAAGCCATAAAGGCGAAAAAGCGTCTGCGTGAAATTGAAGATCAAGAAACTGACGAAGCTAAATCTAAAAGGTTGAAACAAAATGTCGTTAATAATAAAGCATCAAGGAGCAAAGAGACCCCCGACCAGACTGCTGCAAGGAGATACTCAAACAATCAACGCAATACCCGCTCTCGTGCAGCGGGTATTGCCGATTGACCGACCAACTAAAAACTTCGCATGGTAATTGGTAGCAACATTTAAGGTATTTTTGCCAATTTTCAGTCTAATTTGTAGTTATTTTCAAAAGTTTATCATATCATATGAGTGGTCCCAGGTATATTGTTTGAAGGATATCATGTGATTTTTGAAACTTAACAATGAACCGTTCAATCAAAGGTTTTATCGATCAACTTAAAACTTAGCAAGGTTATTGGGACCAATATTTTTGGAAATTTTGGAGATATTTATACAAGTCTGTGACGAAATTCAAGAATTATTGGCTTTTAATGACATTTTCGATAGACATAATTTCGGTTCGAGGTGTTGCGTGTATCCGTGCTCGCTCATCAACGCGTTACTCAGAGCGTTTTCCTAGTAATAATAATGTACCTCACCAATAGACAAGTCACAAGGAGGCTTATTCTAAATGTTTTCCCAATTCCATTCTGATGGAATCCGGCTAAAGGCCATAAGGATAAACATATTGCGAATCGAATTCCATCAGAATTGGGAATTTATTAGTTCTAGAATAGGGCCCCATGGAACACCGACATTTCTTTAAGATTATCAATTACAAAACGGAGGGAAGGTATAAACTATGAATCAATTTTCTGATGAAATACAGAGATACATCTTGCTAGAAATGAATACGTCAACGAAAAAGTAATGAGTCATTGGTGAATAAATTGCATGATTCGATGAAAAGAACACCCAAAAGGAAACAAAAATAATACTTAGATCCGATCCGAGCATGTCTCATAAAGGGGAGAGTGTATTTTTTGTCATATGTACCCACTTCATGATAAGAAAACATAAATAATAATAATAAAAATAACATTAATTCAAAATGGAGGCGATCTCTAAATTCCATGACACCGGAGTCTCTATTCTATAACTTTAAATTAATTATTCTGATGGAATCCGATTCACGGCCATATTGGATTAACATTTCACCGAATCGGATTCCAGCTTAATAGGTAATTATCAAGTTAGAGAATACAAACTCGGAAATTATGGAGGCTTTGATTACACAATTTATAAGTTTCTTGGGCCAAATAATTTAAAAAAAATTGAAACTCAAACAAACAATTGACAATATCCTTCAACACACTGAAGGTGCGAAACTTCTCAAGTAATCTTTCTCAAACGCTAGTGTGTCAACCTCCTATTTTATCTACGGGTTTCTTAGTCTAGGAAAGCGGCTCCTGTAAGAGTACCGATTCATCAAAGTCAGAACGCGTTGCTGTCGTCACAACCGGAACGTGAAATTTACATTCAACATATTACACCTCGCCATCGTCGCGCGGATGAAAAGCAGCGGGAAAACTTCGCGTTTTCTCGCAGAAGTATTGCGATAGGGAAATATGTGGGCGGTGAAACGTGTTTTAGATCGACTAATCCGTGGATATATTCGTGGAAGCGGTTTTGAGAAGAGAAATATGAGATCATAGCAATTTAAAATCCTTGAATGGTTTCCGGAATTCACAACAAATTGAACTTGTATTCATTCAAATATGTATGTAGGCTACTACCTACTAATTATTTTATTTCTTATTCATTTTCTGTGACCCACTAAGTATTATAATTAATCATTGCTACTGCTAGTAGATTAAGAATGCAAATTATGACCAAATCAATGAGTTAAACTTAAAAATATGATAAGTCAATATTGAACTATACTTCTGCTGCCTATAATAGTTGCCAAACGTGGATGTGCGAGATGAAAAATATCTAACAGAAGAGAAGCTCGACCATAGAAACAACCTTGCCTGGATATCTCTACCAACTTAGAACCGCCCGGTGAGCTCAGTTGGTAGCACGATGGAGATCTCATTCGGCAACTCCTGGGTTCCAGGAGTGCGATTGCATAATATGAGAACTTTCTTGTCACGGTGACAAGACCCTAGAAGGCCGTGAAAAGAATTGAGATGAGAAGCTTGTCACCGTGACAAGAAAGTTCTCATTTTATGTGATCGCACCCCTGGTCCGTTACCGGGTATTTTTTCATTTGCCACATTCGTTCATAATTCTGTCTTCACTATAGAAGTAATCCATACACCCGATAAATCTATAAATGTGTTTTAATCTCTTGTTTTATTGCTTTCAAAACCTATGTTTTATGAAGGTTGGTTATATACCAACCTTCAAAACCTTCATAAATCATAGGTTTGATTGTAATTTATATTTAATAATTAACTCATAATAATGTAATAATGAATAATTGATTTTTTTTAAAATTGTATAGCCAATTAACGTTCTCAATACACAACAATACCCTACCCTACCCTCAATACCCTACAATACAAAAAGTTGCGATCAGGCATATGAAACATTTTAGGAGTGGTCAGTAGGTAAATAATAAACTGAAATGTACGTACAGACTGCCAACCAGCTGGGTGCATATTTTTGTAACTAAAACTTCATCGTGCATCATCGAAATCATGAAGAGCAACTCCATTAATTATCCGAATTCATGAGGATCATAAAACAAATTGAAAGCGGAAGAATTAATGTAATTAAGAAGCTCAGAGACATTTTAAATGGTCTACCTATGCATATTTAATAGAAATTCACAGCCTCTTTCCACTTCTTCTTATTCTCCTTTTCTGACAAGAGCCAAGGCGAAGAGAATTTTCAAGTGAGAGGATTTCATGATGCTGCCTTCGTTAGAACTCGTCTTCGCCATCCGATATTCCTACAGCGTACCTCGTTAATTTCAAGTGGCCATAAGTCTTTAATCAAATATTAATATAACTCTACGAACTGCCCTCTTCTCAATTTCCAAGTTCTTTAGGAACAAAATGGATGGAAAATTTTCCACAGAATCTTGCAATCTTAGTTTTAATTGATTCGACTGAGAGAAAATGGAATAGTGCAAAAATACACTTGGAGATATTCATATCTCCAAGTGTATTACAGGAAGAGGCAAACACCTGGTACGACCTCAAAGTGTTAACACTCAGTGTTAACACTTTGAGGTCGTACCAGAGGTCGTAATGAACTCCAGTGTGCGGCATTATTTAGTCTATTGGGCTGTTGGGTCGTTACTATCTGATTTTTTTAAATTATTTAGTGGGAAGACAACATTTCAAAAAAACGCTCTGACGAACCTTGCGATTCCCGTTCGCTTCCGTTTGCCTCTTAAATTGTAACACAGATATAACTGCATGGTACACGGTGTGAGTAGAGTCAGAGTCCTAGAGAGGAGACAGACACTGTGATGAGATGAGAGAATACGTGACTGCTTAGTTTGGTCCCCTCTCTAGCCACTGCTTATGCAATTATCGCAATAAATAACATACAATCTCGGGGCAATACAGAGTTCGAATGTTTCATGCAAATAACATGGCAGCTAGAAAGTTTCTTGTCGAGTTTACGAGAAATCTCTTCTCTATAATTAAACTTTCCTCGCTGTAAACCATTCTCAATTAATTAATTAACAATTGTGACTAATTGGGGACCTGACTTCGCCATACAGTATGTGTTTGTGACTGTTTTGCTTCGCTTAGCGACAACTAATGACGTGTACATGTTTTTACACAAGTTAATGGTATTGGATTTTGTCAAATTTTTTCTACCCTCTTTCCAATCGCGAGTAATACAATCACGATACAATTTGATGTAATGATGAAAAAGCGAAGTCACTTCCACAAAGTTTATAGTATTGTCTAGCTAGAGCAGACGACAATTTTTTTTTTAATGGTGATGGCATTTTAAACAATCCAAACATATTATGTTCCTTCTTGATAATTTATAGCACAATGAAAATATTCATTCCTTAACTTCGTGGTGCCTTTTTAAACTGACCAAATTATTAACGTGTTTTCTAAATACATTGCAACAAAAATAGTTATTAGATACATATTTTGCAAACAAGATGTAATAGGTGCGAATTATCTATAACAAATAGTTTTTTTCGTTTAACACTATAGAATATAGGAGGATCAAAACAAAATAATAATCTCTACATTCGTACTCAACAATTAAATTCCATCATTTCCATTCAAATTTCACGTTTAGCTCGAAATGATCCCGCAACCATGCACATAATCCATTGTTCGCTGTTGTAGCACTTCGTACTGATTCTTTTACCCTTCAGGGATAATATGTGATAACGAGAGTAGCTATCAATTATTATAATTGGATGGAAACAGAATCAGGCGAGAAGATGTCTTTATTGAAATATTGTCATTTATTAGCCTCAATATCAAAGGAATACGATGCAGCCATCATTATTTGTTCACGTGTAACATAGTATATACCTACTACTCTTCCCCCTTGCTTTCAACAGAATAGTGAAAATACCCTTGTAAATACGGTACAATCAGTAATCACACAGTGTTGCTAATTATTTAAAATTGTATTTACTATTATTGAGACGATCAGCATAATTGTGACTCGAGGGAGTGAATCTAAATAATATTTGACAACCTGGGATCTGAACAATATTCACAAAAGATGTAAACTATCATGTGATTTGTAGCTGGTTTCACTGGAATTATTTATAATTTATACTCCGATTTTTACTGATGGATAATCTGAAACCTGGTCATGGTTTTCTATGCATTTCGAAGACTTGCTTCACAGCGCGTTCACTAAGCGATTTACGTTTTAGTTTTAGTAAACTACAGTGTACATTCCATGGCTCTACTTTAAAATATAATTCTTGTGATGACATCACGAAGTAGGTTCTAAAGGCAATCGTGATGTCCAAACAAGACAGAAACAAAAATCCTATCATTGGATTATTCCAAAACGTTAAAACTGTATTTTCACCTAACTGAATTCAGCAGCTGCATGAGACAACGCAATAAGCAGTCGAATGCATCCCAGCGGCAGAATCATCACATTCACACCTCACACCTCACATCTCCTAGCTTCCACACGGCTAATTTCCATCGCCCCCACTCCCCCCAAAGCTCTCTCTCTCTCTCTCCCTGCAACAGCTGGCCTACAGTTTGCTCGCCAATGTGAATACATTAACATAGGTAGGTAACAGAGATTCCCGCACTAGTGGTTGGATATCGAGGTTCACCGACGAGACAACAAGAATGTAGTGGCTCTGTGATAGGCCAAGACATGCCCGAAGATTACCTGCAGAACTATTCGGGAACTGTATTCTGTGAAGTTTAACAACTATTCGTGTGAAGAGATTATTACTATTGTTTGCAGTAGGACGAAGTACACTCGGCAAAACAAAAATTATCGCTTAATAAATCTAATTGACTGAATATGTAAGTTAAGAAAACGTGATGATTGATACCAAGAATAATATGTTAAAATGTACACTAATCTTGGATAAAAACACTGGTATTAATTTAAAGCCATATAAAATGGACCGCTTTATTTCGCCGACGCGTTCATTCGGCTTCGTCAGGCGAAACTGACAAGACAACACCAAAACAAAACAAACCGAACTACTAGCTTGAAACAAATACAGCTTGAAATGACCCCTACTGAGTAGTCATACCCTTAGTAAAAACTAAAAAGAGAAGATATACACAGTGTTAACACCAGGCACAAAAGCAAACTTGCTATTCACAAACATCGCACAGCTAAATTCAAATCTTCATTTACTTACTCTTCCGCCGAAGCCTACAACAAAATTCCGGAAATCATAAAGTCACAAGGACTCGTAGTGTTTAAGAGTAGCCTGAAACATCATCTCTTCTTACACCAAAATTAATACAGTATTTTGTCAACCCGAACTATTACTTAAGCTTTTTACTCTAATTATTATCATCACTTAAAATACTTGATATTGTAATTTGGTTTTTACAACTTATTGTTTCCTTTCTTTTATTATCTTCTCAATATCATAATATTATCACTAAAGATGCTTGAGAATTAGGTACCATATTTATTATTAGAAAATATACTATCATTAATTATCTATCTTATAATAATAATCTATGGTTGCATGGAAGATCAGGAAATGTGAATATTTATTTATGCATAATTTGTGAATATTTATTAAAAATCTTAATGTCGCCTTTTGATGTAAAAGAAATCAATAAAGATAAATTGAATTGAATTGAATTGAATTCATCCCGCGTTTGAGCAAATCTCGCACAAGCGACCGCATAATATACTGCGCCATGAGTCATCGAAGAAATAGCTCGGTTGACTGATGATGATTTCATTGCCCAAAATAAAGGCAGCTTCAACAATTTTTCTTTTTCTCACATTATTTTCTTTATAAATTGCCACAGCAGTAGAAATAATCTCAATTAAAATTATGCTTATATCAGCCATGCATGATCAGCTACCACGTTCCTTGATCAACTACCACAGAAGAACTTTATATGCTATAACCTTGTCACGAAGTTCTTTAGTAGAGGCCTCCCAGTTTCACCTACATACAACTCTTGACACTTGATTTTTTTTAAATGTTCGATCGCACAATCCGAAGTCAGTCAATCTCTCTATAGGATAGGTTGTAGTGTATATACCTAGGTGACCTCTCATTTCATTGATAACAGCATGATTGTAATGGAACCTGGCAAGCAGCCATATTATTTCTTCGCCGACCATATTTTTTCTTTGTCAATAGAGTTTTCACATCGCTGCGTAATTTTGAGACACATAAAAGAATTAGTGGTTAGTAATGGAGCATAGAGTTTGGGTGCGCATTTTTATATGAAAGTTTGTTTAGTTCTACAACTGAAAAAACACCTAGTAAAACAATGAAACGAACTTTCAAAATGCATGGAAGACTTGTATCAATGACAATTCCTTCAGGTTATCCATCAGTATGAAAGAGTATAAATTATAAATACATTTTCAGGAGAAATCAAAATACCGATATTGCTAGAAATCAATAGGGTGACTATTTGGATAGAATTGAGTATTTTGTTAAAATATTGGCCCGACCGTTACTTTGTTTGATAAATTGATTTAATGGAGAAAAACATGCGAACAACAGAGATATTAAGTTTCGAATGACAGCTCTGTTTCGCTATGAATATGTCTAGAATTACAACCTCTCATATATCATTTCACAAGCTCTGAGAACATAATTACTTTCATTTTAAATGCGGTATTGCTGCTAACTCATATATCATTTAATTGAATCGAGAAATAAAACCTCGAACAAAGAACACATATTCAGGAATAATGTATAGAACGGTCAGAAATATTTTTGCAGCGCATCGCATTTATAATGGATATGACCTATTTTTCAAAGCAGAGCGACGTAACAAAAACTCTCTGCGAAATCCAACCACAACTTCACTTATTTGTTAAATGCAAATAATTGATAATTCCCGGCTTCCCATTCAGTCACGTGGTGAAGATGAGCACGTAATTTGCATAAAAGTACGTTCTTGAGCGAATCCGAGAGAAAATATCACTTTAATTTATTCCTCGGTCGGGGGTTTAGGGTTTTTTTCCATCTCAATTATGCGCGGATTTTATTTCTGTCAATGTTTGGTCTCGTTATTTCATATGCATATGAAACGATTGAGGTCTGCTAACTGAGGTTTTAAAATGAAGTCATGGTTTGTATTTAGCTTACCAGAAATTAGAGAGCTCTTTCCATTACAAAGGTTTTATTATGCCCTGGAGTTTAGTGACCAGGGTTCGATTTCAACTGACATTCTTCTAGACTTAGATTTTAGTAGTTTCCTGCAAACCATGAACCCTCTGGTATAATTCTCTGTTAGTTGGCAACGACAGTCTCCTTCCCAACACATATCCTTACATATTCTTCATCATCATCATCATTCTCACTATCATCAACACCATTTGGCGGCAGCCAATTGACAAAACATCTTTTTACGTTTGACTTGAGTCATATAATAAAGAGTACAGATTCTTTATTCTATGCAAGAGTGAACCTTTTTCTAAAAATTAGAGTTCACACAAATGATCATTTCAGCTCTTGACGCTGTTATTGTGTTGTAGTACATAGCAAGTCCATGCTTATGAAAATGAACAAAATTAGTTTTTAAATCGTTCCAGGACGTAAGGTTGATAGAATGATTGTTGATGAAAGGGCTACTAAATGAAAGGTTTATTGGGAGTGCGAAGAATACGAAATGTATACTTTATAAGATGTTTACAAATGCATCCCACATCTGCTACCATGTAAAGTGCATCGATACCATGATTACATTATTGCGTGGAATTTAGATTTTTGTTAATTTTATAATAAGAAAAAATGGTATAATTTAGAAATCAATAAGGGTTTGAATTTATTAAATGCACACATCCAGCAAGTATTAAATAAAACATCAATTAAGCTTGATTTTTCGCAATTTCGGTAGTTAGATTTTAGTTGATATTTTATCTTTTAAACTAAAACTAGTTTTTACTATCCTTAAACTAGCTTAATGTAACAGTAACACGTTTTGTAATGTGCTAATATAATTCATATCCACCTCCACTCTGTCCTTTATTCATTACTCAAACTTATTCTCACTAAGTTAATTATAATCGTGACTTATTCAATAGTGACTCATCCCATTGAGGTAAACCACAAAAAACTTATCAGATTGGAAATTTCAAATTAGCACACACCAACAGTAACCAGTCTTAACGGAAAAGTTCCTAGATATAAGACGACCATAAAGTATATTCCTACAAAACTTTCAGAGACAAAATATGAGCGAAAGAAAAGAGGCGACATCTAATAAAAGCCCAGCCCTTTCTTACAGATATTTTCACTGTTCCATGTAAAAGCATCCGCGATGTAAAAGGACAGATAGAATTTCTTCCCTTCCTCTTCTTTTTTTTAAACCGGAGGACATTCGCAAGTAAGAACTTTTTCATATCGTAAAAATCGCACACTCAATGCAAATTTGTTCGCTAAAAGTGGAGTCTTAATTTCATTCTCTTCGGGTTGCCATAGATACCATTATTCTTCAGAATATACTACCTGACATGAAAACATCGCTTTTTTTTACGCCGGAGGCATTTTAATGTTTTCGAAAAGGTCTGTAGTTAGACGACTACTTTAAATGTTCAAAATGGCTTCTCACATAAAATATGGAATATTAAAATTTATGGATTGTGGTAAGAATTTGAAGAAAAGTAAGTCGAGGAAAAAATATTTGCCTGAATCTGGATTTGAACTGGGGAGAGATTTACCAACGGAACTATTCGGTCACATTTATCACGTTTAACAGGTTTTTGATCTCGGTAAAGGATGGGTAGAAGAGATGAGATTCTTTTACGAACGGTCTAAACGTCATTCCTTGCGACGACATTGCAAAGTTTCATTTAGTCATATTCTGTAATTTTATAATATGACTGGAAAAATAAAGTAGGGAATGTGTCTTAGACGGAATGCGTTTTAAATACACATTCCATACTTTCCGTTAATTAAGGGAAAAGGGAATTTAATGAATATTTAGGGATCTTGTAAGATTAAGTTCTACATTCTTGTAAATTCAAAAAATCCCTACGAACGCCACAATTTAAAATCACTACTTTATTTTTTTTATATATTTTTTTATTTTTTTGTGGAAACAACTGTAACTTTACATATTATAATTCTTGTACATGAGAAGTACTACAATTAATGATTTTCACTATTATTGACAACATTCATATTATACAAACTTGACCCATGTAGGTACCGGGTTGGTTTCTTCGGCCAACTTTCCTGACAAAGAATGTTCTCAGTTTCTCCCAGCCGAAGACAAATTCTATATGGCTCCCTACTATAGATCGCCATGGCCGCACACTCCTCACCTTCCATCATATACATATTCTCCACTATCATCTCCGTATCACCAGCATAATAATTTATTCGTCGCCTATTTGTAGAACAGTGCGACGTTGAACACTAATAGTAATAGTACTAATAGTAGCAACTATTCGACACTTACAGTTGAAGTCACGCCCGGAAAGTAAAAATAACATTTAGTGGTATTCAGACAGACTAAACTATACGGGATAAACAGTGGAATAAACTCCCGAAGGACTTGGAGGATGTAGAGACCATCAAGGACTTCAACAAGTTAATTGCACCGAGTATTCTTGAATCTCCTATCTCTAGCACTGTACTATTATTTTTATTGAGCGAGCGAAGCGAGCGACTCCTTTTGACTCAATTTTGACAGAGGACCTCTTTTTTTGCTGTTACCTGGAGCAATGGAAGTCGCACCGTTTCACCGATCGATCTGAAATTTTGCACACATGTAGAGACAACCTTAACTGTTTGCTGACCATAAATTTGTTTGAAATTAATTGATTGGTTAAAATTTAAATAAACATTTCCTGATAGGCTGAAAAATTTAAATGGTCTTCAATAAATGTGATCAAACTCATATTTTGCATGGCCATTAAGACCACCATTGTCTCTTATTTTACAAATTTTCAGCCCTATCAGTTAAGAACGTATGCACTTATTGACATTTTTAATAGCTGTCAGAGATGAAGTATCGAAATAACTGTTTTTCCACTACCACATAGATCTGATTTGCTTTAGGAAACACAGTGTTTTGATGCTATTTTCACGTTTCAATGAAAAGCAGATACATTTATGTTGACTGAGTGGATCATTTTTCAATTCAATATGGATGTGTATGTTTTCTGTGCGTTCTGTACGCATTTCCGGTTCGAGAATTTGTACGTACCCGTGCTCGCTCATCAACGCGTTACACTGAGCGTTTTCCTAGTTATTCTGTATTCTGTCAACCTCATCATCTTCATTGTCATATTAACGTTAGTTATTTTTATATACATCTACTTACATTATATGTTTTGTCAGCGTGTTTTGTAGACAAAGCAAATCAATAATAAAACATACTGATACTGACTCTTTGCGCATGGGCACAGCTTTTTCATTGAAATGATAGCGAACTAAATCGCGAAATAACAGAAATTGATGCGTACGTCAGTGTGTACAATCAAATAAATCGCTAGGTATATTTTATTGCAGTACATATTCATTAAATTGCATTCACTATTTTTGTGATTTCATTAAGAGCAGCATATTTGTCATTTGGCACTTGTTTTGATCTGCAGCCTTCCCAAAGAGACGTCAAAAACTTTTCAGAAAGCTGGGGTACGAAATCTTAAGCTATCTAATTACTTTTACAAGCGCATTCAATGGGAAAAACATGTAAACAGATAATCATTTCATCAGTACGGAAATCTCTGGAATGTATCTAATAATCACTCAAATCTCTGTTAAATCCAGCAAAATAGTTGCTAAAACTTACAAAACCTCTCCCACAGAATCTGATCTACTCAACAATCTGAACCGCACTCTGAGCTTTGGAAGCTCACCGCAACCAGACAAAAGACGAGATACTCCAATATATCCGCGAATTCCATCCATGAGCTTTTCACCGCCTAGTGGGAAACATCCGGATACTGAATTCCTGCTTGATACGGGAACTGATCGAACACAGGAAGATGTAGCTGTGGATGAAGATCATTGCTTCTTCGGTGGAACACGACATGAAATCAACAGTTGGGCATGTGCGTACGTCAAATTAGTTCATGGTGAGGAAATAGTTCATAACCTTGGCGTCTCTAGAAAAAGAAATCAGCAAAATTGGCAGGAGAAGATCTTCAACTGTTTTATCGCTCATTGGAGGTGACCTAGCAGCCAATAAAATGTCAATAAAAAACTCAAAATAGCTCGTAATTTACAGGAAGGCGCATATTAGATTTTTATATCATATTCAGTGATTATTGTATACACCCGATTAAAATTTTCATAGCGAAATAACTATTCACACACTTGAGTAAAATGAAGAATTGATAAATGCGTAATGTTTGCAATAACACCACGTAACTGTAGCACCTTCGACGTCCTGCCAAAGTTGAAGATTTCTGTCCTCAACTGCCTGTATCTGCTTGTAATGCTACAGAGAATGACGCCTACACCAGTTTCATATGACGTCACAATCTGAACTGACGGCGCGAATGTGAGGCAAATCATTTTCCTTAGAGGAATGTAAATGGATCAAAGATCTCTTCACTTTCAAAACTGATCACCCTGTTTACAGTGGTTTTTCGAGAATATTCATTAAGCGAAAAGAATTGTCAAAAATCAAAGATTATATGCGACATTTAAACTCACAGTTCTAAATACCAATGATTCTCGTTAGGTACCTACCTTACGTCGAAGAAGTCTCAAGTCAAGAACATATTGTATCAACAAGATCGTTAAAATAATGACACTAAAGAGAATTCTTGAAATTGAAATTTGTTAAAATCGCAATTTGTGAAGCTTTTATTGAAATGTGAGTCAACATAAAAAAATCTTCTAACTATGTAACACAACCCTCCTTAACACAATACATTACCACCGTCACAATAGTAACTAACTGGCATAAACATGTTGAACCAACAATATTAGACAACTCCGTTCCACATCTAAACTAAGTAGGTATATATAACTCGATCCGAACCAATTAATCCTTGTCAGTTGGTATCGCTCAGGGAACGTGGGGATTGGGAACGTTTCCTTCCTTCCCCTTGAGCTGTTGGGAACTCACGTCAGTGTGTAGTAACATGGCCAATATGTTGACGTCAACAGTGTCAACTGAACCTGCAGTAACCTACTTTACCGACATGGAAAAGAATCTCAATCTAAAGGTTTATTGATTTTTTATAATTTATTTTTTATTTACAAATGTTATTTAGCTAGAAAGCTATTTTGTATATTTATTATTCTAATTTTATTCTTATTTTTATTTTTGGATTGTTTGGAATATGCAATTACCTAGTTGCGCCATTCACGAGTATTCAATACATACAGCATTCCAATTTGTCGAAGTACAAACAAAGTTGGGTATTTTGGGAAAAATATTCTGAAAACACTGACAAACGTTTCTAGGATCAGATAATTTTCAAAACAATTCATGCTGAGCGGTTCGCAGCCCCCCCCCTCTCCCCTCCTCACCACACACCGGTGGGTCGTGTTTTTCACAAACTTTCGTCATCCCAGCTACATTTTTCGTCCTAGAACTGCGTCTATACAAAACGTCAAAACAAAACTGCCTAAACTTTGTTTTCTTGAGACAATATATTATTACAAAAACAATATCCCGCATAAAGTTCATATTGAAGGCACACTCCAAAGTCAATTACATACTACACTCTGTAACCACCTCGAGTAGTCCAGCTTTTTCTCCCTTGTGGCGATAGTTGACTGCTGCGGACTAGTAATGGCCGAGCGTCTATTTTCCACCAACACACCTTGCAAAATGGGATTCTAAATCTACACCTCCACCTGGATTAGTTCTGCAGTACGCAGTGCTACCAACTTTATGGTTTACACTCAATTAACGAATTTGTCATGATAAATTCACATGCCTAGCGCCAGATGTGATGTAACTGGATGAATAACAGGTGAAAACTTAGCGGCGGGGGGAGAAAGGGGGCGAGAAGTTTCTGTGTAACGATCCAGCCCGGATAGAAACGAAATTACCCCCGGAGTTCAATATTTGAGACACATAGAGATAAATCATCGCACACTTTGGTTGATTGGTTCAGAAGGAGAAGCTGGGTGACAAATATATTCTAACTGCTGAGGGTCAGACAACAGAAACATTAAACGTTTCTTTAAAACAAGTACGCTTACTTTTCGATACCCCTCGTGTGAGGTTATTACCTAAAGAGGCATCACTTTTGCATACGATGATTCTACAAAGTTAATATTTTATATTTAATACACGGGTAACTCAGATCTTAGAGCTTGCAAGGCAAGTGAGAGGTCCTGGAATCGAGCCCGTTAAGCGAATGTCACATCCGAGGAAGTTTAAATATGGGCATAGCCTGATGGAAGCTTTGCTTAAAACCCAGTAACTCCATCTAATACCCAACGTTTAAATAGTTCACAGATATTGACTAAAATACATTTCAATTAGAACCAGCTCTATCTTTCCTTCTATTAATTGATATTTAAAATAATAAATTAAATTAAACATTGAAAACGAACTCTAGGGTAAATAAAATAAAGTTTTAGAATCTGAGATAAATATAATAATAATGGATGGAATATTGTCAATAACGAATAAGTACTTACATTGACTTTATTCGGATTTTAATTTTAAAAAAATATAGAGATACGTTTTTTTCCAGGGGAAAATTTGACAGCTACCTGGGCAATCCATCACCAATTGATACGCAAAAGATCCTTGCTTTCTTCATCCCATTCTCCCATACATTCCCGGGCCGAGAAGAAAAGATTGCAATATTTAAACATATGATGAATGCGTTCTTGCAAATAGCAGCTCGTTGTCGCGGCAACACTGTAATATATAACGAGACAACGTGCAACCAAAACAAGCCCAAGTGACGCAGACAGCGTTGTTTACAGCCGTCTAGCAACAGAAAGACACAGATGCTAATGATGATGAACGATCATGCAAAACTCCAAGAAATGAGTCTACTTCAACTCGCCACTAGAGGCGCCAGCGGTTAGCGCCGTAGAGTAAGATGTATTAGTTTCTTCCTAGGACATATTGTGATGAGATGACAAGAAAATATGTAGACGAATAGGTTCTCTGATGAGATGGGATGAAAGTTCTAGAGATACTGTGATGAGATGAGAGAACACGTGACTGCATGGTACACGGTGTGAGTAGAGTCAGAGTCCTAGAGAGGAGACAGACACTGTGATGAGATGAGAGAACACGTGACTGCATGGTACACGGTGTGAGTAGAGTCAGAGTCCTAGAGAGGAGACAGACACTGTGATGAGATGAGAGAACACGTGACTGCATGGTACACAGTGTGAGTAGAGTCAGAGTCCTAGAGAGGAGACAGACACTGTGATGAGATGAGAGAACACGTGACTGCATGGTACACGGTGTGAGTAGAGTCAGAGTCCTAGAGAGGAGACAGACACTGTGATGAGATGAGAGAACACGTGACTGCATGGTACACGGTGTGAGTAGAGTCAGAGTCCTAGAGAGGAGACAGACATTGTGATGAGATGAGAGAACACGTGACTGCATGGTACACGGTGTGAGTAGAGTCAGAGTCCTAGAGAGGAGACAGACACTGTGATGAGATGAGAGAACACGTGACTGCATGGTACACGGTGTGGGTAGAGTCAGAGTCCTAGAGAGAAGACAGACACTGTGATGAGATGAGAGAACACGTGACTGCATGGTACACGGTGTGAGTAGAGTCCGAGTCCTAGAGAGGAGACAGACACTGTGACGAGATGAGAGAACACGTGACTGCATGGTACACGGTGTGAGTAGAGTCAGAGTCCTAGAGAGGAGACAGACACTGTGATGAGATGAGAGAACACGTGACTGCATGGTACACGGTGTGAGTAGAGTCAGAGTCCTAGAGAGGAGACAGACACTGTGACGAGATGAGAGAACACGTGACTGCATGGTACACGGTGTGAGTAGAGTCAGAGTCCTAGAGAGGAGACAGACACTGTGATGAGATGAGAGAACACGTGACTGCATGGTACACGGTGTGAGTAGAGTCAGAGTCCTAGAGAGGAGACAGACACTGTGATGAGATGAGAGAACACGTGACTGCATGGTACACGGTGTGAGTAGAGTCAGAGTCCTAGAGAGGAGACAGACACTGTGATGAGATGAGAGAACACGTGACTGCATGGTACACGGTGTGAGTAGAGTCAGAGTCCTAGAGAGGAGACAGACACTGTGATGAGATGAGAGAACACGTGACTGCATGGTACACGGTGTGAGTAGAGTCAGAGTCCTAGAGAGGAGACAGACACTGTGATGAGATGAGAGAACACGTGACTGCATGGTACACGGTGTGAGTAGAGTCAGAGTCCTAGAGAGGAGACAGACACTGGGATGAGATGAGAGAACACGGGACTGCATGGTACACGGTGTGAGTAGAGTCAGAGTCCTAGAGAGGAGACAGACACTGTGATGAGATGAGAGAACACGTGACTGCATGGTACACGGTGTGAGTAGAGTCAGAGTCCTAGAGAGGAGACAGACACTGTGATGAGATGAGAGAACACGTGACTGCATGGTACACGGTGTGAGTAGAGTCAGAGTCCTAGAGAGGAGACAGACACTGTGATGAGATGAGAGAACACGTGACTGCATGGTACACGGTGTGAGTAGAGTCAGAGTCCTAGAGAGGAGACAGACACTGTGATGAGATGAGAGAACACGTGACTGCATGGTACACGGTGTGAGTAGAGTCAGAGTCCTAGAGAGGAGACAGACACTGTGATGAGATGAGAGACCACGTGACTGCATGGTACACGGTGTGAGTAGAGTCAGAGTCCTAGAGAGGAGACAGACACTGTGACGAGATGAGAGAACACGTGACTGCATGGTACACGGTGTGAGTAGAGTCAGAGTCCTAGAGAGGAGACAGACACTGTGATGAGATGAGAGAACACGTGACTGCATGGTACACGGTGTGAGTAGAGTCAGAGTCCTAGAGAGAAGACAGACACTGTGATGAGATGAGAGAACACGTGACTGCATGGTACACGGTGTGAGTAGAGTCAGAGTCCTAGATAGGAGACAGACACTGTGATGAGATGAGAGAACACGTGACTGCATGAGTAGAGTCAGAGTCCTAGAGAGGAGACAGACACTGTGATGAGATGAGAGAACACGTGACTGCATGAGTAGAGTCAGAGTCCTAGAGAGGAGACAGACACTGTGATGAGATGAGAGAACACGTGACTGCATGGTACACGGTGTGAGTAGAGTCAGAGTCCTAGAGAGGAGACAGACACTGTGATGAGATGAGAGAACACGTGACTGCATGGTACACGGTGTGAGTAAAATCAGAGTCCTAGAGAGGAGACAGACACTGTGATGAGATGAGAGAACACGTGACTGCATGGTACACGGTGTGAGTAGAGTCAGAGTCCTAGAGAGGAGACAGACACTGTGATGAGATGAGAGAACACGTGACTGCATGGTACACGGTGTAAGTAGAGTCAGAGTCCTAGAGAGGAGACAGACACTGTGATGAGATGAGAGAACACGTGACTGCATGGTACACGGTGTGAGTAGAGTCAGAGTCCTAGAGAGGAGACAGACACTGTGATGAGATGAGAGAACACGTGACTGCATGGTACACGGTGTGAGTAGAGTCAGAGTCCTAGAGAGGAGACAGACACTGTGATGAGATGAGAGAACACGTGACTGCATGGTACACGGTGTGAGTAGAGTCAGAGTCCTAGAGAGGAGACAGACACTGTGATGAGATGAGAGAACACGTGACTGCATGGTACACGGTGTGAGTAGAGTCAGAGTCCTAGAGAGGAGACAGACACTGTGATGATGAGATGAGAGAACACGTGACTGCATGGTATAGTCAAGGAAACTAGGGTTCATACTCTATCTCTCTCTGCTCCATATAAAAGTATGTTGATGTTATGGGTCAGAGAGAGGCAGAGTATGAACCATCTAGTTTCCCTGACTGTGCACGGTGTAGGACGGTAGAATTAAAGTATCAACTGAAGCTTTGACAAAACCAGCGCATGAATCCAAAAACCACTCCTAATTAATTTCAAGTCGGTTCTATCGAACCTCAAAAACCACAGAAGGGTTCGAAACTCATTCCTCTGCCGACCATTAATTTTATCGATAGCTTCGTGAGTAGCTCTACAAAGATATATTGAGGAATCCTGTGGCTATTGTAATATAATAATAATTGAAAACTGATACTGAATATCGATGTCGTATTAAAATTCCGCCGTTCCTGACTTCGTTTCTCATCACCGAGGTTCTTCTGGATGCTGAGAAAGAATTGATTTCATTACGGCGTAGTGAAGGACGGTATAAGAATATAGTATACGAGGAAGCCATTATCATCTGTTACTTTGAGACAGTCGCACACTGAAGCTAGCAGGAGTCGTTCGTAGGAGACTCCGTGTTCTATACCTAGATCCTTCCATTCTCCACCGACAGTTTGGGGCAATTCCGATTTTATACGAACTTCGAAAAATCGTATTTTCTTTTTCCACTGGGTCGATCGACCATTTTTCAGATAGTGTTCAATTTTGCTGTACTCACTCATTGGTATCCCCTTAACAACACTTCAAAAAATAAAATACTTCCCGTGTCTAGTTTTCGAGATAGGCGAATAAGAAAGAAGTATTTTCCTCATGTTATCTTATTGCAGGTTTGAAAAATTTGCTAAAAATGAAGAGTTTATTTAATTGGCCAGATAGATTTTCAAAAAACGCATATGATTAGAATCTTTGATCTGTTAACTTTCATTAAATACATTTAAACCAATATCATCGTGTGCTAAATAAAAAGTTAAAGGCGATTCAATTGAAATTGCGAATCAAGTCAAAATACTTTTGGCAACAAGGGAGTGCTCAAGGTAGTTAGAAGGCACTAAATGCCTACTAAAGATACCTTGACTTTTCATGAAAGTAAACTCTAGGTGTAAGCTCGGCAAGCTCAGCCATCATGATTCCGCACAAATTCAAATTTCCAAAGTACGATGTTGCCATATTGTACCGTATTGTTAGAAAAATCTTCAATATCCAATTCAAACCTAACTTCTTTGGAGCAGTAATACTGCTCTAAATAATAAGATAACGTATAAACATGAATTATGGTATAAATACCATTTAAATGTTGTCTATTTCAACTACCCAGTATATTATAAAAGTAAATTATGTGCTATAATAGAATTTATAAGCGTGATTTTGTTACACTTAATAAATTAGTGAAAGCTCTCCAATACTTCAGAAAACCGATCAATCCAGCCCCCTTAAAAGTTCATTTTAGGGCCAGAGTAAAAATCTACTGTTCATATAAAAAAAAAAAAAAAAAAAATTATTATTGGAGCGTATTTGGGTTGGTAGAAACGTTCTTAAATGCCATGATTGACACATCAATTATTTAAATAATTACATATAAATAATAATATTTCGTTGCATCGTACGAATTAATTGTTTTGAAATCCATCACAGTAGATATAGTGAACTTTGTGATGACATTTCTTATTATTAATACAACTTTTACACATTTACGTTTGAAATTGGTCAGTAATGCGGAAATCACACAAAAAATGAAGAGAATTGCGGTGTAAGTTATGAATGGTGACGATCTTTCCGTTCATCTATTGAATGTACTTTTGATGGTGACATTCACATGGAAGGCGAGCTTCGATTGGAATGTTCAATGCGTCGTATGAAATGAAATCAGCTTCTCTTGTGAAGACAGAAAAGGATTTATTTTTCTAAGCTAAGCTCATATTGTATGAAGACTATTGTTAGCTCTAGATTACTACACAGTATTACGTATTACTTACCTAGATGTATTTCTTTCTTTTTGTATAACGTCTTTCTTTCATGGTGAGATCCCACCTTCTGACCATTCTTACATCTTTATATTAAACTAGCTATTAATAGATTTCTACTTACAATGAGGAGAAGTGAACGACGGATATATACTGCGGTAACATAACAGTAATACAACAAAATACAACCACAATTTCTAAACAAATTACGAAATTCCATGTTTTTGACCTCTGTGATGTTGTTCAAACTTTATTATTAGAGTCGCAGTTGTTTTAGACTCTTAATCAACTTTCTCGTTCTTTAAAACAAACGTTTAAGGGGAGGGTGTAGGCAATACTGATTTTTTTTTTTTTTTAATTTTTTATTTTTTTTTAATTTTCTGTCGAGTTTTCTGAATAAAACAATGTCCACATGTAGTAACTTTTTTTAAGAACTAAAATAGTTATGATGATTTTAAAGTCAAGTGATTTCAATAAACTGATTTCAACTGTAGGTAGTAAATAAAACATATGTATCTTTAAACCTTGATAACTCAAAAACGTATTTTTGAATGTTCAGGTACCTGTTGCCGAAAAACTATCCAAAGAAAATTCTTCATTTTTTCTCTCTATAATCCTTAAGTCATTATCAATAGATGGTAGTAGAATTAGATAGCTGAGATAATTAGGGGAAGTGCTAAAAAAAATAATCACCAAAAAATATTGATTTTTTTCTGCAACATATTACAGTACCATGCAAATAATAATTTCGACGAAAGTATTCATGCTAGAAGTATAATTCTGCTACAGTGCCTTCATAAGACATATAACTATATGTAAAATAAAAATTGTTGAGTTTGAGTGTATACAAACTGTGTAACAGGTACATAAAAATTGCAAATTTAACATGTAAAGGGTACCCCTACCCCCTCCCCTTAATATTAAATGCAACTTTTCTGATCATCCTGGAAAGTCATCATATTCTCAGTCGAGAGATTTAAAACTCGATTTAACGAGTAGCATTTCAGCACGAGTGATGATCTGTTTGGAATCAATTTCAACTTTTTACGTGCAGCATAAAAGATTTTTCAAGCGAGCGGAGCGAGCATCTACACTTGAAACTTATGGCACAAATCTCTGTTTTTTGTGTATTTGTGTTTTTCGCATTAAATTTTAAATGTAGTAACAGATCTGAACAATGATTTCCAGAAAAATCGGTCTATTAATTTCATCAGAACCTTTATTTGTAGTTTGCACCACCGTTTGACCTATCAAAATGGTATTCGATAAATCTGATCAAACTCATATTTTGCATGGTCGTTAAGACCAACATTGTCTCTTATTTTACTAATTTTCAAACCAATCAATTGACAGTTTTTATAACTGTCAGAAATGAAGTATCGAAATGAATGTTTTCCACTGCAACTGGATCTGATTTGCTTTATTTACCAAAGTGCATAGGTTGGTATTCTTAAGTTTCAATAGTAAACAGTACTTTTATGTTCTTACAATACGGATGTAAGAAGTTTCTGTAAGTTTGGTACGGAATTCCTGCTGGACATATTTGACACATGTATATTAAATCGCATGCAGTACGAAGGCTCGCTAATCAATGCGTTAAACGAGCGTTTTCCTAGTATTATTAACATATTTCATGATTTTATCCGATTAGTTTGATGATAATTTTGAAAGTATAATGCTCAAGAAACGAATGAATTTGCTGATAAATTAAAAAATTGATTATTCACATCGAGAAAGAAGAAGAATCTTGCTGTCCGATGTAAGTCATTCAATACCAATTAGTCGATGAACTATTTCAATCTGTATCAAGAAGAGAAACACACTCAAAGAATCCACTCATTGCGGTAGGTATTATTCGTTTTGAAGTAACATAAAAGTGTATGGACTTCAAAATGGACTTTTATAAAATTAAAAATATCTGTTGAAATCTAGTGGAGCGGTCGCTCGACGCCAGCCAAGTCGCACGTTACACACACACTCACACAACATTCATACGTTTAAAAACTTAAAATTTTACTTTTACTCTAGACATCTAAATTGCATTTTCGACCTACTTAATAAAACATGGGAAATCTTACATTGTTGTGAAATTTTTTAATGTGCCGCTCTCCCATACCATATTCCAAGTTTTCCAACAATAAGTTACAGCGTTTTTTACCTAGAGGGCCGTAAAAGTCGTGAAAGTAGATAAATAAATCCCCCAAAAATGGAGCCATTGTATGTAGATTCAATGTGTAGAGTTGAAGAGAGCAGCGCGAACTTTTCGCTTGCCTCCGTGTGCGGCCTGCCGCGGCAAACCACTGCCGATAGGACCCAGGCAATCTTCTAGCGCCAAAATCGATTGGCGATTCTCTCATTCTCATCTATTTCCTGACAATAACTCTCTCTCACTCTCTCTCTCTGCTCACGTCGCCGCACGTTAACGATGGAAGAATGGGGTTAAATATAGGGAGAAGATGTCGAAGACTAGTCGCTTTTTTCTATACCTTAGTCTCTCTTCTCTATCGATGTAGAAAAGATGTTAAACTAATTGAATGGAGTTGAAATTTTGGCAAGATTAGGAGAAAGAGAGTTCTAAGGAAGGATTTAGGATTCTAGATAATGAATCTCCACTGAAAGTTATGTATTGTATTGATAAGCTATGTTTACTACATTTCATGTGAGCCGAGTGAGATGAGCGTTATTGAGAGGTGCACTCAAATCCTGCACTCAAATAGGTGAGACGGTATTTACCAGATGCTAGATATGATTCTACAACTCATGGGGCCGGTTTTACCTAGAATATTTTTGTTTTGAAAATATTTCAAAATATATTTCCAAAAAAATCATATAATTTTCACTTGTGGATTTCCACTAGAGCTCATGAAGAATTAGTGGATGAAAATTGCAATAACTTCAATCCTACTCCGACTGTATATCAACTAAATTAGAAATATTTGAATGCAAAATCCGATAGTTTATATTTTTTAAGATTGATAAAAAGAATATGAGTGCGGAATTTTATAATTTAACATATGAATATTAACTCTCAGTTTTGTCTCGCTCATAACTACGGTGTTTATTCTCTTGTCTCTTGTGTAATTTTATACATTTGAATATGTCCCGGATGTTTTTGTGACACCCAAAACTCACTTATGTCACCTAATGTTATACCAAAAACCTACCAAAACATGAAGTAAAAAAAAGGAAAAGGAACTAAGATATCAGCAATTTTAAATGCTTTGGAACATTTTACCCCGGATTTCACTCTTGTGACTTATTCAACGTACACAGTTGTTTCAGACAACACAAATTGGCTCGTCCGTTTAAAATATTAACTTTGCAATTCTTCTTTACTCCCCAAAGGTTCATTTACCATTAAAAATCCAACTGAAAATTTACTACAACTTCTAAAATCTCACTTCAAGATCTCGGTAATCTAATCAGTCTCTTTGTTACCCCTCACAATTTCCCGACCGTAAACTCTACCCAAAATTACACCCAAACACATACCTCGCGTCAATTTGAAACTAGTAAAGTGTACGCAAGCCTCTAGTTCACCCCATTCTAAAACCACCCCCCATTCCCATCAATTCCAGGATGAAGAAGAAGAAGACATTTGCATTTGTCAGTTCCTTCAACATGACAACTCATCAAAGTACTTCTAGAGAGTGATAAATTGTGACACACCAGCGCCGTAGTGGTGACAAAATGAACGAATTCCACTGGAAACACCTTAATGGAATACCACGCATGTTTGAGATGAAAGGCGCGAGTTTTTTCTCTCCTAAGGTGGTAATCGAAGATTGACATACGAATAGCTGGTAGTGTGGATAGATTAGAATTTGCAAGGATGAAAATGTGGTAGGTATACGTCGAATGATGTTGGATGGATAGGATTTTTCTCGTTTCTTGAAGTCGGACTCAGAAGTCTATAACCTAGTGATGGGTTATAACGGTAGTCTCCATCGAGGCCGATTCACAATGCAAAAGTACTGGATCAATACTTATTATTATTATGTTTGGACTCCGTTAACATTTTTCCTTCAGTACGTACGTCAAACCATTGCGATCACATCAATGTAGTGTCAAGGAAGAGACATTCTTACGCTAACTTCTTAGTATTTATTAAGTTTACGACTATGATGCATTGCGAATGGGCTATAAACGTTAAGTTTGCTGTTAACCGGAGCGATCACAAATAGAAACGATGTCAAGGAATTATATTGTCTTTTAGTTTTACACATAACCTACAAATTTTAACCTAACTGATCAGTACCGAAAAGTGTAACTTTATAGAGAATGCAATATTTGTAAAACCGTATATTTTTACTGTACAATGTTGCTTATGATTCATGTTTTCAAGATGAGTAGTAAACTTTCATTCATCAGGCTACGAAGTCTTTACATAATAACATAGTCGATATTGACACATTTTAGAATCCCTCCCGCTCTAAAGATTTCGGCAATACCCATCCAGGCTTTTAAAGTTTCACCTTCTCTACAAGTTAAAAGCTTAGACTTTGAGTGAAAAAAGTTCACTCTCTTCTTTCTTAATTAACTTTCCTCCAAATGGCTGATGTTTAATTGAAAATGTTTTAAGGTGAGCTTTAAGCACACCCACCTTGAGAGTATAGAAAAAGCTCGTGTCTGACAAGATTTTAGTGAAAGTTTGAAATGGCATTTCTGGAAGCGCAATCACAAAAGCTCTAGTTGGTAGGGTTTGTTTAATAAAGTTCCTCGGTGTGTAATTCGCAATTTGAATATTGTTTGATCGTTCGTCGTTTGAAAAGCTGTCTTTTCAGCATCCGTTTTTCTTATATTTATCTACATTTCACTCTAGTTCTATTGATAGCTGTTCACGCACACTTGCAGTGTAATATCCTTCAGATCGAAATGTAAAATTTTCTCTACATTACCTCCTTCCATTTAATATATGCAAATTAATTTATATATATATATATAGTATATATAGTTGGAAACCAAGAAAAAGACACAAAACGACTTTGTATATCTTAATATTATTATTTTAATGATATTTAGAAAAGTTACGTGATTATTACAAACGCTAAACTTCTCATAGTTACAACGTTTTGTATGCAAACACTATAGTATATTGTAGCGATAAAGTTGTGGAGAATAAATTACTCTTTTTGTGTAATTGGACTGCCTGTTTTTAACATTATGATACAAAATTTATGAGCGGGGTAGCAATTTTTAAATTCAATAAATTTCGTTGCAATTTTGTATTTTGTTAAAAATTCACATTTTGTAATTTTGTATTTTTAGGGATACAAATTTTAAAAATGTGATAAACGATGCACAATGAACTATATTCATTCTCCACTCAAGGCGACGGTCACAATCGCTAAAATGGCGGTTAATAGTCTCGTCCTTTCTCTTAATCAATCTCTTTTATTACGCTGGCTAAATCAAAATGACATTTAATTATCTGTAGATGTGTTGTATTTAACTCAAAATGTAGGCATATGAGATAGAAATTGAAATTGACATTGTGTTGCTTCAACTGCTTTACTAAAGCGATGAAGATATGGGGAATGGTAGAAGGTGCGAATTTCTAAAAATTAAAAGTAAAGCATTAAAAAATTAGCTAAAGTAACAAATAAAGAGATCACTGAGAATGTGAGCCATAAACACCCCAATGAATAAGCAAAGCAATTACTGGAAACGTACTTGGGATAATACTTGGGATAGAGGTTTTAATTCAATTAGAATCAAAGTAATGTGTTGAAAAATCAGATTAGAATCAAATGACGACATTAAATTACCCACCCCATTGCTCTGTTACTCTAAATAAACAAGCCATTCATTAACCAAGTGGAAACGAACGTATAAAAGCATTTTTGTAACTAATGAAACAAGATTATTCATTTGAGGTTGTTATACTCAATTTTATGAATATACCTACGTCGTCATGATGTCAACTAATTGGTTGATATACAGCCAGCGTCAACTGTTGAGATAATAACAGTTAATTGTGAAATGAATTAGTTTGGTGATGATCATGACAGCTGCGTAAAAGCAAGGAAACACAGATGCATGATCGCATCAAAACGGGGATCAAACCGATGTCTCCCGAATGACGGTTATCAATGACGAGTGATGACGTAATACTGGACCACTTTCACGTTTTGATTTTCATAATGTCTGGCTTAAAATTAATATTGAGATTTGTAGGCGTTTTCCGAATAGTAGGTAGCTATACCTACCAAGTACTAAAACATTCAATTTCAATTTCAATTTCAATTTCAATTTCAATTCAATCATTCACATTCAATTTTCATAATTACTGAAATTATTATTTTTTAAAAGTCAATAGCTAGATCACAATAGATGAGTATCAATATTAACTTGTGTCTTAACTTTTTTTGTACCTACATTCCAAAATATTAATTACCTTAGTGATACTTTACAAAATAATTTTGAAAGTGTCTAAAACCCTCCTCTATTTACTGTACTGCAACAAAACTATAACGGTGGCAAATTATGATTGTGTAGATGATAGTGATATGACGAAGAAAATAATGGAAAGTGGGAAAAGGTGATCGCGGCCTTATTGTAGGCAACCTTCCCAACATTTGACCGTCGTCTGAGGTAAACTATGAAAACACCAGTGTTGGGTAGGAACGGAACGAAATAGTTCCGTTCCTAGGAACTAGTTCCTTTTCTTAGGAACTATGGAACGTCTTAGTTCCTTTTTTCTAGGGAGGAACTATGGAACGGTTTAGTTCCTTTTTTGAGGAACTGTAACGATTTTTGCTAAGTTCCTTTTTTTTAAACTTGACTGTACTTTTACTCCGAAAAACTGCACTCATCTAGAAGCCACATATGATTTGTTTAATTCTGTCAGAAATCAGATGTCCAGCTATTTGGCATCTAAAAATAATCTGCTTTGATTCAGTGATTCAATTTTTAATTTGCAGATTGCAATTTTTAATGTTCCAATTAAAATTACAAATTTCTTTAAAAAGGAACTAAAAGGAACTAAGTTCCTTTTATAAAGGAACTAGGAACGGAATAGTTCCTTTCATTATTGAAGGAACTGGAACTGAAACTAGTTCCTTTTTTCGGCGAGGAACTTGGAACTGGAACTAGTTCCTTTTCAAAAGGAACTTACCCAACACTGGAAAACACCTCAGTCAGGAATTACGACTGCGAGAAATGAACCCAGGTCCTCCGGAGTGCGAGTCCAGAGCATTATTACCTGAGTCAACTTGCTCAGTTTGATGACATTTAAGAATGATTATGAACTTGGATGGGAGTGATAATGAAAAAAGCGTGAAAAAACTAAACAGCAAGAACGCGAGTCCACGCATATTATTGGAACTGCTCCAGAATGTTACTGGACAAGATTCTAAAGCATGGTTTTACAGTCTTTGATCCGACAAATATATTCCATTGTATTGATTTTGCTATAGAATCGTCCGGGGCAAAATTGTAAGAATTGGATTTCATCTTGGGATATTGTATAGAAAGAGAGATATAACTGTGCGGATTCCCGACAAGAATTCTAAATTTATTGTTCTCTTCCTTCTCGAATCCTTTCTCTCCTATTCGGGAAATTCGAGAACTAAATATCATATGGCAAAACGCCGAGCAAGATCATTGCAGAAGCTCAATAAATTTAACTTTTCTTTCGATTTGTAGTAACAAGTATAGTATAAAAAGATGTAGTAACAAGATAACAAGATACCTTAGTAACAAAGTTAGAAGGCCTGATCCATTTCAATGATTCTTGAGGTGAGGTCAAAAACCATCAATTTTGCCTTCAATTTTGCCTTGCCATCAGTCATTGTGTAAGAGAATACTTCAATATAACTGTATTTGTTGACATCCGTCAAATAGCAAATTGATAGAGCTTGATTGAGTAATTCCAAAAGTGTGCAACTTAAAATCGAGAAAATGTCCTTCCGCCCTTCTACCTCAGAGGTGCAGATATTAAAACTCAAGAACAGTTTTACAATAGCTCGATAAAGTTATCGGCAAGATAAATCAAAGCTAAAGGGCACATTTAAACTGGTTTTATCCTGATATAAGATGTTGGTATATAATCACTTATCCAGGGAATTATTTGGGACCTTAATTGCCATATAACCCGTATAAAAAAATAGTTCACTCAAACTGCAATTTTATTGTTAAGAAATTAATGTATTTTTTAGTTAAAATTGTATATTTTCTTGTCTCGCTTTGTGCCGTATGAAATTTAATTTAAAAAGTGATAAGTTTGTCTTTTATCTAATCATTATTAAAGTTTAAGATCAATTGCTTCACGGGTTTGGTTTCCAATCGTATCGGAAATTTTATAGTTTTGAGCGGTTTTGTTGAATAACTTGCGCCCAATTAACAAGGCACGAAGTAAAAATGAAAAAGTGCTGCTAATATACAATCAGACTGATCATGTGAACATCCTATTTAGAAGTAACATCCACTCTATCAAACAATTTTTCTCTCTCAATCTGCTAAAACGGCCGAGCGCTGTATCCCCTTAAATATAGAAAGTTGTTTGAGTTCCAAAGATGACAGAGTGTTGGGTTACGCGATGTCGAAGAATTGTTACTGGTCTCTTTGAAACTAAATATACCAGTATTTGTCGTACCTTTGTAACTGAGAACAACAAAGCACAATGTTATCATGCGATCACATAAACTGTTATTAGTATTTGAAAATAAAGGACTCAAAAAATTGATTCTTGATACACTTTTACACTTTTTCATGAGCTGCAATCAGCTCTCTGATCTTTTGCTTTTCCGCTGGAACTGTCAGTCACACTTCATAAACACGTATTTTCGAAATCCTCTGAATAACTGCATAAAAACGGTACACATCAAAATAAAAATTCACATCGTTCAAGAAACCTGTAAAACTGGATTTGTGCCATTTTTTAGACTGACATGTAGGTTAGATACTTTTTTTGTTTCTTCTACTAAAATTTGTCAAATTTGTCAAATTTGATTCGTCAAATTTGATGGCTTGTGTATATTAACTACCGGTTTTATAAATCAATATCTTTCACATCATGTCGGTACATGAGACTCTTTTATCAACGCGTTTTTGCAAGCGTTTTATTTTAGTATTATCACAATTATTCGTAATATGATATTTTGCATTTAATATGCAAAATAGTTATAATTCATTTTGTTTTCCATTTTCTAATTTAGGTTACAAAAGCTTTTATCTAAAGCACTTAACCAAACCAGAACACTTAGAACTTTACCTAATACCACAAATTACTTTCAATATTCCGAGAATCAAACTTCAAACTCGGTGTTTGCCACATTGAATTAACTCGCCAGTTCAGTTACGAAACTGAACTAAAATCATGTTTTTGCTCAGAGAAAATCCAAACAGCCACCAAAAATTCAATTTCCCTTTGTCTTTAGCACCAGATAAAAAAAGCTCTCACCGACTGTGCTCTTCATCAAAGAACTCCCTCAAAATCCGCTCATACATTATACAGTCTAGAAAGAACACTATAAATATTCAACATTGCTGAAATAACTTGTCACCTCCGGAAAGACCACGTTAAGCTATATACCTTCATATTCCGTTCTACAGTTTGTAAATTTAACTGATTCCGATGGTCCGATGGTCCGATAGTAATGAAGCAATATGGTAAATATTACAAATTCCGTGTCATAATGCTCCTGACATCATTGTGATTCTATACATATTGATTATGTGGGGTGTAACTATCCTAAATTTATTTTTTATATTGAGATTATTCAACTTCAATAATGGCTTCGAATCAACAACAAAAAACTTCAATGATGCATCACAAGTTCCATTCTCCATCTTTATATTCATTATTTATATTCATTATGTCTTTAATTTATATTCACTTTATAAAATTTAATACCAATTAATATTATTTAAAATTCGACGCTACAGTTACATATTAACGTCACCACAATTCAAGTTTAATAATAATAATAATAATAATAATAAATATCTTTATTTGTAGAGCGAAGTTAAGCCAGTGGCTTCTCTTCCACTTAACTCTTTTGTTAACATAAGTGGTACAGTGTCAAGTAAATATGTGAATAAAAGGAAAATTTTACAATGTATAATTTGACTATGGATAAGTTATTGATTGACATTAAGGAACAAAAAACATATGGATAATTAGAGTAATAGTAACAAAGACAATAGTAACAGATACTTGAAGGAACTGAAAACTTCATGATTAATTAAATTAAATTACAAGGTATGTTTGTAATGTGATGTGCGTCTGCAGTAACATCTGGCTAGGTACTTATCTACAATATATTATTTATTAGCTCTATTTCTCTCCAGGAACATTTTTTTAAGAAGTGGTTTAAATAGCTTGTGCTGTACGCTGTGCATAGAGTTTGGGATCTCATTATAATATTTCACTGCATTAAATGCAGTGAAATTAAATGCATTAAATGCATTAAAGCATTTTCCATTACATTTTATTTCGATCAGCGTAATATGAACTCTACTCTGGACTTCACACTTATACAGCATCCACCCTGGACATTTTCACATTGCAATATGTAAAACAGGCAATGAAGTGTATAACACTGTATAGCTCTTGAAAGAGGCTCACACCCCAAACGTACCCTCCCCTGTGGGTGGGAGGGGGCAGAATTTGCATATTGTTATAAGGGTTCAGGTAGGTAGCTCGAAGGATATTCGTATCCGTTGTTCACCAAAACAATATAACTTGACAGTAACTATCAACTAGGTTTGGGACATATAATTTCATAAATCCAATACCAAGTAATTGAGTATGGGTAATTGTTGGAAAATTACTAAATTACCATGAGATTAACCTTTTGGTAATTTGACAGATTGACCGTTGAGTTTTGGTTAAATGGATGAAAATAGGCTTATTAACAAGGTTTAAGACTATATAACATAGCCTCAAATGCTTTCAATGCCAGAGTTTGATGATCAAATTTGCAATAATCGGCAGCGATGTTTTTGGTAGATAACAAATAGTAGTACAATTACTTTATTAGTAAATGTAATACATTTGTATATTATACCAAATTATACTTTATTTTTACATTGTTTTTTTTCCATTTTCCATCTCTAAGTTGAAATTATATTCAATGTCAGAACAAAATACATTCGTTTTATCAATTAATTAGTATAAAATAATATACATATTACTGATTATTGTTAAATTATTTAAAGGTCAGGTCAGGATTTTAGAATAATTACTAGGGCACGGTGTTTTTTAATTACCTAATTGATGAATTGATGCTGAAACATCATCACTTATAATCAACACTTAATTGATGAAACAATGCTTTTCAGTAGTATTTAATCTTCTTTTGATCATTCCAATAACAAATTGGTAAGCAAAATGTCTGTACAACAATTGTGAATACGTCTTGTAAAAATAAAGCGTAACCCTAAAAAAGAGCATGTCAAAAGTCAAGATAAAAAACATGTCATTAACTCCTTCAAACTTAGAGACAGCTCTGCAGCTGACCACCTCAAAAAAGTCCAATTACACACCACCAACAATTAACTAAAAAACTTCACTAATATAAAATAAAACCTAACAAAAATCGCACACAGGCGCTTTTCAAAATGACACGCTCATAATTAACCACGCTTCAAAGATCAAACATCTGTCGCCCCCCTCGCACGGCAGCCATATGACTCTCTCTCTCCTTGTTGCACCCCGTTGTTTCACACGCACCCTTCTCTATCGCTCTCTCACAATGTCCACGTGCCCCTTTGAATGCAGCCGCCGGTGGGTTGCAAAAATCAATATTAGAGGACAGTTTCTAGACCAGAGAGCTGCGTGATGAATTAATAGCACCAATCCATGCGATGGAACACTATTGGACGCCACTAAAGATAGTACTCAATGATTTCAGGTTTGTTTGACGATATTTTTTTACATTTACACACATTTATATACTAACCAATGTCATTCTACGTTAGTTTATCAATTTCGAAGGCAGTTCCAAGTATAATCATCTTTCATGAACGTTTGTTCGTTGCCTTACAGGATTAATTATCAACCAAACTATTTAATGTTGAATGGTCTTTATGCGTACGCAAGCAATTAATAATAATTATAACAATTCATGCTATACTTATTATGAAGACGCTCGGTTTAACGCGTTGATAAGTGAGTCTTTGTATTGCGCGCTGTGGCTCATAATATTTAACCTTGAACAACGTGCCTCAAAGCAGCAGTGAACTTTGAACTTCTTTGAATGAATTTGACAGATATTTCAAAACAAGCATAAAATGTCCTCAAAATGTCAAGAACTTAGAAGTTTTTGACATTATTAAGTATTTGATAATTACTAATTAGTACCTAGTATATTTTACTAATTGCTAACAGCCTCATGCTCAAAAGAATTTCCAGATTTATCGACGCAAGTGACCAGAGTCTACTGGATTCGGTCCATAAGATTATTAGCTCACGGTCTTGTGGTGTTGAGGACTGACATCCGCAAATATCTACTTGCGGACGAAACTTCTGATCGTGTGTTTATTTTTCTAAAACTGTTTATGGGTTCACTAGGCCATATTTGTCATATTATTACTATTTTTCATTGCTGAATTTGTAGAGGTGGTCGTGGCCTATTATTAGGTACCTTCCCATCAATTTTGCTCTTGGGTTGAGGAAACCCCGAAGGACCTGGGGTGGCCACATGGATCGAACTCGGGCATCCTGTGTGTAAGTACTAAACACTTATATACCAGAGCCGATGAAAATTAAAATGTTTCTAGAAAATCATTGGCTGAAAACATGTTCTCTAGTGAATAATTTCGACGATGACTGGGGTATGATGATGAATATGAATGGAAAGAAATAAGACGTTTGTTGCCGA
This sequence comes from Leuctra nigra, assembly GCA_934045905.1. Lineage (NCBI taxonomy): Eukaryota > Metazoa > Arthropoda > Insecta > Plecoptera > Leuctridae > Leuctra > Leuctra nigra. The sequence continues at coordinate 24,697,183 of OW203770.1, forward strand.
ATAGGTTCTTGTGCGAATTCCCTGTGGGAACTTCTTAAAAAAAAAATCGAAAATTAATCTTACTCCCTAATGTCAAACATGGTCGAACCATTCTCCAATAATTCAAATGATAATCAATTCAGCAGACTTTGTAAATTAGTACTTTCTTATAAGAAATAAGTTAAAAATGAATCCGTTTACGACAAAACTCTTTCCCAAAGGGAGTAAAAATCATGACAAACGAGTGATAAAACGAAGCCCTTATCTTAAAATTACGACGTCGTCTTTTATCGTCTTAATATCCCTATAGAATTATAACGATGATACTCTTCCTAAAGAAGGACGACAACATAATAAAAAACGAAACTCTGCAACAAAAGCTGTTACACCTGTTCGAATATTCCCGACATCGTGCTCATAAAGTCAACAGAAGCTATACAGAGGAGAAAGACGGGTATTAACTTGTAACATTATATTGTCTCCTCTTATTACTTGAAAATTATTATTCGACACGATTGGAAACGTTCTAAAAAATCAAATATTCCGGTCTCTTCAAACTCAAGTTGAGAAGGTCGTGAAAAATTCATATAGGCCTCTTTCATAATGGCGTTTTCCACTTGCCGCACTGGGGTTGTACTGAAATGACGTCACCATACAAAACTTAATTCTAATTTCAAACTAAGTGCAGAGTGCGGCCCAGTGCGGCCAGTGGAAATGTCTTAACATACCTAATCAAGTTTAGAAGGCAGTGAAGAATTGTGGGATCCGAATCCGTGCAATAGCATACGTGCTAAACAATTAAAAACAGCCAATCAAGAAACAAATACTTGTTCAGAATGTAAGTTTCTGTAGAAAACTTCCATGGAATCAGGATGATAGGAAGGGATGTGCGTTGTGAAAAATATCTCGCCGAACCGGGGCTCGAACCCGGGAAATCTCACTTGCCGGGCGAGAGCTCTACCAACTGAGCTACCCGGTCGGACAAATTAGACACAACGCACTGATGAGTGTTAGAGATCTCCGAGGAGAATGGAATGAAGTGCATGCTCACTACGAACTGTCATACCGCCGGTGACGATGCTGTCACCATGTCTCATTGCGCTGTCTCAAAATTGCTCATTTTGAATTTTCAAATCCACTCCTCATTCAACACGTGTCCAGTCCAATGTCTTTTTCAAAAATTTTGCCCTCGAGTTTAAATTTTTGGAACGCTTATAAAATGCATCTACTTAGTAGGTACACTCGGCCAAACAAAAATTGATCATTGATCAAATTTGAATGACGGGTCATGTCCCATACCAATCAAAGCTTGTTATTATCGTTGAAATGTGGGGTCACCTACTAGAGTGAGACAAGGAGATCGCTTGGACTGACTTCGGATGGTGCAATCTAACATTTATTAGTCAATCAAATTTGATCAACGATCAATTTTTGTTTGGCCGAGTGTACATAATACAATTTGATTCTACAATTTCACGCCATTAGCTGCATTTCTATTAGCTCTGTTCCGGGTGCGATCATTAATTTGTGAATAGAAGTTTAACGGCGCCCGATTCACGAATAACAGCTTACTTAGCGCAGTGGCATTCACCGGGCATAGTTGGGATTGACTGGGATTGTAATGTTATGTGGGAACGTTTTTACGATCGGGCGGTACGGTTGTCGTAAAATTGCGACCGTGTTTTTATTTAACGCCCAGTTGTCAGGACGATCTTGGTTTATGACCGTTCAGTTGAGACGTGTGAGAATAAGCGGACGTGATTTGAATTTTTGTTCTATTTTGACGACTGTTTTTACCCCAATACTTAGTAAAGTAATACTTAGTACTACTTAGAATCCCATTCATTATATCCAAAACAAAAAATGAATTTGTTCTTCCGAGTTTTTTATAGAGAGGTAGTTAGTTACCTTATATGTTCAAGCAACAGTATATCCATTTCAGGATGCCAAAAAATCCCGGAAAGTTTTAAAAGTGTAGGTTCAATCATTACTTGGGCCAAATAGGCCAAAACGTCGTCAGAAAGGGATTAATTTGCGAGTCAATATGTACATCATATAGTTACAAAATGTATGTTTCCGTTTTCTTGTAGGTGTACTTTGGTTGACATTTTTTGACAAATTAGTATTTGATAATTTCAAAAAGTTTTTTTAAATTGTCTGTTCTCATATTTTGTAATACCTCAAGTTGTCCCACACAAGCAGCGGAAGAGAAACGACAACAGCGACCAGAACTCACTCGAACCTCAATCAAATATTATATCATCACGAGTCCCGATGGTCATGACTAAGTACAAACAGAAGCGCTAATGTTTAAACCCACAAATCAAACACACAATCCGCTCATGCATCCATTTCTACATCGCCAACACCACTCGAAATTGCAGCGCGAAATCATGTGAACATTGCTTTCTATCCATTCGAACCACGCAAACTTCGAACATTGTCACGAAGTAGACAGCACATGGTGCCATAATGTTGGACGCGATGAGACAGATACAATACAAACCCTCAATGTTATGTAGGACAAGTTGAATGCCCATCCCCGCGCTAAAAACCACCCTTCACTTGTACAAGAGGGATTAAATCTCCGACACTAGACATTTTATTGATTTTTTGTATACGAGTTTTGTTAGGGTAAACGTTGTTGCAGCTGGGAATATGAAATGCAGTGATTTTAGTTTTATTTTTATTATCTGAATTTATTATTTCACGTGCCGTTTCGTGATAGATGGCGTATTGCTCTGTCTCTTCTATTTTTCTACTTGGACGTTTTTACGTGCAATATTACATTTGATGATAATAATGGATACAGAAGCTCTGACATTTTTGTCAAGTGGAATTTTGAAGTATTACAAATGACAAGTTAAATTGTCTGACGCCTTATAAATTATATTGTAGTATACTCATAAACTACAATGTGATATTATGCAGATGATTCTAATAGCTTTCAGTGGTTTTACGTAATAGACGATGCAACCAACTTTATCTCAAATGCATTTTGAATAAGATTACGACATTTTCCTTCCTGCTCTTAATCATGTCCCAAAAGAAGGAACTTCTATTCTGCTCTACTGCATTATTCGTTTTCCTTTTCTCTATTCTTACATCTAATTAATTTTTAATTTCTAACTTTATACAGGTTTTAAGCATGTCCTTCTGGAACGCTTTCTTTCTTTTGGCTCTTTCTTTCTATCTAACTTGTCAGAATTATTTCAACTCAATCCTTTCCGTAAAACATCCAATGTACATGAAGAAAAAATCAACAATGTACATATTTTTGCAGAGTTTACAGTGACTCGAACAGTTATATTTTATTGTGCGGTATTTTTCTTTTCAGCATCATTGTGATGTCGGAAGCAGAAACATTACTTTATTATGATTTCATGTAAAAATGTTACGCCTAGTTGAATTTGGTATTGCGTTTGTTTAAGCAGATTCTTCTGCGAACCGCAGAGCGACCACCAGGAGTATTATCAGAGCAGTCAACAAATCTCTAACCGTCAGGTATTACACATGGGGAGAAAATGTTCACGGCGATGACTAATTTCAAGAACGTCACGTATAACGAAACAATCTATTACATCGTCCAAACTCAACTTTGAATTTAGATTAGACGTCAGAGGTATTTTATAGAGCGTGATTAATGAATAACGTTGACATTTCTGATCATTTCTGATCAAATATTTCATGCATGAACACAATTCGTTATTGCTTATTTCTATGACGTGTTTGCATATGACATTTTAATCAATTGAAGTGACACTCCGGGTGTTACGAACGTACTTCCGTGAATTTTGTAATATTTTTCCATCTCAATTCCTTAAGAATTTTCTATAATATATTCATTTTCGGTACTGTGCCGTCACGATATTTCTCCATACATAGGTAACTAGTTTTACGCCGTCAAATCATATTTATGACACGCTTTCGAATTATATTTTCATATTAAGAAAATTTCACCACCGAAGCGCGATTAATTTTCTTGAGGTTCTTGATCACTCGGCCACTTGCCGAGTAAAACCCATGACGTTATCTCGCCACCCTCCGCCACCGCATGCACGTCAACCTCCTCATGTTCGACTCACCTCTTTTCGCCGTCGCCGCTCGCGAGACGTCCCCCTTGCCGCCGACCGTCGCCCAAAGCACGCTCACCAACAAGTAACCGCACAACATGCTCTACTCATCAACATTGTCCACCATCATTAATACAGTACATAATACGTTTTTACGTATTGTCAAAATTAATAACTTCAATAAAATCTATTTTACAAACCTTAACGGAAAACCGCTTCAGGAAATAGATAATATTTATATACACATATATTTATTTTACCAAAAAATTAAACCCCTTTTTGTCTACCTCGGTGGTTTACTAAGTGTCTTTTCTAAATTCCCACCGGTGTCTCTGACACAACCGTTCAGCTGCTTCACGCCGTGAAGAGTGATCGTCAACCTCAACTGGCCATGGCTCCGCCGTCTCTCCTAGCGCGTTCGCATCGTCGCTATGGTATCGACCTATACAAACGTTGCAGTTGCTACCAGCGCCTGCTCTCTTGTGGAATTTTCCAGTACCAAGGCGCTCCCCCGCCGTTTGCCCGGGAGAGGGGGTTAAACTAGCCACGCCCCAGGGGGTGGGGGTGGAGATGAGTGCCGGTGCCTTCTGTATAGGGCGTTTCACGTAGGTACCTGGATGTTAAAGAGGGGAGGGTGATCAGGAATAGTGGTGGTTATTTGGGTCATGTGAAGGTTGTGGGGAACCTGGGTTGGTTAACGTAGAAAGGCGATTGGGACGCTATCTATACTCGCGGGTGGTTGTTATTGGGACTGGCACCTCCACCATGGTGTTTGTCGGGTGGGGTGAAGGTAGAGAGGCGATTGGGACGCTATCTATACTCGCGGGTGGTTGTTATTGGGACTGGCACCTCCACCATGGTGTTTGTCGGGTAGGTTGAAGGTAGAAAGGCGATTGGGACGCTATCTGTACTCCCGGGTGGTAGTTATTGGGACTGGCACCTCCACCATGGTGTTTGTCGGGTGGGGTGAAGGTAGAAAGTCGATTGGGACGCTATATATACTCGCGGGTGGTAGTTATTGGGACTGGCACCTCCACCATGGTGTTTGTCGGGTGGGGTGAAGGTAGAAAGTCGATTGGGACGCTATATATACTCGCGGGTGGTAGTTATTGGGACTGGCACCTCCACCATGGTGTTTGTCGGGTGGGGTGAAGGTAGAAAGTCGATTGGGACGCTATATATACTCGCGGGTGGTAGTTATTGGGACTGGCACCTCCACCATGGTGTTTGTCGGGTGGGGTGAAGGTAGAAAGTCGATTGGGACGCTATCTGTACTCCCGGGTGGTAGTTATTGGGACTGGCACCTCCACCATGGTGTTTGTCGGGTGGGGTGAAGGTAGAAAGTCGATTGGGACGCTATATATACTCGCGGGTGGTAGTTATTGGGACTGGCACCTCCACCATGGTGTTTGTCGGGTGGGGTGACGGTAGAAAGTTGATTGGGACGCTATCAATACTCGCGGGTGGTTATGGGACTGGCACCTCCACCATGGTGTTTGTCGGGTGGGGTGACGGTAGAGAGGCGATTGGGACGCTATCTATACTCGCGGGTGGTTGTTATTGGGACTGGCACCTCCACCATGGTGTTTGTCGGGTGAGGTGACGGTAGAGAGGCGATTGGGACGCTATCTATACTCGCGGGTGGTTGTTATTGGGACTGGCACCTCCACCATGGTGTTTGTCGGGTGAGGTGACGGTAGAGAGGCGATTGGGACGCTATCTATACTCGCGGGTGGTTGTTATTGGGACTGGCACCTCCACCATGGTGTTTGTCGGGTGGGGTGACGGTAGAGAGGCGATTGGGACGCTATATATACTCGCGGGTGGTAGTTATTGGGACTGGCACCTCCACCATGGTGTTTGTCGGGTGGGGTGACGGTAGAGAGGCGATTGGGACGCTATATATACTCGCGGGTGGTTGTTATTGGGACTGGCTCCTCCACCATGGTGTTTGTCGGGTGGGGTGAAGGTAGAAAGTTGATTAGGACGTTATCTATATTCGCGGGTGGTTATGGGACTGGCACCTCCACCATGGTGTTTGTCGGGTGGGGTGAAGGTAGAAAGTTGATTAGGACGTTATCTATATTCGCGGGTGGTTATGGGACTGGCACCTCCACCATGGTGTTTGTCGGGTGGGGTGAAGGTAGAAAGTTGATTGGGACGCTATCTATACTCGCGGGTGGTTGTTATTGGGACTGGCACCTCCACCATGGTGTTTGTCGGGTGGGGTGACGGTTGAGAGCCGATTGGGACGCTATCTATACTCGCGGGTGGTTGTTATTGGGACTGGCACCTCCACCATGGTGTTTGTCGGGTGGGGTGACGGTAGAGAGGCGATTGGGACGCTATCTATACTCGCGGGTGGTTGTTATTGGGACTGGCACCTCCACCATGGTGTTTCATATGATATAATGGTTTTTATGTACAACTTGTTATATTTTGATAAACTGTTAAAACAATGAACATTGTTAGGTAATGAAATGAAGAATAACTTTTAAAATGTTGTAGAGACATGTGGAGTATCGAACCGCAAAGCTCTCGACCACATTTGATGGATGATTTTGTGTTCAGTAGTCACACAAATCAAATAAGTGAATCAATCCGAGGTTCTTGTTTAGGTGCTGCAAGCGCGAGCGATTTTACCGCTTGTTGCAGGCACATTTTTTTGGATACGATTGGAGACTAAATGGGTTGACGAAATGATTTGAAATTTTAATCATGTTTAGATAAAAGACACACCTTTTTATTCCTTGGTACATTTTTTATTTTTTGCTTTGTAAGTTATTAATATATAATATCGTGGACGTTTTCGGAACCATCGGGTGATTGCATGGCAGTGGTGACGGTTTGTCCCGATGAAAGTGCTGGTGGCCCTGATAAGGGCCGTTCGCGACTTTACTCAGGTGTTACTTCCTTCATCTTCTGGCGGCGACTGCCCTTATCAGGTCCACCAGCACTTTCTTCGGGACAAATTGTCACCACTGCCATAATAATATATAGTTTATTTTGGGTGAAAACGGTATGTTTTCTTGTCTCACTGGGTGCCGTATGAAATTTAATTTTTTAAATGTGCCAAATGATAACCTAAGTTTGTCGTTTATCTTATCGGAAATTTCATATTTTTGTGTGGTTTTGATGAATAACCAGCGCCCAATTGACCATGAAGGTGGGCGTTGCCTAATGAAAACCGAAATTATTACCCTGGTAACTCCAGGGTTCTTAAAAAATAATAATTTTTCATTCAGACAAATGAAATTCTAAAAGATCAGCGAAATAGCTCACACGTGTTTAATAATTTAATTTACCACTTGAAATAGTACAATCAATATATTTAAACTCATATAAATCATGTTTGATGATATGCTGGACAATTACAGTGGTACAACAAAACAAATTAAATTTTGCCAGGTATATTGCCAAAGCGTTTTACTTTTTAATGGCTTAGGTTACTGGATAGTTTCGTTAACTTAAAAAGGCCCAACCCATCTGATGATAAGTTAATTGAGACTGAACAATATTCAAGTAGATAGTTTAAAGCATTAGTATTATTAATTACAATTTGTAGATGGTAAAACTGCACAACAGTTAGCTGGCTGTCAGTTACCAAACATTGACTTTTGTTTTATGACGTAGTGGAGGGAGTCAATTGGTCAATTAAAACAAGGCACGAAGCAAAAAAGAAAAAGTGCTACTAATATACAATCAAGATACATGTCTGCATGGAATCATGATCATGTGAACATCCTATCATAGTTACACCCACTGACGAAACAATCAATTTGCTAAAACGGCCGAGCGCTTGTTGAATATTGTTTGCGTTCCAAAGATGTAGTATCTTTGCCAAAGATGACAGAGTGTTGGGTTACGCGATATCAAAGATTGTTACTGGTCTCTTTGAAACTAAATATACCAGTATTTGTCGTGCCTTTGTAACTGAGAACAACAAAGCACATTGAAATCATGTGCTCATGTAAACTGTTATCCCAGAAAAAAACACTCCGTGTAAAAAAGGCAGCCAAGTCTCTTTACTTTAAAAAAAATCAACACCGAAAAGGAGTGATATCAAAAAAGGAGCCAAGTCAATGACATTTCCAAATATTTAATCGTATTTTTGAAATAAAAGAATAAACACCGAGAAATACTTTACAAAAGGACTTGGCGCATCGTTTTTTTAAAGACATAATTCTATCCTAAAAGTGGAAAGAAATTTACAAGTAGGTACATTTTCCTCTTTCTATTAGAATTAGATGAATCAAGCTACTTTTAGTAATGGCTATTTTATAGTTTTGTCAATGGCGAGAAGAAAGATTTCATGCTGTAATAGATAAGTAATATAAGGATGGAAGAATTAAATAACAATTGGAAGTGGGCTCATACATATTCTTGCAGTACTGTTAATATGGTGATATTAGAAGGGTATCTTTTCATAATTTGATCTTAACTGAAGGAATTCATGAAACGTTGTCAAATAATTACTAACTATCTATGGAACACTATTAGATATTTTTAAAGTATAAAGATATTTTTTTTAATAGAAATACAATGTGACTGTGTACTTTGTGAAATGTATTGTTATAACATGTGGATTAATTGAAATGTATTTCATGATGAGAAGGTATAACGCATGAGACTTAATTATGTTGACCACGAAACAATATTACGAAGATAACTATTGTGTATTTATAGAAAACATAGACAACAAGTTTCATCGCGTATATATTCAAATAGAAAATATTTTACAGTAGGTATGTATAATATGTAATTGAATGATGTTTCCCTATTATTCTAAAAATTCTTAATGACTGTTGTATATAAATGACTTATGCTTATGAATAGAAAAATGTCTTTAAAAAAACGATGCGCCAAGTCCTTTTGTAAAGTATTTCTCGGTGTTTATTCTTTTATTTCAAAAATACGAATAAATATTTGGAAATGTCATTGACTTGGCTCCTTTTTTGATATCACTCCTTTTCGGTGTTGAATTTTTTTAAAGTAAAGAGACTTGGCTGCCTTTTTTACACGGAGTGTTTTTTTCTGGGATATCACTTCTTTTGTTAGTTTATTCATACAGCTTGTAGCACATGTCCGAGCAGGAACTAATTTCTTTAAAAAAATACGCCTCAACCGATTTGGTTACTATGAAAAGTTGCGTTTGGTATAAGATGAAAATGATTATCCAAGAAGAATAGCTTAAGTTTCGTTATAATCGATCCAGCCGTTTTCGATACATGACGTCACTCCCGGTTTTGAAATAGCGGCCGAATTCCGGTATAGGTAATAAGAAAACAATCTAGTTTTATCTAGTTGATACCTTCATGAACGACCATCTGAATTCCTAATCCCTATATTTCCGTAAAATCGGTCATGCCGTTTGTAATATATGACGTCACTTCCGGTTTCATTTAGAGGTTCCTGCCGCCATTTCCGGTACCATTAATTTATTTATTCATTTTTCACAATTGATTTTTCAAATAAATAGCAGAATGAATACGCAGGAGCTAGTTCAGTTGCAATCGGTACAGGCGTTTTAGATATATGACGTCACTTCCGGTTTCAGAAATGGCGGCCGAGAACACTGCTACCTTGAATATATAAATTGTATTGTCTATGTTACAATGTAAGTTAATTATGTATGTATTTTAAGTATAATTTGTTGAAATAAGTTAAATATTGCGTATTTATGACGTCACTTCCGGTTTAGAAAATAAGAAAATAATATTTTTTTTATTGATACTTCATATAGATGACCATCTAAATCGAATGGCGCTAATTTCGTTCTAATCGGTCCAGACGTTTTTGAGTTATGACGTCACTTCCGGTTTAAAAATGGCGGCACAAAAAATCAAAGGAGGCAAGGTATCATCAGACGCCAAAAGTGCATATGTGGTAAAAGTTTCAGGTCGATCGGTTCAGCCGTTTAGGCTGTGGCCCTGTCAACTATGTTTCCTGATATCTGAATCATCATCATCATCATCATCATCAGATAGCTTTTAAGAAGGGGTATAATTTCACTGTTTTCATGGCCCTCTAGCTCGCAAATGGCAAAACCTGTTGTTCCCAAATTTGGTATATGGGGTGGGGTGGGCCATAGCTCGAAATTAAGACATTTCACAACAATGTGAGATTTTCCAATTTTAAGATCCAGTAGGCCGAAAATGCCATGTTGTTGCTTACAGTAAAAGTGTTTGGTCTGCTCCTCAGTTTATTAGGCATTTACGGTATGTTGAGTGACTGTGAGTGTATAGTACGACTTGGCTGGGTGGAGCGACCGCTCCACTAGATTATAGGTTTTGAAAATTTAGGAAGCAAATATTTGATTCTTTATACACTTTCTTGTTCATTTAGCTGCTATTAGCTTTGATCTTTTGCTTTTCTGCTGGAACTGTCAGTCACACTGTTTCTATGATCAACTCAAAGCCATTAATTATGGTATACTAGAGGGACCCGCTTACAAATTGTAAGCTGTGTGATTCTTATTTATATTATTAAATTATCATCAACGTTATCCCCAAAGTTTAAGATATGTTTAAAAGCGAGAGCACTGCAAATTCAGCCTTAAAAAATACAACCCATAATCGTAGATCATAGGGTAAATTCGTTTCGTAATTGTGGGGTTAATAAGAATAATGATATAACTATATTTCCAAATATTTTGACGAAACATTTCAAATGAAACTGAAATAATAGTTCAGAACTGTCACTGATCTTACTTGCCTCTTGATGATATAAAAGTCTGCATCTCTGCACAATTCACATCAACTTCAACGATCGTTTTAGTATACTTAATTTTGATTCCTAAAATGTAATTGTCAATATTCTAATGAGAAGTTGTGACGTTACGTATCGGGCTTAAATGATTTTGTTTGTCTGGGGCTTAACGTCGCACTGCTCTGCAGCGAGGCTAATGGCGACGGATGAATGATTATGATGATGATTAGGAGATTATGGTGAAGAGTAGGTAAGGATGGAAGGTGGGAAGGAGGCGGTCGTGGCCTATTAGTAGGGTACCTTCCCAGCATTTGCCTGTCGACTGAGGGAAAACCACGAAAATATACACGAAAATACCAAAAAGTGTTCGCTTACACGCCCCTTTTAAACTTCTCACAAACTATATTTATTTAAATTTTAATATTTCACCAGCTTTACAGTAGGCTTCATCAGGAGTTCTTGACAGGTGTAAAAAACAGTTTTATACAACTGTCAACTTAACTGTCCTGTGCCCATATTCTCGAAACAGTTATCATCACATCATAAGTTATGATGACAAAAAGTCATAATATTAATTCATGGTGAGAGATAGGACCTCCTTATGAAATCATAACTTGGAGTTATGACGTGATAACTGACCTGTTTCGAGAATAGACCCCCTGATTACCTATTGTTTAATGGTAAGTCCACTACGGTAGTTCGGTGGAACACAGGTAAAGGAAATCACCTCCAAGAAGAACAGAAGCGTATCGGTAGCGAACATCGCGCATAGATACTCTTCTCAAAGCGCATATCTTAGTGGTAGTGAGATAGTTATTATTTCCTTTCGCTCTAAAACAGAAGATTCCATGGCCAAATATTCGAACAAATAAGCGATACGTGATGGAGCCACTTCTGGCAGAAAACATTTTAGATGCTCTTTTTTATTTTGATGTTCGTGTTTCCACAGGGCAGTGAAAAAGGAGAAACAAATTAAATTTAGATTTAGTTACAAGTTTACTTTTTTAGCCATAACAAACAACTAAAGCAAATTTTATATAATTTATTTACATAAATAAACCCTTTATATCCTCCATTATCCTAGTACCAAAGAATCCACCAGAGGTCAGTTGTGTTCCTTATTTTCTCGAATTGTTCAGGTAGATTTTTGAAAATTCGTTTCACTGCCTACTAAAATTAATTTTCACTGCACAATTGAAATTGACGTTTAAAATTAAGACATCAGAAAAAGCTGTGTTTTTCACTAATAACTCGGTAAATACTGAACAGAATGTCGTGAAAGTGTTACAAATATCTTTGGTGTTACCATAAATCAAGTCACGTAACTATATACATTACTGGCGAGTTTCAACTTGATCGGTAGAAAATTAATGCGGGGACGACGATCTTCTCTTTTTAGCGTAATATAGTAAAGGACTAGAAGGACCCGTCTTGTAACACATAGCCCAAAGGCAAAATTACAATTTTAGGCAAAATTTTATTGATGGACCATGGACCATGGAATAAGGACTTTTTCCAGTTAAAAGGTCGAGGAACAAATCTGGGTAAGGATGTCATCAAGTTTTACTTTCCCCTTGTGTCAACATGAGTTAAAACGCTTGTCGGTTGGTAATTCTCCCTTAAAGTGTAAAGGCCGATGCACAATTGACGCGGACGGACGACGCGGACGGACGACGGAGACGGATACAATGTTTAGGTATGACATATTCACTCTGGCTGTTCACAATCGGACGCGGACGGACGACGACTTTAACATTGTATCCGTCTCCGTCGCCCGTCCGCGTCGTCCGTCTGCGTCAATTGTGCATCGGCCTTACAGCTAGGCAAACGTTGCACACCGCGTTTAAAGTACCGCAGTCGTGCACCGGAACTTCAGAGACATCATTAGTACCTGCACACGTGTGCGTTGGAACTAAACCTGTTGGGTTCAGGATGACGGGAATTATTGGATCTGATCTGTCGTCCTATTGAAGGGAACGCTGTATAAAGATGTCTATGTCTTCTGTTTCATCAGGAACTTTTTTTTTATTGTCTTTATTGTACACATTATGGTAACAAAGGCGATGTTCAGCATGTATTCTAACACTTCGTCCAAGACTGTAGCTGCAATATCACCATCAGACTCTGCATTGTGGATATTGTGGTGAAGAGGATGATCATAGACATTGCGTAGATGATTATCTTCAGATGATGGTTCCGGGCGAGATGTAGTTGTCGATTTGAGACACCGTAGAACTTCATCATTGGACTCAATCAGTTTCTTAGCACGGAGCTCTCGAGCCATCGCATGCTGAGCTATACTAAGAGTACTGGACTCGTATATACTCTTCCACATAAGAGTTTCATTGTCATCAACTTCGTTAAAGATACGTTGTGTACCATCAGGTCTGCAATAAGATGATGATTTAGTGCGATTTATTTTGAACTGAGTCATTATGAAGGAATACTTGATAAAAAAAAGTTGAGATCCAGTATGTGATTTATGTTTTTGGTCTTGATTTGTCCGACAATAATGCAACATAACTATGGGTTGCTCCCATATGCACCCAATATATTCGCAAAATTCAGTCACTGGCATGTCAGATGACCTAATTATGGTAAGAATCAAATCAATAAATTTAAAAAAGGGAATGAAAATCTTCAGACCATACTGGGATGCATCTTTTTCCCGATGCGTTTCACCGGCATAAGATTCAGTGGCAATACGTTCACGATAAGCATCTTCTGCCAGGTGTTGGTTGTTGTGTCATTTCTCCGTTTAGTACTCAGATGTAGTTTTTGAGTAGGAGTCTGCTGTTGCTTAAGACGGGGTCGTTCTTTCGGTGGCATATTGATAATCACAAACTCCGCTAACAAATCATTCACTTATGGGATAGATAACTTCGCGTTTCATTTGAATTATCCGGTTCACCTTAGCCTTCTAAACATTTCTACTTTCGTTTTCATACAGTTTTCATGCATGCAGTAAAAGTAATACAAACCACAGCCTTCTGAAAGTCACTTCATTGAAACAGCTGATACAAAAATGTTTTGACATATTTTACGTGCTATTGTCGTATTTATTGTGATTTTCTTTAATTGTTTCTTCATCCGTAAAATAACTGACAATACTGTGAATACTCCCATGCCAAAGAAGAAGAATCAGTGTTTATTTAACTGCCCATGAAGCAGAGAGTAAATATGTAAATTAGCAAGACATCAGAATGAAACTATTCAATTTTTCCGTTCATATTTAAGAATCTGAAAACCCGCCTTCGTGTTGACATGGCTTTCTCTGTACATAAGCTGTTTATTAAGGTTTGTCTGGTTTAATTAAGTCGATATTGTATTGGCGCTCCTATATACATCATGTTTTGGTAATATATTGGTGTAGGCATTGTGTCAGCTTGACAAGAAACCTCATAATATTGGGCTTTTAGTGGTCGGCCATGTTTTATTTCTGTGAATTTTATTTGAAAACAGGACACGGATAGGGACTGTGGTTTAGCATGTAATTGATACGGCGTTATCTATCCCTGTATAGCAGTATTAGTTCATGACTTATCCAAAATCGTAATCAACATTGGAATATTTCATGTAAATTGTCTTTCTCTAGTTGCCTTCTGCGAGTCAAGGTATATATATGTCAGTGGTCAAGGTCTAAAGAGTAAATGCCAGGGACGACGCTAAAGGGGGGCCTGGGGGGGCCACGGCCCCCCCAAACATTCGCGCGGCCCCCCCTTGTGCCCCCCCAAACCAAATATTGGAAAATAAATATCTTGAAAATCTATACTTTTCTTCAATTTTTCTGCACTGTTCAAATTATTAAATAAAACTTCAGCTGACAATGTTTTGCAAATAGGCGACTTTCGTATGCCAAACATAATGAAGTTCCTTAGAAGTATAGCAGGGTTGACAAAAATTGTATAAGATACGGAGCTCAAAGATCTTGCAATGGAGACTCTAAGTTTCAAATTAGGAAAGGAGAGATTGAAATGGTTTGGTCGATTGAAAAGGATGGGACAAGAGAGGATACCGAGAAGGAAGGCAGATAGAGCAGCAATGGGAGGGAAAAGAAAGGCAGGGAGACCACGAACGAAGTGGATGAGTGGAGTGAAAGTGGCTGTGGAAAAAGTGGAGAGTCTTGGGAAATGGTAAGGGACGAAAAATGGTGGGAGGACAGTTCATAAAAATTAGTGTAGGGATAATTTTTTGAAGGCTTCAGTTTTTTTAATTATCCCCACCAGGCGCTTAGGAAGGAGGGGGAATGGGGGTAAAATCCCACCCTCTGATTCAATACCCCTCCCTATGTACTTATATATTTATGTGTCAAGAAATAAATGTGCTTAAAAAGTGTTAAAATCGCATAGAAATGCACCAAATTGATGTCTGAACTTCAAAAATTTTCCGGGGCTGTGCGCCCCGGACCTGCATTTTACTGGAGGGCCCTTCCCCCAGACCCCCCATTGTCTTCGTAGACACCTATGCGCCTGATCCCCACGCCACAATATGAAAATATATATGTGAAAATACGTTTGCCCCCCCTACAAAGTTTATTGCCCTACCTAGGCCCCCCCCTGTATAAAAATCCTAGCGTCGTCCCTGGTAAATGCCAATAATGTCTTCAATGTCAAATGGTAACGGCATCCTGAAGTTCTAAAGTTTCGAAAAAAGTTAGATTTTCATTGGAAATTTGGTTTCTATAATATATCTGTAAATACTGATCGGATTCAAATGAAACTTTTTGCTTGGCTGTTCGCTTAAATTTATGTACATGAAAAGTCCAGTTTCATTGAAAATTGAGCTAATTTCGCGATTTCTATAGACGCGAATCGTAACGCAACTTCAGTGCTCAGTGCGACCTTCTTCTTTTTTAGCGACATTAATAGTATGATTATGGTAGTGAGCGAAGCGAGCGTCTCCTTTTGGCTCTTTTGGCATGGACCTCTGTTTTTTTTTTTTTCTGTTGGGTGAGGCTATACAGGTCACAGTTTTTCTTCGATAGAGCTGAAATTTTGCACACATATGTAGAGGCAACCTTTTCTGTTTGCAGACCCCAATTTTTTTGAAATCCGTTCATTGGTTAAAATTTTAATAAACATCTCCTGAAAGGTTAAAAAATGAAAATGGTCTTCGATAAATCTGATCAAACTCATATTTTGCATGGTCAGTAAGACCCTTTTGAGGCCCTTTTGGGGGCCAACATCAACACAAGGAGCGTCAACCGGAGAAACATCGTCTGCATCTGACAACAGCTCCCAGACCCTAAGTCAACTCAAGACCAACATTGTCTCTCATTTTACAAATGTTCATCCCAATTAGTTATGAACGTATGAACTTATTGACATTTTTAATAGTGTCAGGAATGAAGTATCGAAATGAATGTTTTCCAGTGCCAATTGAATTGAATCTGATTTGCTATATGTACCAGGGAGCTTAGATGCTTTTTCAAGTTTCGATGAAAAGCATATACTTTTAAGTTGTTGATTGAGTGGATCATATTTCAATTAAATATGGATGCATATGTTTTCTGTGCGTTTTGTCCGCATTTCCTCTTCGAGAATTTGCACGTACCCGTGCCCGCTCATCAACGCGTTACACTGAGCGTTTTCCTAGTATACTATACACAGCTGCTATTAAAAAATTTAAAATACAGCTTGTCGCATTGAATTTGCATCGACCATATTCGAGAAAATAAGGAACACAACTGACCTCTGGTGGATTTTGTGGTACTAGGTAAATGGCGGCTATCAAGGGCGCATTTGCATAAATATAAATACAAATATTTGATACAGTTGTTTGTTATGGCCAAGAAAGTAAATTTATAGCTAAATATCAATTTCATTTGTTTTTTGTTTTTTCACTGCTTTATGGAAACACGAAATGTAAAAACAAACAAATTAATATGTGGACCTGATAGTAGCCATCTTGCCAGAAGTGGCTCCATCACGTATCACTTATTTGTGGGAATAGTAGACAACTTCTATCTTCTTACTACTTTCTGCCTTTCTTCGGTTCCTTTATCGTCATCTTATTTCTTATGTTGCCTTCTTCTTGACACAATGCGCCCAGCTTTATTTTAAATTTATTCATTTTTATTTTTATTAGCTGTGTTTTAAATTAGTTAAAACATTTATTTTGTTTTTAAATACATTTAGAAGAGTTCGTATTATCGCTTTTAATTTTTATAATTTTGTTAAAGTTTACAATAATGGTTCACATAGATTATTTTCTTCGAATTTGCAGGGCACAACGTTAGGTTAATAGTGTAGTGCTTGGCGGCAGTAACTGGGCGAAATGATTTCACGAATTTTAAGTGCGAAAAAGTTTCAACAATATAATATTATTGCTTGGCCCTTCTTTTAGATCTCATTCCTTTTACAAATCTAGTACAAACAGTACTAGACTAAGTACTGTAAGTGATTTCATACTCGTAGGAATGGAATGAGTATGGTGATACAAGCGCTCGGCCGTTTTAGAAAATTGAGATTGAGAAAAATTTAGACAAATTGTTTTATAAGTGGGTGTAACTTTAATAGGATGTTCACATGATCAGTCTGATTGTATATTAGTAGCACTTTTAATTTTTGCTTCTTGCTTTGTTATAATTAGGCGCCGGTTATTCAACAAAACCGCTAAAAACTATGAAATTTCCGATACGATTGGAGACCAAACTTGTTAACCAATTGATCTCAAATTTTAATAATGATTCGATAAAAGACAAACTTGGGGTTATCATTCGGCACAATTTTAAAATTAAATTTCATACGGCACCCATTGAGACAATAAAATATACAATTTTCACCAAAAATCAACTAATTATTTCTAATTAATGAAGCAAAAAATTCAAATAATTTCGTAAACCCATTTGGTCTACAATCGTATCAAAAAATGTGTCTGTCACAAGTGGCAAAATCGCTCGCGCTTGAATCACCTTAAGTGTTCATCAGTTTCATAAGTGTACGCCAAAAAATATTTTTGTTCAGGTTACGGGCTGAGGTTTCAATTCACATACCTACTTAGATGAACTTTGTATATCTGGAAAGCTTCCAGTAGAGATTATGGCACATTGAGCCATCGTCGAGTGTTTTGTATGAGTCATAACTTCAAGAATATGGCTCTTGCACTGTTTTTGTTTTGTTTTTTACTTTTTTGCCAAATACTTATTATTTGTCAGTAAAGTATAAAAAAGGGAAAGTGGGATTTTTATATAATTTTGTATTAGGTTAAAAGTACCATCACTCAAAACAGGTACATCAACATATTTCTATTCGAGTACTCGTACTTTGCATTGAAATTGAATCATTTAAACAACTTTTATTGAGCTTTATTTCACACAATATTAGCAACATAACAGTTTACAGCTTGATAAATTATAACTATATTTCAATAGTACTTGATGATTATCACCATTGGTCTGAAACTGCATCAAATTATTTTGTAGTCATCACATAAAATACAGCCGTAATATTATTTGTTTTTTTTACTACATAGCCTTTGTTCTTATAATAACGTCTGACTATAAAAGCTTATTGTTAGTGTCAGTGACAGTGAATATCTATCTGTACATCATTATTGAACAGCGTACTGCAAGGGTGTTGACAATGAAATTAAAATAGACAGGAACAATGAAAGGCATATGAATAAATAATTTGCGTTATTGTTACTCTTAAGACTACTTGTGATTAAAGCTGGGTCCACATAGACCGTTTTTGCGTTTTGCGTTTTTTTTCTTATAGCCAATCAGAAGTCCAGAAACTACTCACGGCAGACTTGTGATTGGTTTATAGAATAAAAACGGAAAACGCAAAACGCAAAAACGGTCTATGTGGACCCAGCTTTAGACTCCTGAAAACTCGTGTGTTAATTTCACCCGAAGAGGCCTCGTGCGCCCCTTTACCTTGTGTTCTTTACTGTTAAGTTTTCATTACTATTAAATTGGGTTCCCGTGAAAAACTAAAAAGATCCAAGTGTTCATAAGAAGACCGTGAAGAAATTACAAACTCTATCACTGAATGAATGTTGCGAAGATGTTGTTTACAAGTCTATTGGGGTGTTACTTCTTGTAATGATAAAGACAAGTACCTATTATTAACTGCACTATTCACACTATCCAGTATGTATTCTCTATCAAGCTTCTGCTTCTCTTACAAACATCTCAGATCATCATCCTCGCGCGTGTGCTTGCGCAGATGTGCTCTCAATTCCCTCCTACACTAAGAAAAATAAGTATCGTAAAACTACGACAAATGAGTCGGCAGCAAACTGCCGACTCATTTGTCGTACTTTCACGACACAACGATGTTCTGATTTTAAGGTACGAATGTCGTAGTTTTACAGAATGTGTCATATTTTTACGACAAAAAAATGTTATAAATCTATGGTACTTGTTCGTAGTTTTACAGAATGCGTCGTATTTTTAGGAAATAAATTTTTTATAAATCTATGGTACTAGATCGTAGTTATACGGAACTAGTGATGTAAATCCGTAAATTACGGGCCGTAAATTACCCGGTAAATTACCAATTTGTCGTAATTTACAACTTTCCTAAATTACGTAATTTAAGGCGTAATTTACAATGGTAAATTACGCGTAATTTGCTATAAAATACCGTAAATTACACAAACTCAGGCGAGTAGGAAGGCACTTTTCATCTTGGCACTTCCATATGATGACACTTCCAGATCACAGACTAGAAGGCTATAACTAGACTGTGCCCAGATATACATAAATGTTGATAAAGAGATCCAAAAATTCACAGATTTGCTCCATTATGAGGTTGAATGGTACTCAAAATTTTCCTAATTTTTGCAAAACACATTATCGTATTATCCAATGAGACAATATCTCAGTTCTCAAACATGATCATCCTCATGAATAAAATTTAATATTACGTCATTAAACTATGATACCAAAACATTTAAAAAAATCTGAAAAACCTACAGATTTTTCTCATTGGTTATTGTGGTGTTGCTTATTGCAACCATTTTCAAAGGAATTCCAAAATCAATTCATAATCGATTTTTATTTAACTAGAAATTCAAAAAATTCCCTGCGAGGACTTGAGGGATTTTATCAAAGTTTCCCAAGAATATTGCATCACATTTTAAAATTTCATTGAAAAGGATGCCAAAATAGCTTCAAATTCGATTCTTTTGAATGACTCCAAAAATTCCCTGCGGGGCAAATGGGGATTCTATAAAAACAAATAGTTATTATATTTTTGTCTTAAGTTTCCAAGAATATTGCATATATGACACATTGACCATTGTACTTTTCTTTGAAAAGAATGCCAAAATCGATTTAAATTCAATTCTTTTGTATCAAAAATTAAAAAAAAGGCCCTGTGCGGCAAACTGGGTGCGGGCCCCCAGACCCCCTTGTAACGGCGAACTACCATTTCCTCACATTCATTGATCCCCGATAATTTTGACCCTCCCCCCACTCAAAATAAAGTTCCTATGCGCCTGTATCTGCTAATTTGCAATCTTATTCAAATAAATATTGCATTTAAAAGTACTAATTCTTGTCACTGATTTTAATTACCATTTTTTCTTAGAAGAATAACTGCTCTAATATCAGGTGCAATTTTTTATTTTTAAATTACCGCACATTGGTAATTTACCCGGTAATTTACAGCGTAATTTACCAAATTATAAATTACCGGTAATTTCCCAACACTATACGGAACATGTCATATTTTTACGACATACATTTTGCAACAATATGGTACATTTTGTGTAGTTTTGTGGTGTGAATTATTACTACTGTTATTTTTTTTATTCTGTCATATAGATCCTATAGAAATACGTCAAATACATGCCGACGTATTACAGCAACTCGTATCGTTCTGTATTCAGAATAAGCTGCAATACCTCGGAATGCAATTGACGTAATCTATGGGAGCTATCGACCGAATAACAAAATAAACAGTAATTATATCGCATTCACATCACGATACTACACAAATGTACCATACTGTTGCAAAATTTATGTTGATCAGATTCTGAGTCATCTGAAAAAAGAAAATATGTAATTCCAATTTTCCGTAAAAATTTCGTCCTGGGAAAATAGAGCATTGAGTAAGTATCTGAGTCCAAGTTGTCAGCAGACTTCTGTAGAATTCTTCGAGTGTCTGTTGCATTTGCTTGAAGACCGAGGCCGATAATGAAGAAAAATATGTTAATACAAGTAGAACCTGATGTTCCAGTATGAATTATTTCTGGAAAATAATGATGTGAATTTATTGGCATAAAAATTATTTTACCAATTACACACTAAAAACTAAATACATGAAATTCACACTTTTTTGGCAAAGTGTGTGCATGCTTATTCAATTCATTACTAAATGTGTTTCACACACTTTAAAAAGCATTACTCTGGGGAAAACTGGGTTTAATGGAAACCTTCCAGGAGAGTCATTTTGATAGGAGATATATGCAAGGGGAATATCTGGCCGAACCAGCATGTGAGAGATCCAAGGTTCGAGCCCTGGTTCGGCAGGATATTTCTCATTCCGCACATCCCTTCCAATCATCCTGACTCCAATGCAAGGTTCCATAAAACTCAGTTTTTATATGTACTATCATGATAGCAAACTGAAAACAAATGAGAATGTTTCATTTATCATGTTTAATGTAAAATCACTCAACATATTTATACATTATCAATGGCAATGAGATTACACCAATACGCGTAAATGCAAGTAACAACATGCACAAAAGAATCGATAAGAAATGTAATTGAAATCGTGCTTGTTCTTACACAGTAGGCACAAGTTTGTTATTAAACGATTTTCTTCCGTTTACTCGAACAAAATCACCGTTTTTACCATTGTTCGTAATGCTTGTTCGATTATCATGTACTACACAATGTTTAAAAGATTACAGTTTTAACACTTTCTACTTCCGGTCAAATCTTGTAGGTCAAGTCAATGAAGTATTATGTTTTCAAAAGGCAACAACTCAAAAGTTAGAACAGCCTCAAAGGGATTCGGATATTGTCAAAAACGTAGTACGCAGACACGGAGCCAAAGGGCTAAGTCACTTATCATTGTCACTGCTGGAGGCCAAGTCTTGAAACTTACGCCTTCAGGACGCAAACGCTCTCGGACGTCATAAAGTCCCATTTACTGTAAGAATGATGACCTTGAAATCTACTGTTAACTGTTTATCTTAATTTTGAATAAGGTTTTATGACTAAATAACATCTGTAATAATAATTATAATATTAATAAATTGTTTCCAATAGATTGCTGGATGACATTCAAATAAGTGGCTTGACTTTATGTTTCAATGTCGATCACTCTTACAGTAAATGGGACTTTATGACGTCCTAGAGCGTTTGCGTCCTGAAGGCGTAAGTTTCAAGACTTGGCCTCCAGGTCGGCAAATGTGTAGAATTCCCTCCGCCAAATGCATCGTTCAGTTCAGCTTTCTATCTGAGGTGTTGAAGACAACGAGGACGTTGAGCTGATGCGTATGCGTATTGAGCTGATGCGTATTCATTCCAGTCTGAAAAGTAAAATTAAAATTGATAATTTTTGAAATTATGTTTCAAAAGATACAAACATAAAAATATATCACAACTTAGCCCTGCAAAGATACAAGCTTATTAGCAGGAGAAGAACAATGAATGTGTGCTAACTGCTAATAATCGAAAATATTTGCTTCGAATATTCGATTCGATATTCGAAAATAAGGCATTCAAAATTATCCCGTCGCTTCTCATATGGGTCAATGCAAAAATCTGTTGGAAAAATTAAAACTCAAAACGACAATAATACCTACCTAGTCATGGCCGCTATTTTGATTTTTAGGGAATATTGTAGGTTTAGTACAACAGTATTAGCCTTAATTTCATAAAATTAGTAGGTAATACCTACTTTGGTAGGAAGGGATGAGCGTTGTAAAAAATATCCTATTGAACCGCGGCTCGAACCCGGGACCTCCGGGCGAGAGCTCTACTTACTGAGCTACCCGGTCGGACGGACGGACATTAGACACAACATAATGAAATAAAAATATCCTAAAAACCGGGGTTTGAACATGGGACACTTGCCGGGTGAGAGGTCCATCCAGAGAAACCTTCAAGAACTTGTTAAAAATTTGGCAAGGTTGGGACTTCATCATTTTTCAGGTCTGTTGAAAATTTTCATAATATAGATAATTAAATATAATATAATTAAAAAAAAAAAAAAAAAATCTCTACAAATTTCATACCATTTTCGGCTCAACTTTGTGTTTGAAGTGTCACCTGTTGTGACCCATGGTTCTGTGTTAAAAATTCTAACTTAGGTACTATTTTGTCTGACCAACTTACTAAAATCTGTAGAACCTGTGTAAGTTTACAATCTTTACTCCAAATAAGTCGCTAAAATGTATGACTTTTGCAAATTAATTACAGTGCATTGTCCTTGGGTGAAAATTAATCAAATTCCAAACATTGAAAACTTAAAAAAAAATCATGAAGATTCCCAACACTAACCTACCTATTCTTACCTCTTAGGTAAGAATTTGGCATTCACAAAAAGATTTTGGCAAGATCTCTTTTATTGAGATTTTCCATCAAAATGTAGATCTTGCCAAGATTTTTCAGTAGGATACAACTGAGGTACCAGCCAGACAAACTAAAGCCGGTAGGTATCCCACGGATAGATATTGAATGGCAAATTTAGCCGCACAGCTTGAGAAAACACGTGCACAGTTGCAACTAAAGTACCTACACAGGTTAATAGGTACCTTGTATCACTGTTGGTGATCAGCTATCGTAGACCGAAAAGCTTCTCCGTCCCCTCGTCGGTAGACTATTGCGTAGACCCGCAGACTCTCGCGTAGACGTGTAGACTCTCGCGTAGACGTGCAGACTCTCCGCCGATTGCCGTAGAAGTCTCGGAGACATGCTGTTCTGCAAGCATTCATTGTGAATTACAAACAAGCTGTAGCTATTCGTCCGGTCAGAAATGCGATGCAAGAGATATTTTAATTGTTTGATTGATATTTACTAAACCTCTCAGTTGGAACTGATAAATGATTTAGGTCTAGTTGTTTAATACTCGGCTAAAACCAGTTGTACCTACATAATTCAGTTAACACAGTCATTCTAGGAATGTCATTGGTGGTTGCTATGACAATACAGTCCTAATCAAGCGTTTAAAAGTTAGCAGAGTATTAAAAGTAATACTGTCTCTTAAACATGAATAGCGTAAGAGAAACTACCTACATGTGTTTATTTTTAAGGCAACAATAGGCGAATGTCCTTCATATTATTAGTGAAAAAATTAAAATACCTAGTTAATAGGTAGTGTAGGTATGAACATGACACCAGAGGTGATAATAATTTTTATGTTAATGGATGCAAGTCAAAGGGATTTAATGAATGTTTAATCAAGGTGTAAGGGAGTACCTACTACCCGCTCTAATTAAATAGTCAAAGAATGTAAATGAGTTTAAGGAGATAATTATTAACTAGGTACCTATGAAAAATGTACTATAAGAAAATGTGAATTGTAATTAACAGAATGATATTTAAAGAATACAAAGTACCTAGTAGGATTCAAATCTGTGAGCATCGGTTTGTTGCAACCCATGCAAACTGATTACTAACTTGTAGCGATGAAATTGTTTAAATTGGAATCGGAGAGTCCAAACGACACGACAGCAATATCACTATTGTAGGTACTAGTACACATACGTTATAACTGCTAGGTACCAACCTACACCTAAAATCTTAGTGCAGTAGAAGTAGACTTACACATTCATGGAGTACGGAGAGAGTCGCGAATCACAATATCTGTCGCGTTTGTCTGTCCGATTGGTTCGCCTCCGTTCACAACCACTGTCGTCGACACATAGGTAAGTAGGTATTTCGTATGAAGGAAGCAGTGTCCTGTCCTGTAATAATAAACCAGCATTCCTGTAGGTATTGCTATTTCAATGTTACCTCGGTAATTACAAATTCATATTGAACTGGCTCCTAGATGAGGTTACAATGAGGTAGACCTATTCATACTTTATCTAAGTACTACACTCAGTAATAGGTATTATTGTTTTGTAGACACAGAACTGAATTAGGCATAATGTTTATTCATTAGTATCAGGTTAATAATTATTGTAAAGTACTAGGTACTTCCTAACTCACCTGGAAGAGAAAATCCGGGCAAAGGCTTACGCCTACTTCTCAGTCCAAACGCCTCTTCTTCTTTCGAAGGCGAATTCTGTCGAATGCTGCGAACTACAACTACGAGACACCCACATATCATATGCTATTTGCGAAATAAGTATTATATACGTCCACTATGATGTTACCGAATGCTAATATATTAATATGCACAAATAAACACGAGAGATGCGATTCTGTTGCGATGCGCCCAACGGCAACCAGCTGTTTTTGAATGCCTTCGTGATCACGTGATTTCGTGATAGCGTCAGTACGTCACATCCATGCGCAGACGCGAATACGAATTTAGCGCGCGTTTAAAAAGTTTCTACGACACATTAGTAAATTTACAACACATAAGTCACAAAAATGTTTGTACATTTACAAACGTTTTGTAAAAAGGTTAATATGTCATAAATTTTTACAAACTTCATGTTTTCTACAGCATATTTTGTAAATTTACAACACATAAGTCACAAAAATGTTTGTACATTTACGAACATTTTTGTCAGTGTACATACTGAAGCATATGCACACTCGGTGCATTTATATGGCTTCACTCCATCATGTGTCATCTTATGCGTCTTGAAGCGGTCTGGAAAGATCGTGGCGTATCCACAGACATCGCAAGTGAACGGTTTCACCAGAGTGTGTCGTGTCAGACCCCACGGCCCGGTGGATGCAGCGTCACATTGTGGACGATGAGGTTTCTTCTGTAGCTCCTTGCTGAGTGGTCCGTCAGAGTCGCTGCTGCCGATTTCCAGTTCTCTCTTCATCTCTGGGTCGGTCTTCATGCCTGGGATGTTGTCGGGATTGTCACAGTTATGATGGACCAGATAGACTGGACTGCTGAAAGTCATCGTACATTTCTTGCAGGGGAACACGAGATCTGGAATAACATGCACACTGTTGGGTACATATTTCTATTTCAGAACATTTATTATGCTTTCATTCATTGAGTACATGATCAGTGGCAGCTGATTCAGGATGTCGAGTAAATTGAACACAGGAATGAGAAAATATCTGATTTTGTTTTGGTACCTTGTAAATACCCATCCACCGATATTCATATTCGAGAACACAAGGAACACGACTGCACTCTGGTGGCTATTATGGCACTAGGTAAAGAGCGGATGATGGGGATGAGTTATAAAATGAATCTTAAAATTTCAAATGAATAATATAAATATAATATATTATAAATATTTATAAATGTACATAATTTTATATTATTAGGCCTTGCCTAATATATAGGCTCTGGAAAGGACATCAAGGAGGCAGGGAGAAAAGAAGAAGATAGATTATTGGTGATAAAAAATGTAAGCTTTGTTCTTGTCAGAAGAAATAATAAAGTATTTTAAACTAATCTTGTTGTATTTCTATCTCCTGGACACAACAAGTGGGGGCTCGTCCGAATTTCACTTTTAAGCCAGGTATTTCATACAATTTCCAAGCCAGTCACGTTTATCTGTTGGCATGGAGCAAAACATGGAATCTTGCTTCCGGTTGGAACAAATTCCAGGGTGGAGCAGGTTGCCCCTCGACCTGCAACGCGACATGTTACGTTTCAAGGCCTGTGACTTTCAAGGTTTCTAGGCTGCGATGCGTCAAATAGTAGCAGAACGAGCAGCGTCCACGACGTCTACTGTACTATCAGTTCAGGACACAACCGCCACGCCTTCTCCACTTCGACGTCAAGGGGACTCCGTCGAAGGTTCCGAGGTCCCTACAAACACTGGGCGGCCCGGGCTTCTGCCCATCTAGCGCCCAAGTGGGACGTCCCGGGCGGGAACTACTAGGGCATGCCCTGGGCCTGCCCAACGGAGCCCAACCGATCCGTTTTATCTGGCTGTAAAATTTCTAGGAATGTCCCGTCTTGGTCCCGCCCGGGAATGGCTAGGGACGGCCCGCGCGGGCGCTACGACTGTTTGAATTTGAGCTGCTCTAATGACTTATTTTTTTCATATTTATAACTTCATTTCTATAATAATTACATCTACATTTCACATGGATATATTGATTTAAGAATAAATATGTTTACAATTCCAAAGCAAAGTATTCATACCATTTTAAACGTTATTAGTAAAGTTTCTTTTATGAACTCGGCAGTCGGCCATCTTCGTGAATCAACTTGTTTCCGTTCTCCCTTCTTCATTTCAAACGCGGCGTTTGACGTTTGTTGATATTTTACAGAGTGTCATGAGTGTGTAGTTTACGTCCTTTTGAGTGATTTTGAATGTGATTTCAATTATTATCTGTGTCCGTGAATGCGTGTTCACTGCTGAATAGTTTGTCTCAGTTCAAACCATTTAATGTGACACAAATCGTGAAATAATTACAGTTTTGTTGTGCCTCTTTTGTTTGGATTTTCATCACAGAGCCATACAACCCATTGAAGGTGAGTCTTCATCACAACTACATAAGTATCCAGGCATTAATCGTTGTTACTTTAGTTTTGTATGCTGGGGATACTAATAAACCAATAGGTAGTGTGACCAATGTTCAGTAAACATTAACCTCACATGTACATTTTTGAAATGTAGCAATTTATGCAAAGTAAAATTTCCAACTAGGTAGGACCTAGGTAACTAGGTAGTTTAGGTATTTATAAAATAAATAAAGTAGGTAAACAGTTTGCTTGGGGTGGTAGTCTATACATATCAGTGGTAGTAGTCAGTAGGAACCCTACCTGTAGGTACCTAGTACGTACCTCCGCCTATTTTGGGAATATTTTCACCCTACATTAACCAATAACCATCCCACATACCTACCAAGGCACCTACTGCAGTTTTAATAATGTTACTTGTTAAAGGTGAATCTACTCTGGAAGAAAATAGGCTATTAAGATATTGAACTCCAGAAACAAAGCGCGTATTCGTCCTGCGAGCGAACCAAGCTGTATCGTCAAACCGAGCCGAAACATTAAGAACCGAACCGAGCAGAGTGGTAAATATTTTCATTATATTTAATTATTTAACTTTATCAAGGATTTTAGATATACAGCAATTATTTTTGTTTATGTAGGTACCTTACAAGGCCAATAACAAACATTTTTGTTGTGATCCGAAAGTAAAAATTATGTTGCATGGAAATTACATTCTTGTCGGAGGTAGTAGATACATACATTGAATGGTGGTCCCGCTTCATTCAAATACGTAGTAAAATTTTTGAGATTGAATGTTGTCATCCAAAAAAATAAACCGCACTTTTGAATTTCCTCTAACGCGCCGGTGGTAAGAGAGCAGCCATTCCATGCGAATGCAGACATATGCCACATAATACATATGACTGCTGAATTATTAAATGTAAATAAATCAGCATGTTTTTATATTATATCATGGTATTTTCTTGCTGATTCCAAATATGTAATCAGTTTTGTGCTAAGTTTGAATAGTTATTTTGTTATCAGTAAAATTGTGGGACCGCATTTAAATTTAAATTTTGTGTCGAACCATGTAAATTACATAAAAAATTTAGAAGGCTGCACAATGATCCTAACTATTTTTATTTTGATGAATAAGATGCTGAACATAGCATCTTACAACCGTACACCCGTAACACGGAATGGCTGAGAGGAAATTAATTTGAGTTGCTAACTTTCACCTTACTTTTTGTAGGTTCTACAGATTCACCGTGAACTTGCACTGCTCTTATTCTAGAGTCGATTTAATTGCCTACCTACTTCAATTAAAAAGTAAATTTACTTCTTGGCAAATTAGCGAGAATTCTGAAGATGCACAGGACTTGGGACTTCATCGAGTTAATGGATTAAATGTTACCTACCCTACAGATGTAATGATTCAGAACTCTCTGATGGTAAGCCACATTTTAGTATTTTATATGTGTAGTATTTCCTCTAACCTTACCTATAAATCACATTTATGCAATATAGAATGTTTCAAATTTTTATTGGGGTTTTAAATAAATAGTGTACTACCTAATGGTAATAATTTTACCTCAAGTGATTATTGTGGCAGGTCACACAACACAAAAGTGATTTTTGTATTATTCATTGCCAAGAAGTTTATCCTATCAATTTACAAATTCTTCATTGAATCTATCTTTCTTTTTTTTAGGGATCACTCTGTGCCAAAAATTCAATTTTTAAAATTTTTGTAAAGACTGTTATTTGCAGCTATCTGCTATTGCAGTTATTTACATAAATAGTTCTTGTGTAGTAGGTAGAAACTATTTGCTAGGCAGCCTCATGCTCAAAAGAAGTTGCATCCACATAGATTGCGGATGTCAGTCCTCGACACCACAAGACCGTGTGCTGATAATTTATGGATGGAATCCAGTATCTGGCCATTAAATCGGCAAATTCTTTTGAGCATAGCATAATAATAGTGTTAAATATTGACAAAATTAACAAGATCTTACTGATAACAAGATCTTGTAAATGTTGGACTTTCATTGGTCTGACCGAATAAAAATTTACACAAAAAATAAAAAACACTGCTAACAATACGCTGCATGATCTTGCTAAACTTTTCAAGATCTTGTATAAATCTTGTTTAGGTTAGAATCTGTACCTACAATAATAAATAATTGCAAATAGCTTGCGAACATTATTAGTACAAGGTACATTACCTAAATACTTTGCAATTTTATTTTTTCAGATGAAAGAAATACGTATTCAAGTGCATTCATTTTCTTGAAAAACTGAAGATGAAAAATTGTGCCAACATATCCGTGAGTGAAGTAAAATCCGAATTGTGTCTTGTCGATTAAGAGACAGCGTGCCAGACTCACTGCCAGGTAGTACCTACCTCAGAATGTTTTGATACTATGTGACGTGTGAAGGTTGAAGGACATTTAAAAATTTTAAGTGATGTGGTAGTATAATCTTTTACAATAATATACGTTTATATTATATGAAACTGTTTTTTTTTTTAATTTTCGTGTGTTTTCCTGCTCTTTATTATTCCTAAAATTCAATTGCAGTGAATCTCCTATGTGTAGCATTTTATTTTTTGTAATTTATCAAAACAATATAGTACCTAAGTAAGTAGGGAATAGTACGTGAAAAAATTATTATTGAAACGATTCAATCGTCCTGTAAGAGATTATCAAAAAATAATTGCTAATTTCAAAATCCAACAACCGATTCATAAACAAAAATTATGGATCTTTTTATCCTTCTTCATTTTTTTATGAATAAGGTACCTGTAATACTTAAGTCTCTAGAAATTTTGTTCCAGTAAGTTTTTAAATATCAACGCAAATAATTACTGACATTTGTCACCCGCGAAATGTTAAAAATTAATTCATGCAAATGAAATTCAATTATAATGGGACTTTTGGCGGGAAAAACGACGTATTACAAGAATCCACTTACACTAATGTGTTACCATTGTGGATCATCTGTCAATTTTCTGTAAATTTTCCTGTTAAAAGTAATCAAACTTTGTTAATTCATTCCTTGAAAACTATTCATCCCACAGCAAAAATAAAATCACATCTGTGTTCAGCAACATAATCAACTTTCATAAAATAATGGTCTATTATTCTGAAATCTGAATTTCACGAGACTTCCCCATTATGTGACAGTCAAGTTGAGGATTTCAAATGATCCCAAAATATTTCCTCCAAATAAAAATGCGTTAAAAATAAAAACAGTAGGAGGTACCTTAGGTAATGTGTCAGGTCAGTGGAACAGCTTTCAAACAATAGGGAAACATGGCGAGATAAAATAACTTCCAATAACCACTGATTAACTTTATAATATACCGGCTATTTTTTTTTTTTATTAATATTTGACCATTTAAATGCATTTCTAATGTGTTTGAGTAGGTACCTACTGTTCTTCTAGTTGACATAACAAATTACAACTGTTGTGAAATATTCCGTGAACTGTGAAGTAATACATTGACCCTGGAAGAAAATACCTGGATTATTTTTTTCGTATGGCAACGCCCACTCTCCGAAATTGTGAAAAAATCCCGTTTCTCGTGTCACTCACGTTTGCAATTAATTATGTCTTAATGAAACGTATTTTTTCCAGGTACATTCGCATTCAAAATTAGTGCCTATATGCACGTGTCTGGATCAGAGGCACGTTTTGTAGGTACTGCATTTTGAATGAGAGTGTACCTAGCAAGCTAGCACGTGACCGTTATGGAATGTGCGTAGGGGGAGGGGGCTACAGAGCGAGCAGCTGCTCCCGCGCGGGCCGCCCGGGCGGGGGCCAGGGCCGGCCTATGCCTCCCGCGCGGGCCGCCCGGGAGGGTCCAGGGACGGCCCATACCTCCCGCGCGGGCGTCATGGGACGGCCCAGGCCGCCGCCCGGGCTTATTCCCAGTGGCAGGCCCCGGGAGTCTCACTCCATGCTAATCACCCATAAGACGGGAGGTCCCTGGGCAGGCCCGTACGCCCATCTGGGACGGCCTAGGACGCGTCCAGGGACCTCCCAGTGTTTGTAGGGGTGCAGTGCATGGACGCCGTCGAGGCTTCCAAGGTGCAGTGCATGGACTCCGTCGAGGCTTCCAAGGTGCAGTGCATGGACGCCGTCGAGGCTTCCAAGGTGCAGTGCATGGACGCCGTCGAGGCTTCCAAGGTGCAGTGCATGGACTCCGTCGAGGCTTCCAAGGTGCAGTGCATGGACGCCGTCGAGGCTTCCATGGTGCAGTGCATGGACTCCGTCGAGGCTTCCAAGGTGCAGGGCACGGACGCCGTCGAGGCTTCCAAGGTGCAGTGCATGGACTCCGTCGAGGCTTCCAAGGTGCAGTGCATGGACTCCGTCGAGGCTTCCAAGGTGCAGTGCATGGACGCCGTCGAGGCTTCCATGGTGCAGTGCATGGACTCCGTCGAGGCTTCCAAGGTGCAGGGCACGGACGCCGTCGAGGCTTCCAAGGTGCAGTGCATGGACGCCGTCGAGGCTTCCAAGGTGCAGTGCACGGACGCCGTCGAGGCTTCCAAGGTGCAGTGCATGGACTCCGTTGAGGATTCCCAGGTGCAGTGCATGGACTCCGTCGAGGCTTCCAAGGTGCAGGGCACGGACGCCGTCGAGGCTTCCAAGGTGCAGTGCATGGACGCCGTCGAGGCTTCCAAGGTGCAGGGCACGGACGCCGTCGAGGCTTCCAAGGTGCAGGGCACGGACGCCGTCGAGGCTTCCAAGGTGCAGTGCATGGAATCCGTCAAAGATTCGAAGCGACGCGAAGCGACAGCAAAATGTCCATACACCGCGACACAAGTTCGCAAGTACGCAGCTACACTACGCTGCAGGTACTCTGCGTCGCCAGGCACCACCGCACCGCAAAGGCATTGCAAGCGGTCTGGCATCAAAGAGGAATGGTCCGTTCCGTATTGTCCGGGCCATAGGACGCAACGTCTACGAACTCGGCGATCCGAAGTCTGGCAAGTCAGCGGGCCGGGCAAATGTAGCCCAATTGTTGCCGGTCATTCCAGTTCCCGCATGGGTGCGTAGCGCCTAAGCACCCATGCCTCAAGGCTCTTTTTGGAGGGGGAATTATTAGGCCTTGCCTAATATATAGGCTCTGGGAAGGACATCAAGGAAGGACATCAATTTATTGAATTTTTGAATTTATTGAATTTATTTTCATGCTGAAAGCCCTATCATTATTAGATGAGTATAAAGAGTAACCTGTGATAGTTTTGAGTTTCTATCACTAACTCCGCCATTTTATTTCTAATATTAAAAATAAAAAATTTACCCCCCCTACCCCCACAAATATGTAAAAATTTGATATGCACCGTAGCCTTTGTTGGTTAGCTAGTTTTTCTGAGTATATGGGGAAATTTTTAGAGATTTATCATCAAACCCCTAATGTTTATACCAACAATTAAAAGTACCTATCGTCTACCCCCCCTCCCCCCCAAATTATTGAAAACATTTTCATTCAAAATGACCCATTTTTATAAGATGAGTATATAGAGTATTTTTAAATCGTTATAGATTTCTATCAAATACTCCGACATTTTTATTCTAATATTGACAATCAAAATTAAACCACCCCTACCCCCCCAAATATGAAAACATTTGATATGCACCGTAGCCTATGTTAATGAGCTTGTTTTGCTGAGTATGGGGTACAATTTTTACGGGTTTATCATTAAACCCCTAATTTCTATGCCAACAATTAAAAATATCGTCTACCCCCCGTCCCCCCCAAAATAATGAGAATATTTTCATGCACAAAGGCATGATAAGTTTAATGAGGATTTTGTGAATGTTTTGAGTTGCTATCACCAACTCCGCCATTTTTATTTTAATATTGATAATAAAAATTTGACCCCCCTTACCCCCCCAAATATGAAAAAATTTGATATGCACCGTAGCCTATGTTGATAAGCTACTTTTGCTGAGTATATAATGACATTTTTACAAATTTATCATCAACCCCCTAGTGTTTATGCCAATTATTAAAAATATCGTCTACCCCCAACGTCTATACAATACTCTCTTCTAAAGGTTGAGCCGAGCGAGGGATTTCAGTACTCGGAAGTATTCGGCTTTTCCCACTTCGTGACGTCAACACAGCTGGCAACTGCTTGATAGTCTGTATGCGCTGGCATGTGATTTTGATAGAAATGTCCTACTCCATGACGTCACAGAGTAGGACAAAGCCGAATACTTCCGAGTACTGAAATCCCTCGATCGGCTCAACCTTTAGAAGAGAGTATTGTATAGACGTTGGTCTACCCCCCCTCCACCGCAAAATAATGAGAATATTTTCATGCACAAAGGCACATTATTATAAGATAAGTTTAATGAGGATTTTGTGAAAGTTTTGAGTTGCTATCACCAACTCCGCAATTTTTATTTTAATATTGAAAATAAAATGTTGACCCCCCCTACCCCCCCCCCCCCCCCAAATATGAAAAAATTCGATATGCACCGTAGCCTATGTTGATAAGCTAGTTTTTCTGAGTATATGCTGAAATTTTTACAGGTTTATCATCAAACCCCTAATTTTTCACCTAACTGACTGTACTACATCCAATATCAAGTAAGTACATTTGCTCTTAAAATTTGAAACACTCTCACATATCCTTAACTCCAGTGGTATTTTATCAAACATTTTTACTCCATCATTAAATATTAAACTGAAAGATGCCCATTTTTTGCTTTTCACATCTTTTCTGTAGCTAGCCATTTTGAACTGAACTTCGCGTCTTAATATTATGGATACTTCTAACACCTCCTATTTTACTACAGAGGTAACCGGGCATCATTCATTTTCTAATTTTAAATATGAAAACTAATACTAACAACAAAATAGAGTCCCTAAAGTAGATACCTAAAGTTTAAAACGGAGAATAAGTGATGTATTTGTGAATATTGAAGATGATATCAGGTGTAATAATAATCTAAAATGTAGAATAACATTATATTCTAACTAAAAACAACAATAAAATCTAATTAGAGTGTCATACATAATATGAGTGTAAAATAAAATGTAGTCTTTCACGGCCTTACTTCACACTATAGACAACGGGGATCGTGATTCGTGAGCATGGGCGTCCACATGGGGAGGGGGCAAGGGTTGCATTAGCCCTCCCCCCCCCCCCCCTGGTAGTCAGAAAAACATTAATTTTTTGTGGTATTGTACTTTTTTTTCACATTGTATTGACATTGTAAACAAAAAACTCAAAAACACTCATTTCAAAGTGTCATAAAACCCAAAAAAAGCCCTGCCAAAATACACCTCAGACGTCACAAAATTGATTTCAAAATGTCCAAAAAAAAAAAAACGCCATGCGGGGCGGGAAAATTGTTTTCCTTGTCTTGCCTTCAGAATGTTAAAATATATTAATTCAATTGTTTTCAAAGTAAAACAGTATCGGCACTGACGTCATGCGGTAGTAGGTTTGTTCGTCGGGGTGTTCTCACCTGCTCGGAGCAGGCGGAAGTACGTCATTGAATATGTTAGGTGCAAGGATTTCGAATCTAAACTCGACGGATAGGTATAAGTAAACTGTTCCGTGACGACTTCCGGTGTGATCTGAGCAGGTTAGAACACCCCGACGAACAGACCTAGTGGTTACGTGCAAGCGCGAGCGATTTTGCCGCGTGTTGCAGGCACTTTTTTTGGATACGATTGGAGACAAAATGGGTTGACGAAATGATTTGAAATTTTAATCGTGATTAGATAGAAGACAAACTTAGTGTTATCCCTTGGTACATTTTAATGAAATGAATGAAAAAAGTGCTACTAATACAATCAGACTGATCAATGCAAACATCCTATCAAAGTTACTCCCACTTATAAAACAATTTTCGTCTCTCAATTTTCTAAAACGTAGTATTGTTGTGTGATCTTTACTATGTTTATACGTCACATAGTTCTTTCCTGCCAAAATGTAGCATAAAATTTCGATTTGATATTTTATTAATGAAAATGTTATATTTTGCGGGTGATAAGTTCGTCATTTTTTTGTGTTGATAATTACAAATTAACAATAAAAAATTTAAAATGTAAAACTGAGTCTAGTGGAAATCACGGGGAGTGGATACATAAAATATCAGATCAAGCTTTTCTAGTTTTTTATCCAGTTTTATTTATCTTTTTATCTAAGTTTTATCTCCGATAATTCACGTTTCTTTATTTCTAATCACTCAACTCACCACTTTGTCTTTGATTACCATGAGAGCTCCGTGATCCGGACAATCCCCTTCATATTCTAGTTGACAAAAGTCGCAAACTGAAACAGAAATTATTAGAGAAGGTATTTGAAGAGCATTTCCAAACGACCGCGTAGTACGAACAGAGAAACGCAATGATTATAAATAATTACGTAGGTTTTATTGTGATACAGGTATCACATCAGGTACCTAAGTGATATGATCTGAGGATATTAGGTATGTACCTATCTGATTTGGTAAACATGATCCCCATAAAAAACACTCCGTGTAAAAATACCAGCCAAGTATCTTCAACTTAAAAAAAAATAATGAAATCTAAAAATTCTGCACTGAAAGGTAGTGATATCAAAAAATTAGCCAAGTCAAAACTTTATTTGAAAATCAAAAAATACTTGGCGCATCGTGTACATAAATAGCTTGGAAGTATAAGCCAATTATAAATTATACATGAAATATACATATACATAGTATACCTATATTGCCCTAAAAAAACCGATGCGCCAAGTATTTTTTGATTTTCAAATAAAGTTTTGACTTGGCTAATTTTTTGATACCACTACTTTTTAGTGCAGAATTTTTAGATTTCATTATTTTTTTTTAAGTTGAAGAGACTTGGCTGGTATTTTTACACGGAGTGTTTTTTATGGGGATATCACTACTTTTTTTAGTTTATTCTTACAACTTACGTGTGACACATATCACATGAACAATTACTAAATCCTTTAAAAAAAAATTACCCTTTACAATTTGGTTATTCTCATGAAAAAAACAAAGGTTTCATTCCAATCGGTCAACCCAGTTCCGAGATATGGCAACACGTCGGTTTTCAAAATGGCCGCTGAACTTTCTGCACTGCCACATAGAATTTATAACTATAAATGATGTGTATCATTTTTAGCTTTCTGAATATGTATTTATTGTAAAGGAGGGGATTATAATGATTTATAAATTTGAATGACGTCATTTCCGGCCTCATAAATAGGAAAATTCTAGTTTGACTGTTCCTATTCCATAGAATGGCCTTCCGAATCGTTTGGCACTAGTTTCATACCGATCTGTCAACCAGTTTTCGAGATATTACGTTTCTTCCGATTTCAAAATGGCTGCTGAAATCACTGACCTCTTGAATTATAATTTAAACATGATTACATTTTATTATAAGCAGTCTCAAATAGTATATTTATTGCATCAAAATGTAAATTTGTGCGATTTTTAAAATGTGTGACGTCATTTCCGGTTTCAGTATGGGAAACTGCAAATATTATTGATGATAATACATAAAGTTGACCGTCCAAATTGTTTAGCGTTGGTTTCGTTTAAATCTATTAAGACGTTATTAAGATATGATGTCATTTCTGGTTTCAAAATGGCGGCTTCCGGTTGGTTTTATATCAAGTCAAATAAAATCACAAAAGAACATACGTTACATAAATATCAAAATAATTGGATCAAATTTGTTGCCGAAATGCCAATCGATGAATTAAATTTCATGACGTCATTTCCGGTTTCGTTAACATAAATTTTAGTCTGTTGCTATTAATATTCCATATAGATGACCGTCCGAATCGTTTGGCGCTATTTTCGTTCCAATCGGCCCAGCCGTTGTTGAGATATGACGTCACTTCCGGTTTTAAAATGGCGGCACAAAAAATTCATGGGGTAAAGGTTAAATCAGACGCCAAAAGTGCACACGTGGTAAAAATGTGAGATCAATCGGTTCAGCCGTTTAGGCTGTGGCCTGTTTACCGGATTTGAATTCCAGGAGACTACTACTACTACTACTGAGATTATTATTATTATGAAAACCGCCCTAAAACACTGTTTTCACGGCCCTCTAGCGTGCAAAGGGCGTAACCTATTGTTCCCAAATTTCGTATATGTTGTAGGGTGGGCCATAGCTCGAAATTAAGATATATCGCAACAATGTGAGATTTCCCAATTTTAAGATCCAGTAGGCCGAAAATGCCACTTTGATGCTTACAGTAAAAGTGGGTTTGCTCCAGCCTTTATATGAGAGTGTGCGCGCCGTACGACTTGGCTGGCGTGGAGCGACCGCTCCACTAGATTCTTAATGTTTTTCCTGAAAAACGTTCTCAATGGGATATTGCGAATTTAAACTATATGTTTGCTCTTTCTGCTACATTCATATTGGAGTTGAAGAAAATGGGTGGACTTACAAATGAAGTCATCATCTTTCAAACTCTTGCTCTCGGTATAATTCAAAGTCTTGATGTTTCGCTTTGGATATAGGCGGTTTGACGTCTGCTCTGTGATGCTTGGTTCCTTCTCTGTGACATCGACTCTCTTCTCGGCCAATACATCGGATGGTTTGGCTCCAGCCTTCAGTGATGAGTTCTTGGACTGAACAGCCGGTACAACAGGCTTAGCCGGAGTCTTCGATGACTTTGTAACATTTGCTTCGTCTTTCTTCTCGTCATTAGCAGCCCGAACAGCATCTGACTTGGCAGCAGTCTTCAGTGATGAGTTCTTGGACTGAACAGCCGGTACAACAGGCTTAGCCGGAGTCTTCGATGACTTTGTAACATTTGCTTCGTCTTTCTTCTCGTCATTAGCAGCCCGAACAGCATCTGACTTGGCAGCAGTCTTAAGTGATGAGTTCTTGGACTGAACAGCCGGTACAACAGGCTTAGCCGGAGTCTTCGATGACTTTGTAACATTTGCTTCGTCTTTCTTCTCGTCATTAGCAGCCTGAACAGCATCTGACTTGGCAGCAGTCTTCAGTGATGAGTTCTTGGACTGAACAGCCGGTACAACAGGCTTAGCCGGAGTCTTCGATGACTTTGTAACATTTGCTTCGTCTTTCTTCTCGTCATTAGCAGCCCGAACAGCATATGACTTGGCAGCAGTCTTAAGTGATGAGTTCTTGGACTGAACAGCCGGTACAACAGGCTTAGCCGGAGTCTTCGATGACTTTGTAACATTTGCTTCGTCTTTCTTCTCGTCATTAGCAGCCCGAACAGCATCTGACTTGGCAGCAGTCTTCAGTGATGAGTTCTTGGACTGAACAGCCGGTACAACAGGCTTAGCCGGAGTCTTCGATGACTTTGTAACATTTGCTTCGTCTTTCTTCTCGTCATTAGCAGCCCGAACAGCATCTGACTTGGCAGCAGTCTTCAGTGATGAGTTCTTGGACTGAACAGCCGGTACAACAGGCTTAGCCGGAGTCTTCGATGACTTTGTAACATTTGCTTCGTCTTTCTTCTCGTCATTAGCAGCCCGAACAGCATATGACTTGGCAGCAGTCTTAAGTGATGAGTTCTTGGACTGAACAGCCGGTACAACAGGCTTAGCCGGAGTCTTCGATGACTTTGTAACATTTGCTTCGTCTTTCTTCTCGTCATTAGCAGCCCGAACAGCATCTGACTTGGCAGCAGTCTTCAGTGATGAGTTCTTGGACTGAACAGCCGGTACAACAGGCTTAGCCGGAGTCTTCGATGACTTTGTAACATTTGCTTCGTCTTTCTTCTCGTCATTAGCAGCCCGAACAGCATCTGACTTGGCAGCAGTCTTCAGTGATGAGTTCTTGGACTGAACAGCCGGTACAACAGGCTTAGCCGGAGTCTTCGATGACTTTGTAACATTTGCTTCGTCTTTCTTCTCGTCATTAGCAGCCCGAACAGCATATGCCTTGGCAGCAGTCTTAAGTGATGAGTTCTTGGACTGAACAGCCGGTACAACAGGCTTAGCCGGAGTCTTCGATGACTTTGTAACATTTGCTTCGTCTTTCTTCTCGTCATTAGCAGCCCGAACAGCATCTGACTTGGCAGCAGTCTTCAGTGATGAGTTCTTGGACTGAACAGCCGGTACAACAGGCTTAGCCGGAGTCTTCGATGACTTTGTAACATTTGCTTCGTCTTTCTTCTCGTCATTAGCAGCCCGAACAGCATCTGACCTGGCAGCAGTCTTCAGTGATGAGTTCTCTGACTGAACAGCCGGTACAACAGGCTTAGCCGGAGTCTTCGATGACTTTGTAACATTTGCTTCGTCTTTCTTCTCGTCATTAGCAGCCCGAACAGCATCTGACTTGGCAGCAGTCTTCAGTGATGAGTTCTCTGACTGAACAGCCGGTACAACAGGCTTAGCCGGAGTCTTCGATGACTTTGTAACATTTGCTTCGTCTTTCTTCTCGTCATTAGCAGCCCGAACAGCATCTGACTTGGCAGCAGTCTTCAGTGATGAGTTCTTGGACTGAACAGCCGGTACAACAGGCTTAGCCGGAGTCTTCGATGACTTTGTAACATTTGCTTCGTCTTTCTTCTCGTCATTAGCAGCCCGAACAGCATCTGACTTGGCAGCAGTCTTCAGTGATGAGTTCTTGGACTGAACAGCCGGTACAACAGGCTTAGCCGGAGTCTTCGATGACTTTGTAATATTTGCTTCGTCTTTCTTCTCGTCATTAGCAGCCCGAACAGCATCTGACTTGGCAGCAGTCTTCAGTGATGAGTTCTTGGACTGAACAGCCGGTACAACAGGCTTAGCCGGAGTCTTCGATGACTTTGTAATATTTGCTTCGTCTTTCTTCTCGTCATTAGCAGCCCGAACAGCATCTGACTTGGCAGCAGTCTTCAGTGATGAGTTCTTGGACTGAACAGCCGGTACAACAGGCTTAGCCGGAGTCTTCGATGACTTTGTAACATTTGCTTCGTCTTTCTTCTCGTCATTAGCAGCCCGAACAGCATCTGACTTGGCAGCAGTCTTCAGTGATGAGTTCTTGGACTGAACAGCCGGTACAACAGGCTTAGCCGGAGTCTTCGATGACTTTGTAACATTTGCTTCGTCTTTCTTCTCGTCATTAGCAGCCCGAACAGCATCTGACTTGGCAGCAGTCTTCAGTGATGAGTTCTTGGACTGAACAGCCGGTACAACAGGCTTAGCCGGAGTCTTCGATGACTTTGTAACATTTGCTTCGTCTTTCTTCTCGTCATTAGCAGCCCGAACAGCATCTGACTTGGCAGCAGTCTTCAGTGATGAGTTCTTGGACTGAACAGCCGGTACAACAGGCTTAGCCGGAGTCTTCGATGACTTTGTAACATTTGCTTCGTCTTTCTTCTCGTCATTAGCAGCCCGAACAGCATCTGACTTGGCAGCAGTCTTAAGTGATGAGTTCTCTGACTGAACAGCCGGTACAACAGGCTTAGCCGGAGTCTTCGATGACTTTGTAAC
Organism: Leuctra nigra; assembly: GCA_934045905.1. NCBI lineage: Eukaryota > Metazoa > Arthropoda > Insecta > Plecoptera > Leuctridae > Leuctra > Leuctra nigra. The sequence goes on from OW203770.1 coordinate 24,737,870, forward strand.
ATTTGCTTCGTCTTTCTTCTCGTCATTAGCAGCCCGAACAGCATATGACTTGGCAGCAGTCTTAAGTGATGAGTTCTTGGACTGAACAGCCGGTACAACAGGCTTAGCCGGAGTCTTCGATGACTTTGAAACATTTGCTTCATCATTCTTCTCGTCATTAGCAGCCCGAACAGCATCTGACTTGGCAGCAGTCTTCAGTGATGAGTTCTTGGACTGAACAGCCGGTACAACAGGCTTAGCCGGAGTCTTCGATGACTTTGCTTCGTCATCGAAGACTCTGTAACATTTGCTTCATCATTCTTCTCGTCATTAGCAGCCCGAACAGCATCTGACTTGGCAGCAGTCTTCAGTGATGAGTTCTTGGACTGAACAGCCGGTACAACAGGCTTAGCCGGAGTCTTCGAAGACTTTGCTTCGTCTTTCTTCTCTTCATTAGCAGCCCGAACAGCATCTGATTTGGCAGAAGTATCAGCTTTCGGCGTAGTCTGGGCGTAGTCAGATTCTTTTACTGACAATTTAGGTGGGTGTAGAGCTGTAAAAAATATTATAATATGGACTAAAAATCAGTTCGTAAAAGCAAAAGTTTATGCTATTTTATTATTAGTTAGTTTCATTTTTATTCCTGAAAAAATATTTTAAGGGGAAGGAAAACCAATGAAGAACTCCTCCATTTTCTGTATTGTAACCGTCTCGCTGAAAGCGACTAAAAAGTAGCAGTTAGCACACACAAAATTCATATGAATTGAATTTCAAATTTTAAATTTAAAGCGAAAAGTTATAGATATATTTGCATATAACCAGATTACAAAAGTATCCAGCAATAAAAGCAATTAATTTGCTACAACTCTTACTTCAACATAATACCTATAGAGACTATAGCCTCAACAAGGTAATGTAGGTATAGGTAGTCACAATCCCAAAAATGTTCTTACCAATAGTCAGCTGCAGTGGTTTGCGCTGGACTTGAGCTCGCCTGTTCTTCAATCTCTGCTTCTTTTCCTCCTCGGCCAGAAGTCTGCGAAGTCTGCGGAGGACTTTGGCCGACCTGCAGGACGAGAAGAGCGAGTTTAATACTCTGTGTATAACGCGTTGATGAGCAATGCGATTTGATATGCGTTTATAAGTTTCTGCATGGAAAAGAAGCATAAAGAAAGCTGTGGTAGAATGTTTGAAATCATTAGCAGAAAATTGCAGATATTTCAAGATTGTGGAATAAAATTTATATAAAATGACAATAACTTTTGAAGATAACGTCATATAGTCTGAAATTTGGCAAAAAAAATACCTAAAATGTTGGTCCCATCGGTCAAACGGTTCCATTTTAAATTTCAAAATCACATAATAAATGTATTTTAATTTTAACCAATCAACGGACTTCCATGAAATGTATAGTACTAAAACTATAAGACGACCTCAAAATCTGTGAAAAATTTCGAATTGATTCGTCGAACGGTGTGATCTACAGGTCATTTTCATTTATCAACCAATCACAGGATCCTGTTCAAAATGATTCCAGAGACCGCTTAGATTGTATTGGTATGTGTGCAAAACCTGCACACACAAAAACAAAGATAGTGAGTGGCAAGATACTGTGAGGACACTTGCTATAGGCTCGCTCGTTCACATTCATCAGTTTAATACGAATTTCTAGAAGACCGTTTCAACATGGCAACACAATGTTTTCTGTAAAACTGCACTTTTTATTCATAGGTTGCATGTGATGTCATCTCATTGTTGCCGTCGCCATCTTAATGGCACGCAGAATAACTGTGATTCTCTGCTTTTTTGACGATATTTTATAGTTAATTAGTACCTGGGAAATTGTATAGGCTCCGGAGATTACTTTAGTACGAAGAGAAATCACTCACATTACAAAAATACATCGGTTTGCCTCAATAAAGTTATAAATCTGACCCGTCAACGTGCCAACGATATGGGTGGACAATTCAATAATTTAGCATAGCTGATATTATTATTTTATTATTATCTTTATTAAAACAGATTTGCATACAGTGTACACGGTGTCTGATATAAAACAAAAGAAGTTCATGCAAGCTATGAATACGATTAGAGACAAAATGGGTTGACTAAATGATTTAAAATTTTAATCATGCTTAAATAAAAGACAAACTTAGGGATCACTTGGTACATTTTTAATTATTTGTTTTGTAAATTAGTATAAATTAGTTGACTTTTGGTGAAAAATTGTATATTTTCATGTTTCACTGGGTGCCCCATGAAATTTAATTTAAAAAATGTGCCAAGTGATAAAAGTTTGTCTTTTATCTAATCATGATAAAATTTTAGATCAATAATAATTGGTTCACGGGTTTGGTCTCCAATCATGTCGGATATTTCTTAGTTTTAAGCAGTTTTGTTGAATAACCGGCGCCTAATTAACAATGCAAGAAGCAAAAATTAAAAAGTACTACAATATACAATCACGACTGCTCATGTGAACAAAATATAAAAAATACACCCACTTATGAAACAATCTTTTATTTTTCAATTTTCTATAACGGCTGAGCACTTGAATCACTGAAAGTGCAATAATAATGTTTTGCTGGATTCTTCTCATTTGAGCGAGCGAAGCGAGCGCCTCGAATTTGATTCTTTTGACACGGTAGGTAGGTACTTTGTTTATTTTTTGTCACGCGTGTCACACCATTTCTCCGATCGAGCTGAAATTTTGCATCTGCCAATTTGTTTCAATAGATATAAAAACAAAAAATCTCTTGAATGGCTAAAAAATTAAACTGGTGAGATCAAGTTCAAGTTTTTCATGATTAGGACTACCATTTTCACTTAATTTTCTAATTTTCATTTTAATCGTTTAAGAGCATATATGCCCTTATTTACATTTTAAACTTTTGACAATAGCTCTCAAAAAATGACGTCTCGAAATGGGAATCCACTGTAATTTGTTCTGGTTTGCTAATTATGTACCAGAATATTTAAGGTGTAAACATACACTATAGAACCCAAACATCCACAGTTTTAAGAAGGTCATTATTTTTAATAATTTTGGCACTCCTATGTAGAGAATAGAAATACAATTTTTTTATTTTTTATTATCTCCTCATATGCATTGTTAAAAAATTTTAACTTGGGTTTTTTTATTTTTAAATATCAAGGGTTGGTCAAATATTTGTTTAAATTGTTTATGAAGTAACTTAGAAACAATGCGGGTCTATTAGTTTTTATACAACAATCAACAAAGTGTATTTTTTTATTTGTTTAATGAAAAATAATTTTAAAACATTATTTTAAAAATTATCTAATTAATATGCAATCAATAATAGTGATACTGATAGATAATGGCTCATATATGGGTCACAAAATTACAATTCTTTAAAATAAAGTATCAAAATCGCTCAACAAAAAGTATTTTTTTATTTTTTTAAGTTGCAATTATTTCCAAGAATGATATTCTGAGAAATGAGAAGTTGGACTTTGCCCAGAACCACAAATAAATAGTGTACGCCTTCCCCACTAATTAATTATATTACGTACTAGTAGAGTTGTACTTGTAACAAATTTGTATAGAAATAGTGAACCTAATTATAGATAATTTTACACTAGTTATATATTTTCATAAAATTTAGAAAATTATGCTCAGTTTTCATAAAAGCAGATATTTGTAGGTAATTGATTGAGTGGATCATATTTCAATTAAATTTGGATGTAGCTGGTACATGTTATTTGTGCGTTATACGGAATTCCAGCTCTCAAAACCTCAATGGCGGCTCGTGACCTAAAATTGGTGGGAGGGGGGGGGGTCTAACTGAGAAAAAGCAGGTATGTCATTGTCATCAATTCATAGCTTAATATATTTGCACTATTAAATGTGTGCATTGGAGACTTAACTAGGTGTTTATAACGTTGCATTTAGCACACTTTTAAAACACAATTACTATAAAATACATTATTCATTGAGTTATTTATTCAAAACTGGGAAAAAGGAGTTAAGTTGCTGACTTTTCTGCTTGTTCCCCGTAGACATTTGATTATTTTCAAATGTCTGGTTACGCCCAAAACCAATTTTCAATAAGAATAAATTGTCTGATGTACCTGGTTTTACTCTATAAACTAAATAAAAAAATATGAGTCAATTTTATAGGAAAAGTGACTTAACTCATTTTGACCAAAAATTGACTTACCCGTTTATTCCCCGGGTGTAGTTAAATAATCAATAATAAAGTAGCTATTAGCATCTAGTAGATGCTTTTTGACATTCTTACCTAAAATTATTTGTAAATGAAATCCCTTCGTTGTTCTTTCATTGCCGCGTATAAGTCACGCTACCCCTATTGACCGGCCGTTGCTGCAAAACCGCCATTGCAGGCCGCCACTACGTTACACTGATCATTTTACTAATGTGTAAATGTATGTATTTTTTGGCGCAAAAGAAAAGAACGCTTACCTCTCTTGTTCTTGTGCATTAAACCCATTGAAAGCAGTCTGCGGTCTCTTCAGTGCATTCAAGTTCACGACGGTGACGGCATGGTCTCGGAGCCGCTGTAACATATCGTCGACACCATGGTATGATACTCGTAGGCATAGGTGATCACAGATTACAGGAGCAGAAGTTATTTTGTTAGTACCAGTTCAGAGGTAAGGGTACACAATATGATTTCATGATCTTCATCGTTTCAGCAATTATTCTTCCATATTTGTATGGTAGATTTTTATTGTATTGAATTGTACTTTACCTGGAATTGATATTGATTTGATTTGTTCTACGATTATGATTAGTAATATTAATGTGACAAATTATCTATGTTATTGTTGAGGTTTGTACCTACAGCCCTGCAGATAAGCCACATTTTTGTTTTGGGGTTCTAAATAAAATCTCTGAATTTACAACAAATAAAAATTATTGTCTTACTTATGGATTGGCACCAAGTAAAATCGTGTCATTAAACTAATGAAGAGCTATTTTTTTGTATATTGATAATATTATTATTATTAATTCTGAATATGTTCTGTTCTAGTAAAGCTAGTTGTTGATAATCCAAATAAAATATTGTGATTTAAATCTTTAATTCTTACTTCATCCAAATCCATCTTGCTCGCCGCCGCTTTCGAAGCTCGGATGATTTTCTTCTGCGGCTTAGGCTTTTGCGCTGGTGGAACTACGTCCTTTGGGATCGACAGAACTGCATACTGCAGATTGGTAGAACTGCATGCCCTGGTTTATCTGCCAGTTTAACTACGTACACGGATTTATCTGCCGGTTTAACTGTCGGTTTCAGCGGTTTCACTCTCCTCATGAAACCGGGTTTCGGTGGATTTAAGCCTGCAAAGGAGGAATAGCTTTATTTAAACTCCGGACACACTGTCGACTTCTGCAAGAGTGGAGAGTAGTTCTCTCATTGGCTATCAGCTGTCACATGACCATCAAATATGGTCACTTGACAGCTGACAGCCAATAGAGCTGCTCTCCACTCTCGCAGAAGTTGCAGTGTGTCGGGTGTTTTAGGCTCCGAAAGATTAAAATGGAACCTTACTCTCATCTGACTTCTGCGAATGTACCTAAAATAGAAATCTAATGCAAGTTTCCCACCCATGAATTGTGTTCAAATCGCAAATTGGTGATGATCTGATTTATACTATTAAGGTGTCTTTCCATGCTCCGTCACCGTCCGTCACCATCCGACGAAAACGACAGAATGCGATCACGGGACCCGTCACCACCAATCCGTCGCCGTCCGAGATTTTTGGGGATGGCTCTGATTGGTCGAGAGGGGTCTTGTGATCGTATTCTGTCGTTTTTGTCGGACGGTGGCGGACGGTTACGGAGCATGGAAAGGCACCTTTACAATCATTCAATTCAATATGACAACGCTAGAATTATATCTTCTTCAGCTTTCATTTTATAGTCAGAGAAATATTTATGCTTTTTTACATCCTAAATTTAAACCAATCTAATCTTTATTAGGTAACGTTTGAAATACATTTTCTCATTACCTACCTATGGATGTCATTTCCGTCCAGTTGTTGAAAGAATTGACTATACGCTCCATCTCCCAAGGGGGCATCGCATTCCACTCTCTTGGATAGAAATACTGAGATAATTCAGCAGTCAAACCTGGATTCTTCTCCATGATGTTTGCGGCAATAAAATCAAGATTATTGACGATCCTTTTAGACAGATTTTCTACTTTTTCATATTTTCTTGAAGAGAATTACCTACTATTAGAACTTTGTATCGATTTAACTCCTTGGCTCTTCAGCTCAAGTTGTAATTGTAACTGGAAAGTGGAATTCCAATGAAAATTCTGCATGGAAAAAAATCTTTTGAAGTTAAATTATTTCGTTCCATTTTTTGAAAGAATTGTTGAGTCAAGTAGATGTTACGATTCTTGTCAGTAAATGTACATTTATTCAAGTATTGATATCTTTTCCTACTATAAATACCGAAATACTTATTTCTTTTTCTTGTTTGAACCTAACAATGAACGTATTTGTACAAACCAAGGAAATAATGTTCTATTGTCAGTGTCATTTTGACTTGTGTCGTATAGTGGAAGAAAGACTGAACGTAATCAATCCAATGTTGCCTGTTATATCATCAAGGTAGATTTTAAAAGGTATGCATGGTTGGAGCACAAGGAAGGTCTGGTTTTTTATTCACAGTTTGCTCTGTAGATTTTATAATCATTATTGTTAATGTTAGATGAAGATTAAGAACTAACAAGATGCATTTCATATAAACAATGATTAGAGTATTGTCATAAGCAGGTTTATATTATCGTTTTAGGTTATCTTATCTCACGGCCAGTTGAAAACGAGAGACCATGGAGTTATAATTTTACGAGACGAAGTCAAGGAGTATGGAATGGCATGGCTCTCAGCCAAATGAGAGCTCACTTTATGTTGGGCTATGTTCAGGAATTTTCGAGCAATACATCAATTCTCCGATTTGATTCGATTCTGATGGAGTTGAATCGATTCACCGATTAATCGGCTACTAGAAAATCGATTCAAAATCGGAATTTAGGAGACTCAAAATTTAAAATGGTATAGTCTTGTCAGAGTGAATGGAAAACACAGCCTTGTATGTACCTAAGATGAATAGTGTATCCACTGAACGTATTTAACATTGGGCCGAATGTAGATGATTTTGGGCGGCGAGTTTGATTGTCTCTCGATCGCAGCGCTAGTCTGCGCTGCGGTCAAAGATTCAACTATGAAATTTTAATATAATTTCTCATTCAAAATGCCATTTTAGGAACATATTTTGAATTATTATTATATTATTATTTAAATAAAACAACTTTGGTTTAATAAATGCAATAACAAAGGGTAAATAAGATAATAAAATCTTAACACTATGTAGTTCCCCCATATGCCGCCAGGATCGCGTCGTTCTCGAGACAGTTCAAGTTCATATTTTATTCTCAAAAAATGTTACACGTTTTTGTGCTCAGTGGATACACTATTCATCTTAGGTATACAAGGCTGTGATTTCCATTCGCTCTGGTCTTGTTGCTTCCGGCAACTTGGTTAGACTATGTTGAAGAAAAGTAACTTGAAATGAAATACATTTACGCTAGTAAGGTATGAGCGTAGCATAAAAGTTGTTTCTACAGTTCAAGTAATTCACAGGCAGCCATCCTGCATTTAAAAAAAGATCGAAAATCGTGTAAATAAATCAACACAACGATTAAGGTAGCACAACTGTTTTAAGTCACATCTTCCCAATGAGCTTATTTTTGGCAGTGGTATCAATAATCACTGTTTACACGACACTGTGAAATATGAACAACTTCTTGTGTCTAGATTTTGAGATATTGTAGTTTTAAATTCCTATTTTTAACATTGTAGTTTTATGTAGGCCATTAAAATCATGACGATTTCCATGCTATTTTTTAGTCTTGAATAATTTTGCTGAGGTTTAACGGTTTTTCAAAAAATTGATTTCTAGATAGATAGTTGGACAGTCTATTAGGAAAAAAATTGAAAACAATACCAACATGCGCTATTTTAAAGTTATAAACCAAAAACTAAATGATTTCTCTATACCTCCCTGGGGGGTTATTCTAAATTCTCTTGTCGTCTCGTATCAATTGATACGGCCTCACTACCATGTTAAATAGATAGCACTCCAGTGTGCAGTGAGCCCGTATCACGTGAAACGAGACGACACGGGAATTTAGAATCGCCCTCCTGGTTATATTTTTGTTCATTCTCGGAAAGCAATAAATTGAAATCTCGTAGACAGGAATTGCAATTTAAATGACATTTTGTGATTCTTTATAGGTACTTAAATATAGTTGAAATGTTGGAAAAAGTAATTTAGGATGGTAATTTCAAAAAATAAATATTTTGGAATGTTCGATGGGTTTGAGCTCCCCTTAATCGAAGGCATGAGAATCAATGAATCGAGAGCTAAAAAATCTATTTTCCAGAAAATTGATACTGAATCGTCATCCCTAATATTCAGTTCATGTGAAAGGCCTCATGCTCAAAGGAATACTCGGATTCATCTATGGATTCATCTTCATCTATGTCCCATCTCGTATCAATTGATATGGCGTCACTAAGGAAATTTAGAATAGCCCTCCAGCAGGCGCGTTGGAACTACTTTCATCATGGGGGGTATTGGGACACCCGGAAGACCCCCATTTTTAGCCCCGCAGGGCATTTTTTGGAATTTAACACAGTTAAAAATGATTCTGGGGCTTTAAAATGCACAAACTGATGCTAAAAACCCTCTAATTGTTGCCCTGCAGGGCATTTATTCTAATATAAACATTTTAAAATCGATTCTGGGATGCTACACTGCTCAAATTACAACAAATTACTCCCTATTTTTGCCCCGCAGGTCGTTTTTTTAGAATTTAAACATTTTTTAAGTGATTCTTGGACACTAAACTTAATTTTGTATGGTGAATGGGGGGTCAGCCAGCTCGAGTGAGGGGGGGATAATCCCCCCCCATTCTACGCGCCTGCTCTCCAGAGTATACACACAGTCTTGTGGTGCTGAGGACCAACATCTGCAAATAAGTACTTGTGGATGCAGGCAGCTTCTTTCTCTGTAGCTATTTGAACTCCTTTTCTGACATATGCAGAGCGTTGGGCGTTCAAGATGGACATCACCCAGCGATTAACTTATATAATAATAAGTGGGCAGACGCTCGGCGATCGTCAGGGAAACATATTACCTACGAAAACTATAGGCGGTTCGGGGGAGGCCCCCCTAACACAATTTCCCGGGGCACATAGCCCCTAGAAAATGTTGTATTTCAGGAACGAATTTGATTTGGTGCCATTCTAAGCAATTTGTACACAATTTTAAGCCAATTTTTAATTACGTGTAAAAAGTGGACACACAGCGTCCACCCTAAATAAAGAGTGAGGGGATGCGTCCCCCCTCGTCCGCCCCCAAATTAACCACTGACAGAACCTAGGATAAACTGGATTTACCTAACCTCGGAGCGAAAGTTGTTACGTCAGCAATATCGGTATAGTAGTTCAAAACTGACCGGACAGATAGCCACTTTGAACTTCTTTTGAGCAGGAGGCTAAAAAGCAGCAACTTGAAAAACCTGAAATATTTATGTGAACCAATAGTGAAATCATATACATAACCTACATGACGACGTATCAGACACATATTATATATTTGACTTCCTTCATGATCTTCAATAAATAGTCCTCCCTTTCTTTGGCTCACAATTTTACTACATAGTTAAATTTCAGTCTTGCAAACATTCAAATTGACCCATGAAATGTGTGACAATAATTTACTGTTTTCACATGTGATTAAAACGATTCGATTCTTGTATTCTATCCACATCTGGGTGGTATGGACAAAACAAAATGTAAATAAATGACGAACATAAATAGAAACCAATTGCTTGTTTTTATTGGATTCTTCATAACATCAGCTGTTAAAAACAATGAACAACAAGGCTGTAAAATACACATTAAAATCATAAGAAATAATACCTAGATTCAAAGTTGTCTACAATCAAGATTAAAAATCTTGACAGCATGATCAGCACCGCAGCTAGCCAACTGAACAAAACTCTTCGTCTTTTCATCACTTGCACAGCCAGCCAATCCGAACACAGGTCTGAAACTCAGCCGCTGCACTCTCAGATGATGCCCGCAACTAGAATCAATCTCGAAACATTCCACCGCTTCAGTCAAACTTCCGCCCCACTTATATCCCTTGATGATCCCCGACTCAAACCCAACGGAGAGCAGATACACGTCTTGGTCAATCATATCGGGAGCAAAGGAAACGGCAGTGACGGAATCATTCCCGATGGGCGTCATCGTCAGAACGGCGTCACATCTTCTCGAAGTGTCCTTCTCTCCGAGTCGCCACACCACGACCTTGCCGTCGCGCGATCCGGTCGCGAAGTGTCTCGAGTCGTGGCTCCAGGCGCAGCACCAGATGATCCTGGAGTGAATCCCGGTCTTCGGGTCGCTCCGGGCGGCGAGACGGTAGGCGTCGGCTGAGTCGCGCTCGAAGAGGCTCCAGCAGCGGTCGCGCGACACCGAGAGGAGAAAGTTGTCGTCGGGGGAGAATGACATCTGCGTCACGGTCAGTTTGTGAGATGTGAGACGTTGGAGTTCTTGCCAAGTGGTCGTGTCCCTGAAGCAAAACCCAAGAATGAATAAAATATTTACCTACGAGTGTACAGCCATGTACAGAAGTTGTTTACCAGATCCAAATATCAACTCAAGGATCATGTGGGCTATTCTGTAATGAAAACGAAATCATTCCGGCCTGAAATCATTTCCGATCAATGAAATGGCCAATGAGATCTTTATGGCTGTGAAATGATTCCAGGCCGGAATGATTTTGTTTTCGTTCTAGAATAGCCTCCTAGGGGGTCATTTATGTAGTCCCGTAAGTTAGCAATCGTATTGTTAATTTTGTTTCCGAGATAAAGTGAAATTGCGTACAGGAATCACCATCGTATTAAACAATTTCAGGATGTGACTGTGCACGAGGATCGCTCATTATGAACTATGCACAGAAGTACTGCATCGATCCTTGAATATCATAAACAGAAATAAAAGACATTGTTTGTTGGTTTCATCAGATGAGATAGATTATTGTGGGGAGAGTTGGAAGAGAGAAGGAGAGATGGAATGAGTTAGTGGAGAGCAAAGTGGAGGAGGAGGAGAAGAAGGAGGAATGTAAAGAAGGACTATGGGAGTGAATGCGGCTCAAGTCAAAGGAATGTGGAGTGAAACGTAACAGAAGCCTCAGCAGATGATTGTTTAAATTGCATCAGCAAAGTAGTCCTACATTATGAGTTCATGTACACTTGACCAAACAAAACTTGAACGTTCAATAAATCTGATAGGCTGATAAATGTAAGATCGCACCATCAGAAGTCAGTCTAAGCGATATCATTGTCTCACTCTAGTAGGTGACCTCACATTTCAATGATAATAACAAGCTTTGATTGGTTATGGGACATGACCAGTAGTCATTCAAATTTGGTCAACGTTCAAGTTTTGTTTGGCCGAGTGTACATCAATATTTCATTTGTGACAAAACAGAATATTAGAAACACTATTATTTTATACTGCACTGCACAAGCCTGCTCGAGCAAATGTTATTAATCGATGAGAAGGTTAAATTACCAGAGAATGATGGCTGCATGTTCCGGAGTGCTGGCCTTGCAAACCGAGGCCAGCAGCTTGCCGTCCCTGCGAGCTGCGAGGGCGTAAACCTCGTAGCCGTGTCCGTACAGCTTCCTCGCCTCGGGCCACAGCGTGTTCTGCAGGAGGTTGTCTTCCGTCGGCGGCTCTGAAACACAATCGAGGAGCGCTCGTACAATGTGCTCAGCTGCAAATGTCATTCTCAACAGACCTGTTCGTTTTCTTCAGCTTGTATGAAAATGAGAGTGTAAAAATATTAATTAAGAGATTGACATATTTCATGAAACAAACGTTGATGCTGCCATTTTTTTTTTGGGGGGGGGGGGGGGGGGGTTGAAACGCCTATTGTGCATGACTTTATATCATGTTACTGTTTTTGAAGGTTTAAAAAGCAGAAAATTCTGCCTACAGAAATGTTATTGAATTAAACAAGGAAATTGACTGCACTCTGGTGGCTATTGTGGTACTCGGTATGGCAGATATTAGTGGTCCATTTGTATTAAATATATATAAATATTGGCTTAAGTTGTTTGTTATATGGCTAAAAGAGTAAACTTATAACTACATTGCAATTTCAATTGTTTCTCCGTTTTCACTGAGCTTGGAAACAAAAACTTGTAAAAATAAAGAAGTGAATCTGTAGACTGACAGTACAGTTCGTTTTTCCTATGTTTGAACTCTCTACAGACCGAGACACCGTCAGTTGTTCTGTTAGGCCGAGAAAGACAACATTGCAAGGTGAGCGCGCAATGAGCCTTCTCGGCCTAGCAGAACAACTGTCTGTGGCTCCATCTGGTGAGAATTCATACAGTAAAAAAACAGACTGTAGCAATCTTGCCAGAAGTGGCTGCATCACAAATCGCTTATCTGCGCGAATTGCAACTTGTTCCATTACTCACTGTCCGAATCCACGGCGGTGAAGCCCGCCTCCTGAAACTCTCTCTTCCCTGCGACCTTCTTTTCGCTGACTTCGTACACCGCCTTGTTGGACAGCCCTAGCGACGGAACTGTGGCTCCCTGCGCCGTCACACCTCCGCCGTCGTCCGCGCAGCGCGTAACGCGCGCCAGGCTCGACAGGAAGCTGCGCGGCGCCTCGAAGCAGCGGACGAGCTTCTCTTCCGAGCCAGACGAGAAGCGGTGACGCGAGATGCAGGCCAGACAGCTCATGTCGAACCCATGTACCTAATCACGACAATTAGGTATAGGACGGGTAAACGTTTAATCCTATAAAGTGCGACATTTGTAATACTCGAAACTGTTATCAAAGAATGCCTACTAAACACCAGTTGTTTTGTCTATTTATTTTGATTTCTGTCCGTGAGAATGCTGCGATCAGTTGTGATGTTTTTACTCTTCCCCCCCAGCCCTATCTCACGCCCACCCCTAAGTCACTTCAAGGCTAAAACTATACTATATGCCATTCAATATATGGACCCTAATGTAAATTCATAAGCTGAAATTACAAAAATGTAAATTTTTATGCAAATAGTGAAAGGTGTTACATTACCTTAGAAATTGACGCACCTTAATAATATACAAAAATCAAAAAATTCAATGCATTGACCAGTGCCTTCACTTCACGATTTCAGTTGAATACATTGAACAGCACAACGTGGAGGTGGTAGTGCGAACAACCCACCTGTGGCCTGGCCAGCTCGTGCCATGTGACCCGCTGATCCGACACCCACGGAGCGTGCAGCCTCGTGGTCTGGTCGAGACCAACGCTCAGCAAGTAGTCCCCTCGCGGCTCCCACTGGACGTCCACCACCTCCTTGAAGTGGCCCCCGCAGGCCACCTGCGGCTCCCAGCTTCCACTCGTCTGTCGGCAGACCGCAATCCCATCAGTTACAAGGTCATCGGTAAAGATGCGATGTATAATCTAATTTCAGCAGATGTCAAAATCTCGGCCTAGCGCAGATCCCACCATATAAAGAAATGTAGAATTTTTAACTGGATTTTGCAAGTGGATTAGTATTGCCTATCCTATCAGGATCAGTCACTTATTTGTATCTTCCAAGCACAAGTTTATTTAAACTAAGAAAACCCTCTCAACATGAGCGTAACCAGCTTATTATTTCACATAACAATCAAATGATATGCATAGACATTTTAGTAGTTATATCTATGCTGATAAGTGGAATTTAAGGTTAAGATATCTTCCTTTCCATTTTGAGTTCACTAATGCAAAAAGAATAATACCTACCTACCTATGTGAAAAAACAAGTCATTACCTAGGAGGTCAAATAAGAAGACTACCCAAATTGAAGAAATAACACTGCTGACGCTTAATTAAAGACAGTTTATCCTAACATATAAAGTAGAATGTCTGTCTGTCTGTAATGAATAATAATATAAGACAGAGAATCGTCTCCGTTGAACTTGCCTGTGAACATCTCCACATGTTGAAAGCCCCCTGATATCCGTGTCCCATGATCCCGAGTCCGTCGGGCGAGAACTTGCACCCGTAGAATCCGAGGGAGTTCCCTCCGAGGTCGCCGACGCGAACCTGCTCGTACCAGATGTCGCTCTCCTGGTCCGGACACCAGACGATCATCGTCTTGTCCATTGAGCAGGTCAGCAGTGACATCGGTTGCCGCGTCTTCACACCATCTGCGCCAGACCAAGCGATTCTCGTTAAATATCATGAGCTTTTGGTGTGTAGTCGGTGATGTATAAGAAGCCGACTCCAAAGAGTTTAGTTCACTATCTCTAACATTCATTATAGTCATTATTTATATTGTTTAGAGTTTAGAGTACATAAAACAGAAAGAGAGTTAATGGTAAATTCTCTGTAATTATTATTTACAGGCAGGTTGGAAGAACATAACATACATTGAACCTCGCCTTTTAAATTGTACTATTTAATGCAAAATAAAAAAATCTATTCTATTCATACATTTCCTCACACAGCCATAAAAACATGTTTAATGGAGAAAGTGATTTTTAATTATGGTGGCATCTGGAAGTTCTGAATTTGGAACTTTTTCCTGACTCCGAATTTAGGTGTACTTTCAATTTATTTTTAAGAATTAAAAACTGTAAAAATTCTTACATATTCCAAAAAATTGAACGTTTTGTGTGGGTTCTATTCATCTTTACTACAGTACCTAGCCCTGCGGAAAAATCTTAGGAGGTAATATCTTTACAAGTTCCAAACAAGACCTTGATACAATAGTGCTAAAATCAAGATTTTTGAGCACCCCTAGTGTAGTGTAGTTACTGACATTTTCATTTAATTTGAGCATCAAATATCATTCCTATCTTCAGGTAAGACCAAGGGATTTTGTCCCTCTTCGCCCCAAATGGTTCTGAATTCAATTTTTGTAAATTTGGCAACCCTGCAGATTATTGTCTCGAGTACCGCTCACCTTCATAAACAGGCGGATGCCATGCGACGCCGTAAACCCACCCCTCGTGAGCCGCAAGAACAGATTCCAGAGTCACAGCAAAGTTCTGCTCCAGTCCAACAGTGAATATCCGCTCCTCCGCTTCGATCTCCTCCGTCGGACCGAGCAGACTCAGCGGCTTCCGAGCTCGACGGGCCGAGCAAGCAGAGATGCGCCACAGCCTCACTGTCGAGTCCTGAGAACCACTCGCGAGCAGAATGTCGCCGGAATCTGGGAAGAAGATTCGCGTTTAAAAATTTCATCAGTTTCAGTGTACTTATTGATACAAAAGGCATGAAGAGTGTAGAAACCGTGTAGAAAGCGTAGGAGGAATGAGTGATATAATCACGGTTTTCTGGAAATTTCTACAAATTTGCATAGAAATTAGAATTTCTAGAAAGCCGTTTTACCATGGCAACATAATTTTACATAATACTGCACTTTTCAGATGGAAAAACGTAAAAATAAAGCAGTAAACCCTCATAGCTCTGTAAAACGTCCACGAAGGTATACATTTAAAAATGTTATAATAAAATATTGCATCTGATACACGATAGTAGTTTTTAAAAAACTTCTATAAGTGGGAAAGCAGCCAAATACGCTTTTAAAAATATCAGCATTACATTTTCCGTATGGTCGCAATGTTAAACTGAGAAAAAAACTGTAACTTTGAAGCTATACCTATATCTGGGAAATTAGTACACGTTGACCACTTTTTCTCGCCATAATGATGTGCAGAACATAAAAATCTATTTTATATGCGAAATTTGAACGATTTCTATACAGAAGTGAAATCGGAGATCCCTCCTTATAGATTTGTGTGTGCATTGACTAACACCTCTATACTGGGATATGAAACTGCCATGCCATTGCCAATACCACTATAACGCACGGCCCTCGTTTGTACCATTGCGTGATACTCTGATCCCGCCTCCCGGGCGTCCAGCCACTGCAACCGTCAGATTTTGACACAGCATACAAACTTATTTCCGTTATGAAAACTCAGTAGACCATGTCTAGTACACCTTTCAATCATCTAAGAATGTATTGCTCACATGTTTGTGAGATTAAGATATTTAGGTAAAAGTAATTTGGTGTAATTCATTCGCATCTCTAGAACAAGTTGCTACGGAAGTCCTGCCCCCTCCTTCTCTAGACGTGTTGTGATTCGCGTGCGGCATTTTTATTTGACTACAACCGTAGTGCCGTGAAAAGTAAACGATTTGCTTATCCCCCAGTTTTGATTGTCAATGGTGTGTGTTGATTAAAAATATTATTCAAATGGCAATACTGGGGTGCCATCACATAAAATAAGAACTTTCTTGTCAAGATGACAAGCTAATTTTAATGTTATTCCCGGCCTTCTAGGGTCTGTGTCACGGTGACAAGAAAGTTCTCAATTTATGTGATCGCACCGGTTATTCTAAATTTCCTTGTCGTCTCGTCAGTCGTCAATTGATACGGCGTCACTGCCATGTTAAGAGTCTACGATACTTGATGAAATCCATGTTTAATGAAGCACAAAAAGGCGGCCCCTACTTTTTTCTAAACGGCTTTACCGATTGTCTTCAAATTTTCACAGGTTATAGATAAAGAGTAGATCTGTGTCTCTAGTGGCCCCAAAGTTTTATTTTTTGTTTAGTTATTTCGGGGCAGAGGTGCCAAAAAGACTCATATTGCCCATGTTAGCACTTCCTCAAACGAGACAAAACATTTTTTATTATTTTTTTCGATCACTAGAGACACAGATTTACTCTTTATCTCTATGCTGTTAATTTTGAAATCAATCGGTCAAGCCGTGAAGAAAAAAGTAGGGGCCGCCTTTTTATGGTTTTTTGTGGTTTTCAATATTTGAATTAAAATAACTTACTTAACAGTATATGCAACATGCAACACACGATTAAATGTCACAAATGTCACGTACAACCCAGAGCTGCATTTTCACGCATTTTTGAAAAAAAAATTACATCGGAATCGAAATTTTCTGCGCGTCCTGTCGACTCTTAAATAGAACGCTCCCCAGTGTGCAGTGAGCCCGTATCACGTGAAATGAGACAACACGGAAATTTAGAATAACCCTCCTAGATTGAGATCCTACAGCCGCCTCAAAATTTGTATTCCATTGCTGACGTACGTCATAGTCTCATAGGATATGTTTTAAGGCCTTGTATCGGGTACTTACTGAGCATGCTCAATCTAAACCTCAATGATCTTGAGATCTTAGGTACCTACCTACCTACCAATACGTCAGCGATTCGATATTGCTAGGAGGGAATAACATGGCTTCATACACTTAACACGACGTGTGTTACCATCTTCAGTGAAGTCCAATGCTCGCACCCAGTCCTCGTGTCCTGCCAATGTATCGACTCTGGCGAACTCCACGTCTGCAGTGGAACAGTCGGCTGCATACAGCTGGATCTTGGAGTTGTCCATCGCACAAGCAAGTACCAATGACTGTTTGCCAGGCAGGAGGTAGAGTCGGATCGCCAGGCAGATTCCATGGCCGAAGTTCAACGTCTGGATGCAGGTGAAAGACCCTTCTTCTAGAAACAACAACAATATATCTTGAATTTATTTTGTTTTAATAATACCATACAATTCTGCTGAGGCTAATGGTGAGTGGTGACTGATGAATTATTATGTTAGGGACAGTGGGAAAGAGATGATTATGGTATATTAGGGAACCTTTTCACACCTCTCGCAAGTGGGACTAGGTATGAAAATACCTCAGTCGGGAAGTATGGCCGTGGGCCTAGGTACAAATCCCGGACATCCTGAATGCAGAATGATAATTAATAATTATTCAACTAGGTTACCTATATAATACGTACCTACAGTGAAATAGAAAATGCAATGTTGAAGACCAAGAATAAAAACAATTGTGCCAAACAAAAATTGAACGTTCAATATCTGATTGGCTGATGAATGTAAGATCGCACCATCAGAAGTCAGTCTAAGCGATCTCATTTTCTCACTCTAGTAGGTGACCTCACATTTCAATGATAATAACAAGCTTTGATTCGTTACATGGGACATGACCAGCAGTCATTCAAATTTGTTCAACAATCAATTTTTGTTTTGCCGAGTGTACCTCTAGTACCTACCTACTGTATAATTAATTTAATTCTTGATAACCATAATTGGGAGTCTGTGCTTAAGGAAGATGACCCAAACGCAGCCGCCCAAATATTTATTACTAGCCTCCAGCAACTTACACTAGAAGCCACAGAGACGAAAAAGATTAAGTCAAAGCATTCAAATAAACTCAAACCCTGGATCACAATCGAATTGATTTCATCGATAAGGACGCGCGATAAACTACATAAAAAGGTATTACAGAATCCTGAAAATATTCTTCTAAAAAACCACTTTAAAGCGTATCGGAATAACCTTACAAATTTAATCAAAATCACAAAAATTAACTACTACAGCGATAAAATAAAGTTAGCCAGCGGCAATAGGAAGCAAATCTGGAATATCATCAACGAAATTGCAAATCGTAACATTAAAAGGAAAGAAATATCTAAGATTCTTGTAAAAGAGGGAATACTAGGAACTATTTCTGCCAACCCAACTGATATTGCCGACGAGTTCGTAAAGTATTTTAGTAATATCGGCGAAGAAATGGCAAATGTTATCCGGCAGGATAGTACGCAGTTCCAAAATCCTACCAATGGTCTCCTAGAAAGTAACACTCCAGAGTTCCTTACACACTGCAGCCAAAACTCGATCTTTTTTAAACCTGTAACTGGCAAGGAGATAATTGAATATATTAACGGCATTAAAAGATCCACTGCCACCGGTCCAGATAATATTAGCGCAAACACTATCAAAAACATGAAAACTAACCTTGTTATCCCTCTAGAACATATCATTAATAAGAGCTTTGAGTCCGGCATCTATCCAACAATATTTAAGCTTGCTTCAATCACACCCATATATAAGAAAGGAAACAAAACGCACACGTGCAATTATAGACCTATTTCTGTGCTCTCAAACTTATCAAAAATCCACGAAAAGTGCATAAAAAAAAGACTATGCCTTTTTCTTGAAGAAAATAACCTATTATCCAAGAACCAATACGGCTTTCGGCAAAACAGAAGTACTGAAGACGCAATTGCTAGGCTCACTTCCCTAATTCATTCCAGTATTGATAATAATAAAAAACCTCTAGCAATCTTTCTTGACCTAGCTAAAGCCTTTGATACAGTAGACCATTCCTTGCTAATGACCAAACTATACAAGATAGGTATAAGAGGCTTACCCCTAGAGCTATTGAAAAGCTATATTACTGGAAGAGAACAATTTGTAAAAATAAGTGACGCAAACAGTAGCCGCAGACTAATAAAGTGCGGAGTTCCTCAAGGAACAGTACTGGGACCACTTTTATTCCTAATTTATATCAACGACTTGTGTGCAATGGAGTCAAATTCTCAAATAATAACCTTTGCAGATGACACTGTTCTATTTATCTCGGAAAAAACATGGGAAGCATCATATAAACAAGCCGCATCGGTCCTTTTCAAAGTAAAGCAATGGATTCACACAAATCTTCTATCATTAAATGTTGATAAAACCAACTACATCACCTTTTCACCAAGAATTAATGGCCAACCAATGAACTTAACTCTAAAAATTCACAAAGAACAGAATTGCCTAAATTCCGTCCAAAGCTGCAACTGCCTTGCCCTAAAAAATGTAACCACCGCAAAGTACCTCGGGATATTGATTGACCAACACCTACGATGGAATGAACATATAACAGCTACAGTTAAAAAGCTTAGACATGTAATCGCTCAATTCTATAACCTTAGAAATATTCTCACATATAATTCCTTACGAACTGTATACTTTGCGCTAGTTCAGTCGGTACTCCAATATGGGATAATTGGGTGGGGCGGAGCTTATGATACCCATATTCATCCACTGTCGACGATCCAAAATATAATTTTGAAAATAATGATGTCAAAGGATTACCGATACCCCACAGTTAAGCTTTATGAAGTCGCAAACATACTTAATATTCGCAAGCTTTATGCTCAATCTCTCTTTAAATTAATACACTCGAACAAATTTGAACTCCCTACCAACCCGGCACCAAATTGTTATATACAAACTAGATCAAGAACAAAGAACAATCTATATCAACCAAGGGTAAACAAAGGCATTACGCAAAGAAACCTAACTTACCTAGCTAGCAAGTTATATAACCTTCTTCCTTGTGATATACGAAGCATCCAATCGGACAAAATATACGCATTTAAAACCAAGCGATGGCTCAAAGATTGCCCTATTGACACAATAAACGCTGCCATAAATTGCAAGTAATAAACCACAGTTTAATAAAATAAAAGCTCATTAATTGATCTTCTCACCAACGTTATAGGTGTAATCTTTGTATCTAGTAGATCTAGAGAGAAATTCATTTATTATAAAACAAATGACAGCTGTCCAATACAAGGATGACCACTAGGATCCAGCATGCTTACAATAGTATAATTCTAATGGATAAAAAATGTGTCAAATATTAATTAAGTAAAGACTAAATATACCTACAAACTAAGATGAATTATTATATAAATGATTATGCAATATACTAGACGAATCTTTTAAAATTGATAAAACTATTTGATCTACGAGAACCAAAGAAAAAATGAAATGTGATTTAAGAAATTTTGTAAAAAAATCCAACATTCCGGATTCTGATGCTAGGTATCATCAGAGGTTTTTATTTTATATTTATTATTTTGTATTTATTTTATTTTAATTTTAGAAATAGTTAATAACGGACAATTATTAATATTTAGTATTCAGTAATACTGCAACATGCATATTATATTCAGTATCTTGTATTCCATATATAATGTACCTAGTGGATGTTTTATGACTATGATTAGAAACATGACGATATAACATGGTATAATGTTCTGTACAATATTGTTCACGGTATAACATGGTATGACATAGCATCAAGTTGAGTATCAACAAATATTCTTTTTTAAATTTTCATTTTACTGATTAATAACTGACAATGTATATTTAGTATTAGTATTTAGTATTTAGTAATCGTTCAGCTATATATTACATTCCGTATAATAATGTCTCTGGTATATTATATAAATCCATGTAAAATGTCCATGTGTTATCCATGTAAAATATGCCCCGACACAAGTCTTCGTGACTTATTGGGGTATATATATCAAACAAATATGTAAACACTGTGTGAACACACTCTCTGTACCATTTTGAAAAATAAAAATAAATCAAATCAAATCAAACTGAATTTGGATAGAACAATATTTTCCAAAAAAAAACAAGCCAATAATAGGTGAGGGTCCAGTGTTTTAAGGTAAGTACTACCGAAGGCTATACAATGTCTAAGGTACTACTACCAATTGCCAATTGATAGCACGGTGCTGTGCTACCTGTCTTGTAACCCGCAGTAGCACCGACCTTTAACTCAGCACCATCGTAGATAGGGTCAGTGTCCCAGTTCTAGTCACCTTTTAGCACAATTCAGCAAACTAATTTATAAAACAACTGTTTGTATAATGTCACAACTTTGCTCCTGTCCTGGACACAATGGGTGTTTGCAGTGGTTAATTTGTATCAGAAAAGGTGGGTAAGCCCAAGATCTCTAGAGTAACCTATCTTGGGGTAAGCCCACCCCACAATTGTCATGGGAAACGCATTACCGTACGGAATCAATGGGGGGTCTGGGGGGAGGGCCCCCCAGAAGAACGCGGGTCCGAGGCGCGCAGCCCCGGAAAATTTTTGAATTTCTGGGATGAATTTGGTGCGTTTCTGCGCTTTTTGTAAAATATTTGAACCAATTTTTATCTCCCTTAAAAATAAGTTTGTAGTGGGCGACCAAATTTGTTTTATTTAACAGTGTTATTAATATTAAAGATAATATTTATACAAAAAGGTGCATAAGCCCGGCTTACCCTCCAAAAAAGGTGGGTAAGCCGGGTTTACCCGGGCTTACGCCCAAATTAAGCACTGGGTGTTTGATAACTCATTCCGCGCACTGATAACTCTTTTGGCTTGCGCTCTCGAGTGTTTGATAACTCCGCGCCCGGCATGGGGAGACATAAACCGGCCCATTGCCCCTACAGAGATTGCCCCTGCCAAGTTCATCGGTCGGCATGACCATATGCAAAAAATCTTTGTTCCCCGTTACAATACGGACATAGGACGACACTCTTTCTTAGGGCAGACAATAAGACTATGGAATAAGTTACCTCAAGACCAAATGGCAGATTTCCCAAAGGACATGCAATATTTTAATCAGGGTTGGGTCAGTAGAATATTCCGCGTAGAAAATGTGTATTCTACAAAAAAAGATTTGAACTCGACTGCTCTAAAGATAAGTTGAAAATAGGGCAACTAATAAGGTAAAATAATATATTTTGGTCTATGCTAACTTTTCCAAATTTTACCACTGTCAATCCACTGGCACTTAAAAAAAATATTCTACAAATATTCTACATATTCTACATATTCTACGTGTTACTCTACGTGTATGTAGAAAATTAATATTCTACGCGTAATGACCCAACCCTGATTTTAATGATATTTTAAACTGTAACTAATGTATGCTAGCGCTACCTATACTTATGATGTACAACCACGGAATGTATTGTAATTCAAAGTTGTTAAATAAATAAATAGATAGAAATAGAAGTTGACAGTGTGGCTGGTGTTTAATTACCTACACAATGTCCTAGCCCCTAGGAACATTTATGAAAATAATTAGTTTTGAAGAAGAGGAATAACATACCTTCCGAACGACTCCATAATTTAACTGTTGAATCTGCAGACGCAGATGCGATGAATGTTCTAGCAGTCTCCATGTTTTCTGCATTTTCAGGCAAGTACAAACTGTCCACCACAGTAACTCCCATCTGATGTCCTTCCAAATAAGTACACTTTTTAGATACTAGGTTCCACAGAACCAGCATGCCATCCGATGATCCTGACAATCCCTCCGTTTCATGTAAACAATCCACTGTTCGTAGCCAGTGAACGACATTGATTTTGGATCTATTTGTACACAGGGTTGATTCAACTTGTCCAGCATCGGAGTTCTATAAATGCAAATAAATACATTACTTTTTAATGCTTATAAAAATAGGTGCCTAGAGTCTAGATATTGAATTACCTAGGTACTAGGTACCTACCTTTAAGAACATTATATGGACACTTAACCTGAAAATTGGATGACAGCTTACCTTATCAACATTATAAAAGGCAATTGCATTGCAAGTACCATAAACAATTAAATTATTTTTACCCCAGTCCACCGAATGCGGTGATACATTACAAGCACACGATATATATGCCGATTCAACAGCTTCATTCGACATTATTTGAGTGAGTTTTCTTCTTACAGGTGCCCTTCCCACACATGTGCACAGTGTTGCCACCGGTTGCCACATTGGCAATGGTACTTGACTTGACGCGTCGCAATCGCGCATGCGCCGCACACAATTAACACTGCACCAAATTCAAACAATTTAGCAAATTTAATTCTCATTTACAGTACCTACTAATACTTACCTATGGGAAATAATAGATGATGGTTTGCATACATCAGCATTTTCATAATTTTATTCACTTTTCTGGTGATTTCTTATTTTTTTACTTTTTTTTTAAAGGAATTTGTTATTAATGGCTTTTGTAGATTCCTAAATCATTTTTATTTGATTAAAAATCGAACATTTTCTTATTTTCTTAGTGGTTTATACTTTTACGTTTTGCATAAGTACCATTCATTCCATTCTCCTCAGAGATCTCCTACCCTCATCAGTGCCGTAGCTCACTGACGCTAGGCTAGGTACTACCCAATATGTTTATTTCTTCCATTTCATGCTTCCATCAACATAGTATAATAGTACTACAATTTATTATTTATTTCTTACTTTCAAATACCTACTAGGTACCTAATCTCCAATTCTCCAATAACTTACCATTTATATATAATAATAGGCGCTAATAACCTCGCTGTTGAGCGCCATAAACCATAATATCTATCTCTCTATATTATAATAAAATTTAACTTTTTAGGAGTCAATGTTTTGAAACGAGATTGGGCGAATAAAATTAAAGAGACAGGTTCATTTGCGAGTGTTTATATTAACTGGCCAACACTTTATGAACACACAATGTACTATGCAGACAATATTGTAATTTCTATATTTACATTATTATGAAGTATTCCGATCAGAGCATAATTAATAAAAAGTAATACAAAATTGTTTGCCATACCCTAATTATCATAATAAATTGCACTGAGTTATCGTTTAAATATCATTAAGTAATTAATTAATCATCTTTTAACAATTTTGTTTACATACATCATAATGACCACACTGTATTTGTACATAGGACATATCACACAAATTATACATCGATAAAGAAAATAATAATTTCTTTCTATAAGGTCCGGTTGCACAATGTCCCCCGATAATGAACACTAAAGTTCACTTTACTCCTGATTTACCAAAAAAGCTAGATGGTTGTGCTTATTTTCTGTTGCCATGGTAAACACAGATTTAACCTACCAACTTTTATTGGGGTATTGTACAACTGGGCCTATAGGTACGTTTACAGCTTGACGTTCGACACTCAGCGCTAGCTCTGAAAGATGAACATGGTTTATCTTTTGACCTTGAACGCCAGCGCTCGGCGTTGGCCAATCCGGAGTCTCAACGGCGAGCACAGAGCGCCGAACGTCTAACGAACGTCGAGCTGTAAACGTACCTTAAGAGGCACTTGTAATGAAGAAACAGACACAACCAAATCACAACCAGGAAAAATGGGGTTTGCAAAATGTCCCTATTCTTCAATTCTCCAAATTAAGAACTGTAAAGGGCTAGGTACTATTAAATGTTGTAAATACTGAATTAATTGACCAGGAAATTTCATTGACAAAAGAGCAAGAATTCACTTAGGGAATCACAAGAAAGTTTTTTTTTTCTAGAAGTGCCAGTTACCTGATCAGAGATTAATATTATACCAATCAGTTATATAGTCACTCCATGATTATGGTCCTTTAAACTCAATACATGTTTAATTAGCATTTTGGTTTTCAGTATGATTTTTCTCCGTAAGTAATATGAATGAAGGCAATTAAAAATTAGAAATCAAGCAATCCTATCCTCATTTCTTACCAGAAGTTAAGAATGTCAATTAATTTTTGTTTAACACACCATAATATCAAAAAAATTACAACAAAATAACAACAATTGAACAATTAAACCTATTAGAACAATAATTATAAACGTGTGCCATCATGTACATACTTCAATTTAAATAATGTAGTTTAGAAAATAAATATAAATTAGCATATAAAAGTAAAAATTGCCCACATACACATAAAAAGCTTTTTTCATTGATCAACATTTAAAAAGCATTTCTCTTTAACAAAATAATTTAAATTAGCTACCAATCCCATCACAACCTTTTCTATACTGATTATTAATGGTTCTAAATATTAACTATAATAAAATTATAAATGAACACAATTATACCTATGAACATCTTCAAATCTTTTCTTTGTAATTCGATTTGTCTTTGCCCATGCTACTTTACTGTACTATAAGTAAGTTTCAGCTAATGCCTAGTTCAACTTGGTTCAACAAAGAATTTGAACTGTGAATAATGGTAAATATCATCATTGACTTACTCAAATCTGACAGACAAAGACCTAAACAAAATTGCAATGTTAAGGATATCAAATGGCATCAAAATCTGAACATAAAAGGCTGTTTGGATTTAGGTTTTTAAATCTCAATGGGAAACATTTACCTATAAAATATTATTGAACTAGGTATGTGTAAGTAGTAGTCAGTCTTAAAAAAATAGGCTCTAAATTGAAATTAATTATGAGTAGAACATTTTGTATCAAAGAGAGAAGAAGAATAGAATTCTAGATTCTACTGTAGATTCTATTCCCCTTCCCTACTAATTTGCTTGCTTGTTTGCACACATTACACAGAAATTACGATACATAGAAGAGAGAGATTCTATGGTACTAAAATGGCCAGGAGAATATCAAAATCAGCAATGCTAAAAATGGAAGTTTTCCCCCAAGAACAGACATTATGTTGGCATGTTGATGGGTCAGATTTAACTTAAAATGGAGGTAAATTCAGCACATTTTTGTAATGTGAGTGATTCCTTTTCGTATACTAATGATTTCTCCTGAGTTGTCCAGGTAACCATTAACCATTAAAACTAAAATATCGCCAAAAAGTCCAGAATCCCAGCAATTCTGAATAGTGCCATCAATATGGTCGCCAACAATGAGGTGATGTCACATGCAAACTATGAATAACAAAAATGGGAATCATAACATCAATGAAACTACAAAACCTCACAGTGATTTTTTCAGAATTCTCAAGTGGGGGATAGGTAAAACCATGAACGAATACAGGTAAAACTGGCTGTAAAATACATTATTTGCCAAAAATTATAAATTTATTTTACTAGAAAAACTATGTGCAACGCGTTGCAAAACAAACCGAGAAAGTGCCATAAGAGTACCATATACCATCCTTGCTTAATGACAATACTAACAAACCTGCGTCTTCAATGTAATGAAATAAATTAATAATTTAGGCAATAGTCGAGATCACAAATCCATGTAAAAGCCTTCTAATATCAACTAATTAGTAATTACTGCACAAGATTCAGAATCTACATAAATCGACAATCGTTATCCTTTATCGCCTAACTTCTTACTCTAGGTCAATGTATCAATAACTGCATTCCCAGATTGAGTATTCGTATTTGTTACCTAAGAAATAGAAATAGTAAAGCTATATATTGCAGGTACTTGAAATAATGTAAAGTAATACCTAAGGATTATGATTAGTTAACGGTAGGGTTGTGCGAAACTTGATTTTTCAAGTCGAACCGAACCTCGAACCGAACCTTGAAGTGTTCGAACCTTTTCGAACCTTTACAGGTGTATAATCGATTTTTGCTTTCAGTGCTACCAAACAACTTTCAATGAAATCCAAAGGATGAAAGTGAATGGATACATAACCACATGAATGGATTTATCATACATACTATTTGCATTTCATTTTCAATAGGATGCTGGACAAAATCTTAAAGAAAGTTATGTGTTTAACACGTTCTGGCTGTTTTCAAAATGCTTCCAGATACCTATTGCTGCTGACAGAGACAGGTGTTGTTTAAAATTGTAATGAAGTGTTTTTTTATACTATCAATTGTTGTGTTGCAATTTGTTCTTGTAAGCTTGCACCTTGCCTAAAAACGGTTCTTTGTTTCATCAACTAATTAGGGAGGAAGGTAACGAAAATGATGTCAATAATTTTATGCAAAATGGGCTAATAGTACTCATCATGACGCGAGACAGAAAATAAATATAACTTATTTAGGATCATCAACATCACTAATATTTACATGTATTTATGACATAATAATGTAAATTTCGTGAATAACAAACCTTTGAAATGAAACATAGTTAACTAAAGATTGATTACTACAGAAGAATATACGCGATTTTGCGTGAAAAATGACGCCATTTGAGGTTAAAATCTCGAATTTAGAAGGCTGTGGTGACGCGCGGGAAAAAGGGCGGGAAGGTTCGAAATGGTTCTATTTCGAACTTCTCATAATAATTTTCGAACCTTCAAAACCGGTTCGGTTCGGTTTTCGAACCGGTTCGCACACCGCTATTAAACGGAGATCGATAATGTGGACGAGATGATGAGAAATTGCCTTCAGAAAATAGATAGAAAGGTACCTACTCCATTATCCCACGAACATTAAACAAAACATTACACGAAATTTAGTTAATACTTGTTTAGGCTGCAAACACACGGGGCGATTTTCAGTCGCTCAGTCGCGGCGACTAAAAGACGCTGGATTTTTCTTGATCAAACACACGGGGCGACTTTTAGAAGCTCGACGCTTTTTAGTAGTTGGCAAGGTCATATCAGTGACGTCATTCAATAATTGTTTGCATACAACTTGAGAAAATCGCCGCGTCTAAAAGTCGCCCGTGTGTTTGCTCCCATTTAAATCAATGTGTTTCATTTTTACGACTTCCGGCGTCAGCTACTAAAAGTCGCTCAATGTTGCGTCTTGCCAGCGACAAAAAGAAGCGCGCTACTAAAAGTCGCCCGTGTGTTCGCTCCCATAAGACTCAATGCTACCTAACTGCTCGGCGACTCGCCAGCGTAAAATCGCGGCGACTGAGCGACTGAAAGTCGCCCCGTGTGTCCGCAGCCTTATGCTGGTCCCTACTCACTTACAGGGAGAAGTGTAGAAGCCACAAGAAAACATAGATATATCGTCGTTGAAGTGGAAATACCGCATAAGTCCGAATGTTCAGCAAAAATCGTTCTTCGTTGATTAGGATCCATAAATACTATTGGCACTTGTTTCCAGTGGTTCTATACTGTTGGTGCCAATAAGCACGCTATAACAGGCTATTCACACACCGTGTATGAGAATATTGGTAATATCGCGTATCTCCCTATTCCTGTTCTGTTGGAACCAAGATTCTGCTTGACAGGGTCAGCCATGCTAGTTCCACATTTAATAGGCCATTTAAGAAAGTCAGTGCGCCTGCGATAAAGCCTGACAGGTCGACAGCCGTCTAGTGTGTAGTGACTAGTGTCCGTTTGGTGTCTGTCATAAATGTACGTGTGTTCGAGAAGGCTGTGGGTGGGGTGACGTCACGCCAAGTCGTTTGAAGTGCGCACTGCGCATGCGTTAAAGCCTGACAAGATAAGTACCCCACCTTACCAACAGATGGCTCTTAACTTTCTGAAATGGCCTATTGAAATTTTCTTGCATATTGCAAGTTGTTGCAGTTATGGTAATAAAACATTCTTACCTATTTAAACTTCATCTGAACAATATTTATTATATTAAAGCAATAAGCTATATTTCTGTCATTATCATTTAAATTGAGTTTTCTATACGCGGTAATATTTGCCTGACACTTGTTAAAACCTATCAGTTTTTACAAACTGATAAAACTTACGCGGTACCCTGTGTGACTTTAGCATGTAATTTGACACTATAATAATTATTTAGTTAGACCTGCTGTAACAGATAATGATTCAATTATTATTATATTCATAATTATGTCTAGCTAAATTCGTCATTCACAGAAGATGAGCATTTGGATGCTGTGGAAATTACTTATGGCAAAAGGGTCATTCCACGCACTAAGATATACCGCGTAAGCTATAGAAAAAATGTAGTAGTATGTAATAAAATAACGCACGGTAGGTATGTATTTTATATTCTGGCTCATTCCATTCTACTTAACCCAAAGTCGTTGCGCCTAGAATTTTGATTTTTTTTATATTTTGCACAGTTGTTCCTACATATAAACTGATATCAAATCTCCAGTTTCAGTTCGATTCAAGTCAGCGTAATCAAATTACTTGTAATTAAAGATGGCGTGGACGGGAAAATCGGTGTTTTTAAGCTTCCAGGAGAAATGCTGCCATTTCTATACTATTCCAGTTAACAGAACGATCTTTGCGGCGTTTTGTTCATAAAATATCGGTCTATAATTATGTTCCTTACAATTTTGCTGTATATGGAACCCTTCATAATGTAATTTGCCTTCAAACTTTGACTAAAATTCTTAAATTTTTCCAATATTTGAGGCCTGATTATGAATAGAAGGGAGTGATGGTTCAAACCCCCAATTTTATTTTAGTTTCACCTTATACGTAAGAATAGATTTTCACACATCATTGTTAGTTTTTATTAAGGGGGGCAGCTCAGTTCCCCGATTTGACACAGGTAGTATTGAGTCAGTCGAGGTTGGACCCTTGTGGAAGCAGGTTCACGTCGCTCCTCAGAGCAGTCGATTCATCTCCCCCTCCCCATGCGAAACTTACCCACACCTGTCATGGCAAAATCCACCTGACTTGATCCCAGGTAGATTCCATTGTCTGATTTGACCATTCAGCACCACTGATACCTGCCTAATTGCCCCCCTCATATGCAAACATACTTTGATTGTAGTTTTTCGTAATATAATTATTATAACCCCAGATAATTATTCCACTTTGAATTTGAATGCAATAGCTTTTTTAAAATTTGTTTTTCGCCAATATTTGAAGATGAAAACGAAACAAAAAGTGCTTCGCTTATTTTGATGATATATTATCATCGATATTTGAATTTTAAAAAAGCACTGTAATTTAATTTCGTGTCTGATTATACTTAAACTATTGCCATAAATAAAAGATTTGCAAAAAAACACACAAAAAGTCAGGAATTTCACAGCTCTTTGAAGAACTCGGAGACATTGAGAGACTATGGGCCGCTTTCATCCTGCCTATTATAATACGCAGGTGTACTTCCAGACAAGAAGTCTACGACCCTCCTTTACCGTCTACTAGACAATATTACACGTTCTTGTTGTTATTAGAGTACAGCTCTCTGTGCATCATATTGCAATTATTTTTTGACGAAATAACTTTCACTAATATTTCATTTAAAGTACTTATTTTATTATTTCCGCTGGCTCCACATGACAGTGAAAATTGTTTAGTTACAACAAACGATTCTAGATTGATTGACTGAGGGTCTGGGAACCGTTGCAGATACTTGATGTCGGTGCTTCGGTTGATGCTCCATTGTTCAAAACTTCACCATTTGACCTCCTACACCTAGGATGACGGAACCATGTCCGCCGAAACGTCGTGGCAAACGGCCCTTTTTAGGCCCAAAACCACAAACAAACAGTGGAGCTTCAACCGAATAACCGACGACATCAAGCAACGATTCTAGTATATACAATTATTATAGAAACCCTACACTAGACAACGCCGCGGTACTAAATATAACAATATATTTAGTTTTATGGTTTTATATTTAGTACCGGGCGTTGTCCAGAGTAGGGTTTCTATAATATGCATTCCCGGTACATCAACTTCTTCGTTTATTATTATTGTAGTAAATACAACTTGTTACAACTCATCTTTACTTTATGGCGTTTTCCACTGGCTGCACTGGGGCTGCACTGAAATGACGTCACCATACAAAACTCAATGCAAATTTGAAACTGAGTGCAGCACTAGTGCAGTCCAGTGAAAAACGCCATTAGACTTCGGGAAGAGCTTCTTTCGGGTCTTTTGTTTTCATATCCGTTCAAAACAAGAAATAAAAGCGTAGGTACATGTCGTGTTTGTATTTTACGAGGTTGCCACTGAAAATCTTTTTTTTCAAACCCATAGATTTTTTTTAATCATTACCATTACCAAGTAGCTAAAAGTAAATAAATGTAGATATGAACTATGTGCTAATGCAGCTCTTCAAAACAAATTCCCGAAAAGTCTGTGTAGGATATTTACTTTCGTATGAATTATTTTACAAACGTAAGAAGAAAACGCCGCTGGAGAATGCAACGCCGCAGGAGGGAAAGAAGCAGAAGAATTAATGTAAAAATTGAAATATTAAATATTATGTATAAAAAAATATTTTAGATTGACATTTTGAAGAAAACTAATGTGCTGCTGACACTTTTGAACCTGTCTACAACCTACTGTATTTTACTAAATAATTATAGGTAAGCTCAAAGCGTATAAGATTATAAAATCATAAATTCTCGGAATTTTTTTTAGATTTCCATGCGACATTTTTAGAGTGTTCTTCAATGAACTAAAGATATCTTTATTATTTGGCCATTATATTATTTGGCTTCTATATAAGTTTTTAGTATTATTTGTTTTTCAAATTTCCATTGTTAAATAAATATCTTGTAAATAAAAAATTATTTAAAACTTCTCAATACCAATTTTCTTTATTGTGTCATGCATGCTTATAAAAATTAATTTCAAAATGACCTAAACGGTTTTTGATAAAAAATTTATTTGTAAATAATTATCAATACTAATATAACATCAATAAAAAGTTATGAATTGATTTCATTTTTTAAAACTATTTTCTGACCAATTTTCGATACGAAATAACCCGTTTTGGACTGCAGTTCTAGATTTTAGATTTCTAAGTAATGTCCGTCCCCCACCCATCCCAAATACATGTTTCTATTTTTTAAATTAATGCAATTGCACAAATTACTTCAAAAATATATATGCAGTTTTAAATTATATTATTAACGAGAGCTTAAATGAAAAGTAATCATTTTCTATACTACATATTTAATTTATTTGCCTTATTTTTTTATTATAACGTAAAGAGAGTACCTAATTAAATAATCAAATTATTATATTTTTCCTAATAAATATTATAAAATGTTTGCTGAAAGTGGGCTAAATATTAAAGTTTATACCATTTGTAATCGTTTACAAGTAATACGATTGATTATACTTATAATCTTTACAACAACAAAATAAACAAATCAATTTTTCAAAATTAGCATGTCATACCAGACATTTGAATATTTAATCCTTACGGGCCAGACGAACTTCGTATTCACCTTCTGGAAAAACGTTCTTTTGAAACTCCAGTTGTATTGTGGTCAGGTATCCTCGGTTAGTTAGGGTTGCACAGGATTGAGATAACAATCTCTGCCTATTGTTCACCCTCTGCCCTCTGCCTATTGTTCACCCTCGTCACTCGGCCTTCTCTTCCCCCAGCTAAGATTGAGGCATATTTTCGAGCAAAACTTCTACATTTTGTCAGAAAACTCTTGGGTTTCTAAACCCGCTCAATTCAAATAAAAATTACATAATTAAATGTACACGCAAAAGTATTTATTATATCACTTTGAAAACATTAACATCGCTTCATCATGAATGGATGCAAAGTGTGTGAAAAAATGAAGAAATTCCGATCAACACTTTGAAAGAACGCCTTGAAATGTCCTTAATTAAAGGCGATCTTAATCCGTGGATATTTAATTGAGATGAAAATTTTATCAGGTGAAAGATTGATTCCTTCTCTATCTACACTGCAGTTTTGGCGATGATCTATCATTTAGAAGTGCCTCAAATAATTAGGTTTGCACTAGCACTTTCTCGTCGGCACCACCCCTTAATTGTTTTTTAACAAAAAAAAGTCAAACCCCTAAAAAGTACCATTTTTGGTCCCATTTTCCTCAGGCGGGGGACCAGATAAAAATTTGCGGTCAGCGGCAAAAAAACCAGCATTACTTGATGCAAGTTGGGACTTGTTTTTTTAACGGGAGTGGAAATGCATTTTCGCACCTGGAAATGCACGTGAAAATGCATTTCCACACCCATTAAAAAAACAAGTCCAAACTTGCAGCAATTATACATCAAATAATGCTGGTTATTTTGCCGTTGAGCGCAAATTTTTATCTGGTGGGCCTGAGGAAAATGGGACCAAAAATGGTACTTTTTAGGGTTTTGACTTTTTTTTGGTAAAAAACAATTAATAAAAACTAATAATGAAGTGTGAAAATCTATTCTTACATATAAGGTGAAACTAAAATAAAATTGGGGGTTTGAACCATCACTCCCTTCTATTCATAATCATGCCTCAAATATTAGAAAAATTTAAAAATTTAAGTCAAAGTTTGAAGGCAAATTACATTATGAAGGGTTCCATATACAGCAAAATTGTAAGGAACATAATTATAGACCGATATTAATTTATGAACAAAACGCCGCAAAGATCGTTCTGTTAACTTGAATAGTAAAGAAATGGCAGCATTTCTCCTGGAAGCTTAAAAACACCGATTTTCCCGTCCGCGCCATCTTTAATTACACGTAATTTGAGTACGCCGACTTTAATCGAACTGAAACTAGAGATTTGATATCAGCTTATATGTAGGAACAACTGTGCAAAATATAAAAAAAAAAAAAATCTAGGCGCAACGACTTTGGATTAAGTAGAATGGAATGAGCACCCTATATGTTTTGGATTTTAAAGTGACAATGAATGTAGAATCTGTTTCTAAACATTATTTCTTTAATTTTGACAACACCAAAATCTTAGAAGTGGTATTAAAAATAAAACAAAACAGTTTTATGTGCCTCCTGAACAATCTGTCAAAGGTGACTTACGCAATATTTCCCCTTCAACGACGATATCTATATCATATTCATGATCACTGAACAGAAAGGTCAACATTAAAATTTATTTGATTAAAATTTTGTGTAGGTAGGTACCTACCTAGGTACCTACCTACCTAGGTAAAAAAGTGACTGGAAGAATGATAGTTGAGAATTACACCTCCACAGACCGATTTACGAATTAACTAATCATCATAGTGTTTATAATCGATACAAAGAAACCCATTAGGTCAGAGTGTAACATTAGCACAAAATATATGAATGGTACAATAATGAAATATGTAGTACGTAAAAACCTGAAGCATCTGAAGCCGATTATTATTTATGTAGTACTAAACCGAACTGCATTGTACGGTTCATCATAGAATGATAAAGCTATGTTTTAAAGTGTATACTAATATCTACATTTTGATCAGGTAACAATATAACATTTTTCATATGTACCTACATTTGACCAAAGTAAAAACAGTAGTAGGTACCTACCTATTTTAACGAAACGGATTGGCTGCAGGTCACCTTCCTGGACAATCAATCCTTGTTATTTATTATCTTTATCAATGAAATCCGACTCACCTACTAGAGTTAGACGATGTGTTATCAATCATAGATTTCATCATATCACGCTATAAAATCATAATTTCTTTCGAATACTGTTTCTACTTTTGTCAAGTGTCCAGTTCATTCGATGCCGCAACGATTTAATTATTTTATTTTGAGGCCCTATACTTCAACGCGCCTAGACAATTGGCTTTAAAGAGTAGTAAAGCATTTATTTACTCGACAAACATTAGATTCAACCATTTGTTGAAGCATCGTTGCAGCAGCCTCACCGCAATACGAATTATCAGGTGAAATATCATAATTAAAGCACTCACAACCATAACGATACTATGAAGTAACGTATCATTCAATTCGTCAACTTTTAACATCATACTTCCAATAGTTTGTCAAGAAAATTGACAATAATTTACTTTCACACATAAATATTAATTGAACATATTTTCTAAGCAGATATAGCACGGAGAGACAAACATATTGGTACCTACTGTAAAAAACTTCATAAATAGGCCAATATGAATTAATATATTATTGGATCATCAACTTTGATTCATAACAGATTTGTAGCAAAAACATTTTACTTTTAGAAAGTTTAGAAAGGTCCAACAAATAAAATATTTCCTACAAACCGACTATGATTATCAAGACCCAAGCTAAAAGTATTTTAACTACGAGATCTAAAATTCCTTCAATAATTCCCTTGTCTACACGTAGTATAGGTGTTTATAATTACCCAATATCGAAACTTAATGTATCAACCTGCGTTATAACAATCTGTCCCAGTTGTAGTATTCACCGTCGTCCGAGTCCTCCGAGCGTTCG
Organism: Leuctra nigra; assembly: GCA_934045905.1. Taxonomy (NCBI): domain Eukaryota; kingdom Metazoa; phylum Arthropoda; class Insecta; order Plecoptera; family Leuctridae; genus Leuctra; species Leuctra nigra. The sequence continues at coordinate 24,773,283 of OW203770.1, forward strand.
CTTTTCACGTTGCAATATCCGGTTTCCTGCATCGCGATCTCACTGCATCCGCCAATGTAGCCTCCGGTCGGTCGGAAATTCCCGGCATAGCTGCAGTCGCTCCTTTCAGATGATTCCCGCTTCACGTAACAACAGTCCGGACCAATCCGAGAATCCACCGACAAACTCTGCGTCACTGGATTTGCGTTATACGAGTTCGAAAAAGAACAGTTAGAGTTCGAAACTGCATAATGGGGTGTTCGATAAACAGCTGCCGACGTCGGGTAATGTTTCTCATGATAGTTCACTGTATCGGGAACACGCTCTGCTATTCGATACGGATTGTTGTTAGAGTGAAAGTTAGGGTAAGAATGATAACTCTGCGGAGAATAATTGATAGTGTTGTGATAAGGCGCAGGGTACGACTGGCCATTTTGGTACGAGTTGTGAACTTTGGCGTAATTCTGAAATGGAGGCGGAGTCCCGCTATTGTACACCGGACTGTTTTCCGACGACTCTACTCTGGCGTCGAGCCTCGAGGACTCCACGGGCGACGCACTCGAGTTTCCGAGCACCTCGGCTTGGAGGTCGATGCCGTAGTGAGACAGAAGTCCGTTGAGAACCGCCGAGAACTCCTTGGTGTCGCTTACCTCAAGGTCCGAGTCCCGAGGGACTTGATCGGACGGCTCGGTGGTGTATGAAGGTGGGAACACGGTCGCTGTCTTGCTGCGAGAGCTGGCGTAAGCGCAGGTATTGTAGTCGCTACTGTTGCTGCTGCATTCCGGACTGTACGGAGATGTCTGGAAGAACGAGCAAGTGCGACAGAGAGATGAAATATCACACTTGATAATAAGTAGAACTCTTCCTGACAGTCAGTACAAAATGACAATTTTTTCAAGAATCCGAATCTTTGAAGCGATTCTTGTGATTCCAATTCTTTAATAATTCAGTATATAAATAGTAACAATTAAACTACGTATTGTCATTACACACTATCATTATATAGGAATATGTAATTTATGTTTTTCCAGAAAAAAAAACAAGTAGATGTACAATTTCAATTTGCAGTGGTATTTAATACACTACTTACCGTATTAACTCGTGTATAAGACGCAATTATATGTCAATATTTTGATTCTGAAAACAGCCCTGCGTCTTATACACGCATACCAAGCTTTTTTCCCAGTAAATCCAAGGTGGATGTTTGTAAACAGAACTGTGGTAGACTGCCACATGTTGTCTATCTCTGCCTTTCCCTCTCACTCTGTCTGGACTACTCATACTGTGTCTAGACACAACACTATTAACATATTACATTTTTTCAACAAAATGTTTTCCCTTGCATTTAGATCAGGAGACAAAATATATGTTTACGTCTGAAAAACATTGCTCTGACAGACATAAAATAGACAAAACACTGTTGAATGGCGATCTTAATGGAAGGGGAGGAGAGAAGTTGGGTTTGTTTTGGAATGCAGAGGAAAGGCAGGTGCATGCCTCTTAAAGCAAGCAACAGCTGCTGGGAAGAGACTCCCCTCCTCCCTTTCTCAGAAGCAGGAAATTACTGTTTGTTTACAACAAGTTGGCAGTGATTTTCATTCAAATAGCTCAGTTAGCTGGAAAACCAACATTTAGATGGATATCATGTATACAAACACACAATGTTTTTCATCATTTTACTGCGTCTTATACACGCATGCTAAGTGTTTTCTTAAAATAGACTTATCAAAACAAGGGTGCGTCTTATACACGAGTGCGTCTTATACACGAGTTAATACGGTACCTATCTACCTAGGTAGACTTATTAAGCTGACTAGAAACAGCTATTTTACTATTTCCTAAGTGAGTGTTACTGTTAGTACTAAATACCAATCAAGCAGACTCCTGCCGATTGATAAGTGAATTGAAATTTTAAACCAATGAAGACAATATAACTCATTCATCGAAGTAGCAGTGATAAAAAAACGCAAAGATTACCTGTATATCTGAAATCATAACAAATAGGTAGGGGAGACTGGCCCACTGTTTACCCCAGTCTCCCCTTAAGACTTTGAAAATAATATAAAAATTTGCAGAATCATAAATTATGCAGACATTTTCTTTTTATTGCAAATAAAAACACGTAGGTACCCCCAGTGACCCAAGTATCATTCATGAACTCTTTCAGCAATCCAAATGAAATTGTTAATTACCCGAAACAGCTGAGCGTTCTTCTTCTTCTTGGTGAAGCTCTCCTCCTGCGACGAGTTGTAATCAATGGACCAATAGGATCCCTTGCCGGGGTCATCCTTGGACCTTGCCACCTTGGTGAAGCACTTGTTGAGCGACAGGTTGTGCCGTATCGAGTTCTTCCAGCCGGTGCCAGCATCGCGGTAGTAGGGGAACTGCTGGATGATGAACTGGTAGATCTCCGAGAGAGTCATCTTGCCCTTTGGTGCATTGCTGATCGCCAGGCGGATCAGGCTGGCGTAACTGAGATCCGATGAGACAAGACAAAGATGTTCATTTCACAGAAGAATATAAATCAGACAATTATCCATTATCCATTACATAACTAGGAAAACACTCTGTATAACGCGTTGATGAGCGAGCACCGAAACGCGCATCTCCAACCAGAATATCGCAACATACAGAAAATATAATATACATCCGTAAATTGAAATACGATCCACCCGATCGAAATAAAATTAACCTGACTACCTACATTGAAACTGAGAATAGCCATCTATACATTCTGATCATAAAGAAAATCAGAAGTTGCACTGGACATTAAATGAAGATAAAATCTCTTCTGACATTCTATTTTTAAATGTCAATAAGTATTATTACATTCTTTACCGATTGGGCTGAAAACTTGTTAAATAAGGGAAAATGGTAGTCTTAATGTCCATGCAAAATTTGAACTTAACAGGATTCGGAACATTTGATTTTCGACCAATCGGGAGATATTTTCATTTTTGAACCAATCAGAGGGCAGCTCTCAAAAACTATACACGATTAAGTTAGAATGATATTAGTATGTGTGCAAAATTTCAGCTCGATCGGAATAAAATTGTGGCGTCGGGCCAAACAAATACACACAAAAAAAACAGAGAAAGTGTTTAAAAGTGCAGAATGGAGACACTCGCTCAAATATTTGACATTTCTGTCACACATTAAACAATGGATATAATTAGGTTTGTTCATATATTAAAAAAATTTGAGATTTTCGAAAACATTTTTTTCTTTTAGATAGGTAGGTACACTTGGCCAAACAAAACTTGAGCATTCAATAATTCTGATAGGCTGATAAATGTAAGATCGCACCATCAGAAGTCAGTCTAAGCGATCTCATTGTCTCACTCAAGTAGCTGACCTCACATTTCAATGATAATAACAAGCTTTGATTGGTTATGGGACGCGACCAGTAGTCATTCAAAATTGCTCAACGTTCAAGTTTTGTTTGGTCGAGTGTACCTACTTGAAAATTGGGCATTCAGATCAGGTTTTCAACTGAAGAAACAATGTGTCTTGTGGCGTGGAGCCAAACTACAAAAAGAGAAGATTCCAAAAGTGCCAAATGGAGACCCTCTGACTGGTAGATTGAGTCCATACCTATGCTAAGTGCTGCCCCCCCCCCCCCCCCCCCCCCCCCCCAATGTGTCAGCCTCAACTAAAAAATTATTTATAAAATGTGGTCCTCCAAGTGCCAAAAACTTGTTTTAAAAGTGTTAACACAAAACTGGAGTTGCTTAAATTACTGGAATAAAGTACAATGTTCAACAAAAACAAAATATGTTGAAGAAATTCCAAAAGTGCCAAATGGAGACCCTCTAATTGGTTGATTGAGTCCATACCTATGCTAAGTGCACCCCCCCCCCCCCCCCTAATGTGTCAGCCTCAACTAAAAAATTATAAAATGTGATCATCAAAGTGTCAAAAGCTTGTCAAGTATATAATAAAGTACAATGTTGATCAAAAACAAAATATGTTAAAGAAAATTCCTCAAAAAAAATGCCTAGGCATAGGTACTACTACCTTCCAAATACATGATTTTCTCATGAAACGCTATGTTTTTCACCTAAAAATGTATTTTTAATATGCCTCAAAATTGTTCTAATAGGTAGGATATTGTATGACCTTCAGAGAATTTTTTCTCTCTATGGCATAGCCCCCGAACCTTCTTATCTCCCAATAATTTGTATACCTAAATAAGTTAAGAGCTGCTCTAAATGCATGCTTACAGCAAGCACTTTTAAATTTCTACCAAAATAATATTTGGACATTGAATATGCTATGTTCAAAACTCATACAAATGCATCAAATCCACTTGAGGATCACAATTTTTCTCTGGGGCTACGCGCCCAGACCAGCGTCTCTGAGTGCCCTTACCCCAGAACCCTGAGTTAAGGTAGGTAACACTCTGTTAAGTCACAACTTCCAAATGAGCTTACTTTTGGCAGAGGTAAAGTTCGTTCACGTTAAGAATAATGATCCGTAATGGCGGCCGTGTACTACTGTAGTCTAGCGAGCATTTGTATGTACCTACACATGTAAATATCAATAATCAAAAAATATGTATAAGACCACTGTAGATAAAAATTTAAAATAAATCAATTTTATTGCACTTTTCTAATATTTTCTACTACCTATTAAAAATTGTGTATTTCACATAATTAATGCAATTTCAATAATACAAAGAAGTCTTGCCATTGATAAGGCCGTGTTCATGTGATCGACCAATGAACGACGTGATCGACTAAAACGTCAGAAATATTCTTAACATGCACGAACTTTATCAATAATCACCATTTACACGATACTGTGAAATATGAACAACTTCTTGTGTCTAGATTTTGAGATATTGTAGTTATAAATTCCTATTTTTAACATGTAGGCCATTAAAATCATGACGATTTCCATGCTATTTTTGAGTTTTTAATTTTACTAAGGATTAACGTATTTTCAAAGAACTGATTTCTAGATATAGATAGTTGGACATTCTATTAGGAAAAACATTGAAAACAATACCAAAGTGTACTATTTTAAAAGTTAACAACCAAAAACTAAATGATTTCCCTATACCTACCAGTGTTACAGTTTTGTTCATTTTCGGAAGGCAATAAATTGAAACTACGCTATAAGACAGGAGTTGCAAGTTAAATGACATTTTATGATTCTTTTATGTAGGTACTTAAATATAGTTGAATAGTACAGAACACAGAAGTACACTTCAGAACATCTCAAAATTGATTCAAAATGTAAAAAAATTAAAAAAAACGCTCTGTGGGGCAAGGTCATTCAACCGTGGCAATTTTTTCTCCTGGTTTCCCCCTTGGCGTTGGCATTAATCCTGCCGGCGTCAACATTGGCTCTCCCTAATGATTTAACCTGTGCACGCCTACGGTAGGTATGATAAGAGTTTGTGTTGTACCTACCTAGGTCTACCAATCCGAATAATTCTTTGAAGCCAATGTAGGGAAGGTATTTTAACAAGTTCACAATAATTTTTAGAGCTTTTGAAAGAATTTCATTCACTATTTCTTTAACCATTGAACATCTTTTGATTTTGAACCAAGTTACTCTACTGACAATTTGACATTGGAGGTACTGCACACTTGCACATACGGTCTACATAAGGAGACCATTACGCTCATGGTTAGTATGAAAATAATTACGAATTACTAACTAACACTACCCAAAAACATCCAAAATATAACAAAATATTTACCTACGCATCAGGTGAAACTATTTCTAATCAAAAATGCATATTTATGTGTAGAAGAATTTCTACAAGACCAAAAACAACACTTAGGATGTTACCTGATTTTAAAATAAATGAACGTTATGTAGTAGGTATACCTACTTAGTTAAGTACCTACTACCTACCTACCTAATTTGTTTGGTAGGTTTGTTTGTTTGGCTAATTTGTTTAAATGTTGACATCAACAGCCATTATGTAATAATTATTTATTTTTCAGATCGACTATTATTTCCTTCATTCATTCTTATCATCACAATGTCACATCGTGAAATTAATGTGCGTGATCTTGACTTTTTATCAGTTACACACTTTTAAAAATTATCTGAACCCCAACAATGTACACTTGACAATTCATCTAGGTAAAACAGTAGGTATTTGAAAGAAATGGATTGTCTGAAAAAAATGCGATGTCATCATCTGATGAAGTCTAGACTTACTCGACATCTACCTCTAGTAGGCGAGCTCGGATTTCATTGATAATAACAAGGATTGATTGTCAATGAACCTGACCAGCAGCCAATCTGTTTCGTTCAAATACCGTTTGATGAATTGTCGAGTGTAGCCTACCTACGAAGGATACGTTTATTAATTATTATAAGGGTTGGGCGAACCTCATTTTTTTCGAACCAAACCTCGAACCGAACCTTTTCAAAAGGTTCGAAATTTCAAACCTTAAACGAACCGAACCTTTTTTCAGAAAATGATGTTTTCCAGATAATGTGGTAAAAATAAGCGCATGAGCACCATTCTCCCCCCTCCCTCTTGCAAGTCAAGTGGCAAGACACTTAAAAACAGCTGTTTGATGGTGTGTTTGTTTACGCAGATATTATTTCTATTTGTATACAGGGACATTGACATAATACCAAATATAATCGGAACAAAAACGCGAAATATACTACTCAAAATTTTAATACATTTCTGTTTATTCCGCATGGTAATTGAGCAATTGTTTTTCACTTTACTTCCTCTCTTCAACGCCGCAATTGGAATTTCATTTCGAAAATACTTGCCTAAGTTGAGAGATGGTATTCCTGCGATTGTATACTCTACAAATAAATTGCATTTTTACGCGAAAATAGTTCCAATATTCTTCAAAAATTATCTCGCCAATCGTCATACTGGAGGCCAAGTCTTGAAACTTATGCCTTCAGGACGCAAACGCTCTCGGACGTCATAAAGTCCCATTTACTGTAAGAATGATGACCTTGACATCTACCTTTAACTGTTTAGCTTAATTTTGAATAAGGTTTTATGACTGTATAATATCTGTAATAATTATTATAATGTTAATAAATTGTTTCCAATAGATTGCTGGATGACAATCAAATAAGTGGATTGATTTTATGTTGCAATGTCGATCACTCTTACAGTAAATGAGACTTTATGACGTCCGAGAGCGTTTGCGTCCTGAAAGCGTAAGTTTCAAGACTTGGCCTCCTGTTTTTTGATTTTGCATTGGGTTACAATGAAGTTTGGAAAGCTCAAATATACACCATTATTTTTTAACTTATGCGTGATAAGCTTCCCTTCATTTAGATCGCGAATGGTTTTCTCAATGACCAGTGACCACTATTATTTATTCAATAACCATGAACATACAATATCATCAAAATAAAATCAAATATGATGTCAAGTCATTTGCCATCTGATTACTTCTTACATAAATTGAGAGTTCACAGACCTTTCAATTCAACAGAGACATAACAAAACAATCCTCCCTTGACCCTTACTCACACAAGGGTCAGACTCAGGTACCTGCTGGCAAGCAGGCTGCAGGACCCAAAAGTACACTCTGTTCCAAAAGTACAACACAGTTTAGATCGCAACAATCACTTTTCATTTTTATACTTCGAAAATTTTACTCAACAAGGAAATTACTTCGACTTCTAAACTGAAATCAATGCTACTTTTCTACTTGGGACCAAATAGCACTTCGAATTACGTCTTATGAAAAATTTGGTTCAAGATTTATTTTAACATGGAACACCCTATAGTGTGACAGGATTTGAGTTTACTTTGATTTATGATGATTTCGGCTTACAGGGGTTCGATTTACCCTGGTTTTACCATTTTACTACACCACTAAAGACAAGAGGCCAACATTAGACGAATAGTAACAAGATATTGGTCCCATTGTTTGAATGAAAAAGGGTGGGGAAAAAGGCGGGAGGTTCGAAAAAGGTTCGAAAACGAACCTAGCTGGCCGTTAGGTTCGGTTCGAAAACGAACCGGTTCGCCCAACCCTAATTATTATTGATAATACCGTGTCTATTTGCATAGTAGGTACCTATTAATTTCAGTATTTAGTATTTAGTAGGTATTCACAGTGGTTAATTTGGGGGTGGCCACGCGTCCCCTCACTCTTTTTTCTGGGTGGACGCCATCCGCCCACTTATTTTTCATAGAAGTAAAAATTGTCTTACAATTGTGTACAAATCGCGTAGAGACTAGAGAGTCACCAAATTAGGTCCTGAAATTCAAAATTTTCACGGGACCCCAAACAAGGTGACGCCACCAAAGATACACCTTGGAGTACATTTTATTGCCAAATGTATTTGGCAATGTTATTGCTTCGTAAGCAAATATGTTTCCCTGACATTACCGAGCATCCGCCCACTTACAGCCTCATGCTCAAAAGAAGTTACGTCCGCAAGTAGATATTTGCGTATGTCAGTCTTCAACACCACAAGACCGTGGGACGTAATCCAGTAGACTCTGGGCACTTGCGTCGATAAATCTGGAAATTCTTTTGAGCATGAGGCTGTAATTATTTACAAATTAACCACTGGGTATTCGTATAATATTTCAAATATTGAAATCTCAAAACAGGGATGCAGACTATACACGCGATACTATTCACTGCATTTTTCGAAAAACCAGTTTCAAAAACAGGGGTGCGGACTATACGCGGGTGCGGACTATATGCGAGTAGGTAAATACGTAATATTAGGGTAGGTACTAAGCAATAAAGTTTGATTGTGAAGCTTGCAAGTTAGCAATTACCTACGTATTGATGAACTCAGGCCCATCCACAGCGAAAATAATCCTGTAGTAGGGTGACAGAGACAGTAGTTGCGCAAGACACATAAAACAGCTGATATGAAATTCCTTGCTATTATAACGTTCAGTAAATGTTCCTCTATATTATGCCCTATCCTTCCTGTGTCCAAAGATATATTTGTATCTTACATTTAGGAACACACCCAGGCACTAGGCTTAAAAGTACCTCGATTTGAGTGAGTGCTTGCAAGACGGAATGAAATAACATGTGCACCACAACTATATGCCATGGACAGTAATGGCGCACTTGGGTTACAATGAAAAACTGTACTTTAAGTACCTCAACATCAGTGTAAATATTTTAATTATTTTCATTGATACTTAATTGGTCATTGAATGAACATATAATATGTGCCTATTGACGAAGAATGTGTTTAAAACTACATTGTTTCCCTGCGCAACTACTGTCTTGGTAGGTGCACAACAACTGTAGTGGGTGCGCAACTACTGTCAATTCCAGTTTTTCAGTGTTCTTCTCGAGTATTTCTGAACATACTCCAAAGAACTTCAAACAGCTGTTTTTTAAAGATATGTGTATGATATGGGGAAGGTATAGAGACCTTGATCAGGTTCTAAAGAGATCCATAACCAAAGATATGCGCTTCTGAAGTTGGTGTTGGCCTTACGCGCGCAACTACTATCTGTGTCACCCTACCTACGTTATTTACACCATATACAGTGAAAATAACCTAACATTTTCATTTTGAACATATTACCTGTAGGGTGGTTTTCCATCTTTCTGTCGACTAGGAGAGCCGACAGTAGACTCCCTGATCATCGCTTCCGTTGCTTCATGACTGCCATTTGGATGTTGTAGCGCCAAACACGGCAGCCAGTCGATAGCTGTCAGACTACGATCCAACTCAGACATTACTCATCTCCATCATCCAACCACTAAAACAAAAGTAGGTGATCCATATTCAAAACTAACCTGTCTTGTCAGTGCATTTCACACAAAGAAATCATCAAAGTTTAACAAAATGTGTACTCAGCAACATAAGGAATGTCGACTTGTTAATGTGGAATGGTCAAGGGAAATATAGGTAATGACTACATTAAATATAACGAGACATGATGAAAGATAGTAGTAATGGATAAAGGGCGATTTTTGACCTACCAACCTGGGTTGGGCAACTTGTAGCTACTAATGTACCTACCCTACTTGTCATTTTCACTCTCTTTTAAGCGAATTGTTAACAATTGGAGACCATCACGCTCATGGATAATATGAAAATGATTACGTTATTACACTCACAAAGTGATTTGTTTGGGATAGTACTCCGTTATTCTGCGTCGAACTAATATTATAATCATTATTAATTTTTGACAGACACGAGAAAAGCCACGTTGGGACCCAGTGCGCTCTGGTGTACAAAAGTTGAACTCGTCCTATGTTTAGTGTCGTAGGTTGACACCAGGTGTCAAGTATCCATCCATTCATTAATACATTAATTTCGTGGTTTAATGGATAAGATAAAAGTTTAATACGGAAGTTTTTATTTAACCATGAAATTTACTATATGAAATCATATTTCAAACATTTCCTAAAATCTCCGGAAAATTAAAAGTAATAACAAATTTGGCAACAGTTGGTATCCGTGCTGCCCAAGTAATTTCCGCTTCCGTTCCGGTGAAAAAAATTTCTTGCAGAAGAAAAGTCGCTTCTTTGAGGGTTTTTGGTGGCGCCATTTTGACTTCCTAATAGATTTCAAGCGCGTGTTACAGAAATTATGTCGGATAATCAGGTAATTATGTTGCTTTTATATTATAAGAACATGAGTTCGTCGTGAACCTGACTCATCAATCACATTAATCTCAATGTATACGTTGTAACAATTGTACTTGGAACGCTTTGTTTACAGGACGCAAAGGCGGACGCTACGACCGATGCTAACAGCGAATACATTAAGTTGAAAGTTGTCGGAAACGTGAGTACCATAACCATTTAGCCTAGTACTACACATTTGCGTTATCTCGTTCGTTTCTCAGTGTAGGTATACAAACTGTTTACTTTTGCAGGACTCGAATGAAATACACTTCAGGGTCAAGATGACTACGCAAATGGGGAAGTTGAAGAAGTCGTACAGTGACAGAGTAGTAAGTTCCGTATTATATTACGCAATAATTAAAAGACTCGCACTTGTCGTGGCGCCTGTTGTATCTTATTTCATTAGCTCAATGATGTGGTATAGATAGGACCTTGTATAGACGAGATACCCCCACGGTAAATGAAGGAAATTAAGCTTCTGGTTGTTATCTTCCTTCATTTTGTTGCTAGCCATGCGGACATCTCACCTACTACCTATACCTACCTATAAAATTACCGGATATTTACGTAGGTTCTAATATAGTAACATCCAGCAGACTATGGCACAGCCATGGATAGATTAAACAATTGGTACCTACTAATTTATGGTAATTTCAAAGGACCAGAGACAGACATCTCCAAGGGGTAGGTAACCTAGATGTAATTCCTAGCCTGGTACCTACTTTCACATTAAATGTCAAGAAAGCTGTGTGTCAAACGAACAAATTTTGTTCATTTGACACACGGCCTTCTTGACAGTCACTTTGTTCTCTGGGTAGCTGCCTGTCGACGAAGCGCTACTACCGGCGGGGTGGCAATAAAATGTACTACAAGGTTATCTTTGGTGACGTCACCTTGTAGTACATTTTATTGCCTTCTCAAATTGCTATTGCTTTCACAGCCTTCTCAACAGTCACTTTGTTCTCTGGGTACTGCCTGTCGGTCACCTTGTAGTACATTTTATTGCCACCCCCGCCGGTAGTAGCGCTTCGTCGACAGGCAACCCAGAGAACGAAGTGACTGTCGAGAAGGCTGTGGTTTGACAAGTCCAGTTCGAGCAAGTGCAAGAGCTGCTTAGAGAAACACTGGATGATGTCATCGTTAGGACCAAGCAACTTCTAGCAGAACTATTCCCTTCGGTAGCAGTAGAACGGTCATTTCTGTTTTTAGCGCCATTTGTAAAGACATGATTAGGAAAATGGTAGGTAATTCCTACCACACACTAGGGCTGGGAAAAACTGAGCAGTTTAGTAAATGTTTAAAAGAAAATGAAAATGATAGGATATTTATTGCCCCCCCCCCCCCCCCCCCCCCCCCCCCCGCCCTGTGCAACCACTTTCAAGACCTTGTGTCATTCTTGAGAGCTTATCAACACTTATTTAGTGAAAGTGTGAAATTTTACACTTCCCAAGACTTTCCTTCAACTGATAAAAATAAAAATGTGGGTGACCATTTCCACTGTATAAATTTAGAAGTAACACTGTCGAATTGTCTGCTATTCGTACATCACACACCTTAATTTCTTGTGCAGGTCATTTCAACAATGACCATTACACAGTGAACATAACATAGCATAGCATGCATGCTATTTTCACTTTGTGGAGCTTGTCAAGCAGTTATGATCTACCATTCAGTATTGCCTTGGTAGCGTAGTGGTTAGAACACTGGGCTATGGATACGAAGGCCCCAGGTTCTTGCACCGTCTCAGTCACTTCTTTTTATTTGGTATTTTTCACAATTTGAATTCTGTCTGCCAATGAGAGTTATTTTTTTAAGAATGCCCAGCTTTAATTTTCTTCGCAAGATCGAATTTAAGAATTTTAAAATTTTTATTTCCAATAGGGAATGTGTGAAGTGGCATATGATGTAGTAGGTATATTTGTCCTATACCTATTTAACAACGTATATTTGAAATTACCTGAACGAGAAATTTTGATGTGCTGTGTGTGCTTAACATTGGACAGTGTTTCTGGTAAATTGTAAATTTTATTTTTTACCTAATTATTACCTTCTTCAATTCATACACAATGAAGAAAATTAGTGTTGTAAAATTTCATGAAATTTAAGATTTTGAAACTTTCGTTGAAACTTTCATTGAAACTTTCATGAAACTTTGGAAAATACCCTGAATTTGTTAGTTTTTCATGTGTCCAATATATTCCTATCATATATAAACGATAAAAAATTAATTAAGAAAAAATTTAGTTCATGAATTTTTGTAGTTCAGGAACAAAAAGGCGAGAACTTCAAGAGTATAGTAGTAGGTACATTCATTCATTAAAGTGGTGCAAGCGCGAGCGATTTTGCCGTTTGTTACAGGCACTTTTTTGAATTCAATTGGAGGCAAAATGGGCTGACGAAATGATTTGAAATTTTAATCATAATTAGATGTTTTTTGGTTAGGAACTGTAGCCTCCTCTAGGTATTATATTTTCTTGTCTCGCTGAGTGCCGTATGAAATGTAATTTAAAAATGTGCCAACTGATAACCCTTAGTTTGTCTTTTATCTAATATGATTAAAATTTGAGATCAATTGGTTCACAGGTTTGGGGGGTGATTCCTGTACGCATTGTAAAAAGCCGAGCGCTTGCACCACCTTAAAATATACAAGTTGGATTCTAGAAGGGGCTAAGCTTTTAATTAACACCTTTACCAAGTGTTTCACTAAGTAATTAATTTTACGTGAACACAGAATATAAGCTACTAGGAAAACGCTCTGTGTAACGCGTTGATGAGCGAGCACGGATACGTGCAACATCTCGAACCGAAATTCTGTCAATCGAAAAGCCAGTAATTCGTGAATTTCGTCACAGACTTGTATGAAAATCTCAAAAAATTCCTAAAATTGTGTATAGTTGATCGATCAAACGGTAAACGCTCAGAGAAACGCGTTGATGCGCGAGTGCCGAATACCTGTCTTGCCCGGATGTAAAAGGGTAGCTGCGACTCCCGCAGGGTAGGTTCAACGCAATGACACAGACCGGATATCAGGAACAATACCCGAGTCTACGGATACGACATTGAAAAGAATGTATCTACGGTCTAAGAAGTACAAAGTCAAGTCTGATACTGAATACAAGTCAGTATCGAACTAATAATGATTCGTTACAACCAATTGAAGGATTTGGCTGAAACTTTGTACGATTTAAGACAATGCTGGCATCAATGACGTGTCAAAATTTTAAATAGATCGGACCTACCAATGGGAAAATAATTTTTTCAAAATTCAAATTTTTGGTTTAAAATTTGAACCAATTAACGGATTTCAAAAAAATTTGGGTCTGCAACCCCCAGAGATTGTCCGAACATGTGTGCAAATTTCGGCTCGATCGGAGCAAAACTGTGACCTGTATACGAGCAGGTAACAAAAAAACAGACACCCGTGCCAAAAGAAGCCAAAAGGAGACGCTTCGCTCGCTCAAAAAACTCAAAACAAAAAACAGAACTAAGACCTTTGCCCAGCGATATTATTTACAATATTTGCATTGTTTTTATTGCCGGCAGTGCTGGTGTTGCACTTATGGACAATGTGTAGTTTCTTAACCATTTTGCTGGCAAATCAACACCCAACCCAACAGTCAAGAAGCTTACCACCACACTCACTACATCTAACATGATATCAACCATATGAAAGGTGTACCAATATGATTTTAAAATAACCTACATACTCTAAAGACCAAATATAGTCAAAATATCAATCTTTCAAAAATTCTTGAAAGTTTCAGGCATACCCTTGAAAGTTTCAATTTTAAACTTTCAAATTGAAACTTTCACGTTGAAACTTTCAACCGTTACAACACTACAGAAAATAGCCATTCATTCTAGCACCGCACAGTGAAAATAGCCCAGATGTTATTTTAATTTTGCTATGGTGAAAATACTACTTCGCGTTGTCAATAAAAATAAATTTAAATTTAAATGCCATATTTTTCAACCACTTTGTTGTTTATTGATACTACCTACTCATTGTGAAGATGTGAACTTTCTTCATACAGGGGAACCTCTTTAGTACCTACGTTTTTCAAGGGACCGAAAAAAAAACGTACTTCAGAAACAATTTAACAGTGTTTTTATGGGGAATGTTCATTGTACCTTGAAAACCGTTCTACTGTACATTCCACTGTATTCCCAGAGGCTATGTCGCCAGCAAAAAAATAAGGGTCACTATATTATGTTGGAACAGTGCATAGCTTCAGCAATGAAGTGACCTAGGGGTGGGCGTGAGATAGTAGCTAGAGGGGGAGGAGGAGGGCATAAGCTGACAGCAGCATTCTGACAAACTGTAACTGACATCAATGATAAAACACAATGATGGCACACCCACTACCCAACCCCTAGAAACGGGGGTTAGGAAGGCGGCACAAACGATTTAATTGATGGCACAATCCGGAACAAACGTAGCACAAACGATTGCAATTAAAAAAAAAGTGAAATCGAAGGTGGCCGTGCCAACGACATGGGCCCGTGTTATCGTGTTCTCACTATCAGCGCCTTGAGCTTGAAAGTATAGCTGAACTGCATTTGTGTGTTCTATAACATTTGTATTTGTGAGGTTTGCCACTTTCATCGGTTTCTCACACTGGAAACAAACAAACAAATAAATAATCATCTTCTTCTGATTCCGACAATGTTGTCAGGTCAGACAGTGGGAGCTCCCACTGGGTCTAGGACCTCGGATCTCTTCCAAACCGGCTGGCCAGGCCTGACGTTTCATCCTCCTCCTTTTCTTCCTCCTCGTCACCTTCCTCCAACTTCTCCACAAGCTCCCTCCAGATCCTCCTGTTCTCCCACCACTTATCTGCTTCCACTTTCTGCCACCTTTGCTGCCTGTCCTCCACGTCTTCTCTGATAAGACCACTCCACTTCTCTCTTGGTCTCCCCACTCTTCTTCTTCTCACCACTGTTTCTTCAAACTCCTGTCTAGGGATTCTCTTGAGATCCATTCTTTTCATGTGTCCAAACCAACGCAATCTCTCTCTACCCATCTTGTAGCCCAAACTTTCCACTCCCAGCTCCTTTCTTATACAACGGCTTCTCAACCTGTCCATATTTGTCGCTCCCTTCACACTTCGTAGGAATTTCATCTTTGCTGCCTCCAGCTGGCTGCGTTCCTTATTTCCAATCCCTCATGTAACTGCTCCGTATGTTAGTATTGGTAAGAAATACATTTTATACATGAGCAGTTTACACTGGCGAGGGAAATCTTCGTTCCACAGCAGCTTGCGAACAGCTTGGTAGAAAAACTCGGCTTTTTGAATTCTCGCCTTCACCTCTGCGTCCACCCTCGCCTCCTTAGTTAGTATACTTCCCAAGTATTTGAATGCATCCACCTCTCTCTGCTCCTTCCCACGTAACCTAATTCTTATCCTGTTTCTCAGTGTTTTCCTTCTCTCCATTTTCAATATTTCGCTCTTCTCTTGGCTAATCTTCAGTCCCACTTCCTCCGTTACTTCACTCCAACGATTTATCTTCTCTTGTAGTTCTTCTCCACTTTCACCCCAAATGAGCACATCATCAGCATAGACTAAAGTTCTCGAATCTCTGCCCTCCTTTTCTTCAACCATTTTCAACAGATCATCCATCACTATTAAAAAGAGAGATGGGGACAAAACGCTACCTTGACGTAGACCTTCCTGTACCCCAAACCACTCTGATCTCCTTATGTCTGTCTGTACACTGCTGACACTTATCTCACATGTACATTTAATCCTTTCAATGAGACCATTATTATAAAGATGATATAGATGATGATTATAAAGATGATTGTTTACTACAGCCTTCTTGAACAATGGCACTATTATACCCTTTCTCTAGTCGTCGGGAATCTTCATTTCCTTCCAAACTGCTAGTATTACACGGTGCAGCCACTTTTTTCCTGTTTCCCCTGCCGCTTTTACCATTTCCATTGTCACCTTGTCTATGCCTGGAGCTCGCCCATTCTTCATCTCTCCCAGTACTTTCCCAACTTCCATTTTGCTTGCATCTGCTTCCCCTCTCTCCTCTCCTGTGCCTCCTTCTCCCTCTGCTATTCTCTCTTGTTCTTTCCCTTGTTCTGTGGTCACCTGTTTGCACAGTGAGAAGGGTCTCAAAGTAATCTTTCCACATTTTGAGTACATCATCTGGATTTACTACGAGCTCGCCGTTGCTATTTTTCATCGTTCGGACTTCTTCTCGAACTCCTCTTTTTCTTTTCACCAGTCCGTATATCATTTTCTTGTTTCCTTCGAAATCCTTCTCAAGCTTACTTGCAAGTTCGTCCATTGCTTTCTTCTTCCAAACAATCTTGGCCACATTTATTTTACACTGTCGATACTCTTCTGCATTCTCTGGGGATCTATTTAATTCGTTTCTCTGCCATGCATCCCGCTTCCTCCGAACTGCCTCCCTTACTCTCTCAAGTCATTCCACCACCTTGTTTCTTTCTTTCTCTTCTTCCCACTAGCTCTTCCACATACTTGTTCAACAACATCCACAAATGCTGTCTTAAAATCTTTCCATTCCTCTTCCACCCCTTTCCTTTCCCCTGTCGGTACTCTAATCTCAATCATCTTCTTGAAGGCTAACCTTGTATCCAGTTCTTGTAATCTCCATACTTTAATCATGTTATTTTTAGCATTGCACAGCTGTTTTGGTGTCTTGATGTGGAAACTACCCACTAGCAGCCGGTGATCACTCCCTAAAGCTACTGACGGGAACACGGGACGGGAACATTTCAAGTCTCTGCTCACACAAATGTAGTCTATTACAGATTCCGACACATCTACCCCATAGCTATATCTTGTTACTTGGTGACTTCCTTGTTTCTTGAACCAGCTGTTCCCTACTTGTAAAGAGTTCCTAGCACAAAAGTCAAGCAACTTCTTGCCTTCCCTGTTCCGGTTGCCAAAACCATCTCCGCCCATGACCTCTTCATACCCTTTTCTGTCTTTTCCAATTCTGGCATTAAAGTCGCCCATCACCAACACTGGATTTGATGTTAATATTTCACTCTCCAGCTCTTCCTCAAACTTGTCTTTCTCTTCCCTAGGTCTGCCAGTCTGCGAGGCGTATACCTGGATCATGTCACCTGTGCTCTTTCCGATTGCCATTTTGATTTTGATTACTCTATCGTTAATCCCCTTTACCTCCAAAATGGTATCTTTCAATCGAGGGCTTACAACAATTCCCACCCCATTTCTACCTTCATCTCCCCCAGACCATATTAACTTGTAGTCATCTCACAGTATCTTTTCCCCTTTACCCTTCCACTTGATCTACTTAATCCTAATAAGTCTAACTTCATCTCGGTCATCATGTCCACAATCGCCTCAATTTTACCTGTTAGTGTTACTATATTAAGTGTCCCCACTTATATTCTTGTTGTCTTCCGACTCTTCACTGACTCTACTTTTCTCTCTTCCACACCCCCCTTGTCCTGCCTTTGCCTTTTCCCATTTAAGGATATAATGTTCAGTGTCCCGACTTTGACCTTCCTTCGCAACTTTATCTCCCTTTTCACTATCTCTGTTCACTATTCTCTTCATACCACTGGCTTCCTCTTCATTGCTTCCCCCTACCTTTGGTTCCTCCAGACCAACCTGGAGTGATCCCCCTGAAATCGAGTCCCACCGGCCCGAAGCCTCCCCCTCCCCCCCCGGTCCGTCCCCATTCCGGCCTGGCCTTCCCACCAGTGCTGGACTCCCCCGGATCGGGCCAGTTAGGTCGACCCCTCCCCATGTCCTCCACTTATATCAACAAAGTTAAATGCAAAAATGCAAATATTAATGTGCGCAATATAACCTCGTCGTTGACGCGCCGTTAAACCACAATAATCAATCAATCAATCTGAAAAACCTCGTTCACAACTTTATCTTTCTTCTTCTCCTTCTTCTGTTCGCTTCGTTCTTTAGCTTCCATCCTCACTCTCAGCTCTCTCCCAGTCTTTGCCTCCCACTCCCATCTGTTGCTCCTATATCCTGGTATATATTTTCTTAATGTTATTTTTCCGGAAATTTTACATCCCTATATGTGGTATTTAATCCAAGTAAAATCTGCCTAGGTATGCATAAGGATTGTACTCATATTGTTTTTATCTGTTCTAGGGTGTACCGATGACATCACTCCGATTTCTTTTCGACGGCCGGCGAATAAATGACGACGAGACCCCGAAACAACTTGAGATGGAAAACGATGACGTAATTGAAGTATACCAAGAACAAACGGGTGGCGTTTAAAACTGAGCAACTTTCGCTTTGTAATCAACGGTGTGTTAGGTAACTCTGCCCATTGAAGATAATTTTCTTCAGGAGAAATCGGTTCTCATATTTATCATGACGCAGTTCATTCTACGGGCTGGATTTTCTTAATTTGCACATTACATTCCTAGTTTTTTTTCCTCCTGGTTTCAATTGTCACAAAAATCTAGGTACCAATCATTTTAGTCTCCGGTTGATAGAGAATATGTTTCAGCCTGGAAAGAGGTAATTCTTTAATTTCTTGGTTACCCTTTGTTCGAACAATATGTTGGATCATCGACAACATTACAGTGCTGCGAGTCAAGTGAACTGGGACAAAAGTTAAAGATCTACATTATATATTTTAGGACATGGAAATGCTAATATCTCATCAATAGTATGATTTTCATTGGTTCAAGATTTTTAGCTTAATCTTGATAGCTAATATTTTGGGTGATGTCTCAATTATTTAATACCAGTGGTTTCATTATATTTGTAGTGATGTGTTGCATCCAAGCTTATTCACAAAATATAATCAAACTTTGAACGAAACTCTACAAAATTTTCTCTTTTAAAATATAAATATAATTTGTTTAGGAGTAATAGGTAATAAAAACAATTTGCGCATTTCTAATTATTTGTTTTCAACTATTTATTTCATGTCTCACTTCACGGTGCCTACATTCTCGAATCGAAACCGCATACGAAAATGTTCGACTATGCGACACCAATGGAAATCTTTTGTTTTATCAATGATAAAGTAGCTGAATCCATTGTGCAGTGGCTCATTTCCCAATGGCGAACATTTTCAACAAACTCGAGAATAGACCCCCAGAATAGATCTACGTTTTTATTTCTGAAAGGACTAACAATGTAGATTCTAATTTGGTATCCTCGCATAAATAATTAATCCCAATTCTAAGCAGGTTGTTTTGAGAATACAGTGGAACCTCTATGATACGTTTTTGAACCCGGAAAAACGTACAAAATTGAAAAACGTACATGAAACAATTTAACATGTGTTCTTATGGGTTGAGGGACCTTTGAAAAACGTATTAAGGAGAAGCATACTAAGGAGGTCGACTGTAGAAGTTGATTCATTGAAACCGGTATAAGCAACCAATCTGCTGAAATTAGGCAAATTTAAATGATGGGAAGGAGGAAGTCATGGCCTATTAATAGGGAAGAATTTGCCTCAACAAGGGAGAGCCTCGAAATACGCAAAAAAAAAATACACTCGTGGAAATTGTACCTCAGGGTACCTATTCTATATATCTTTTTGATCTCCTCGCGACTGCCTTCAATTCAACGTAATGCTATCTTAATGGCAGTGAAATGAAAGCAGTCTGATAAGATGAAAAAAATATATAATTAGGTCCCCTGGGGGGCTATTCTAAATTCCCTTGTCGTCTCGTATCAATTGATACGGCGTCACTGCCATGTTAAATAGATAGCACTCCAGTGTGCAGTGAGCCCGTATCACGTGAAACGAGACGACAAGGGAATTTAGAATAGCCCTCCTGGGGGGTTATTCTAAATTCCCTTGTCGTCTCGTTCAATTGATACGGCGTCACTACCATATTAAATAGTAGCAGTGAGACCGTATCAAGTGAAACGAGACAAAGGAATTTAGAATATCTCTCTTGCAGCGCGATTGTGTAATCTTCACTTCCGAGTTAGACGAGGACATCTCAAACTTGTAGTCGTCTATCTCCTAGACGCTGAGTGTGTAACTCACTTTAGAGATGGAGTACCGACATCTCTAGCCAAAGTTAGACGGACTACATCTACCACCTTCTAGCGTTAGACACGCAGCATCTAAAACTATTTGAGACTCATATTTTCTATATAATCAGACAATAATTGTAAACATACTCACTTTTTCATGTGTTGACCTGTTTGGTTTTAGTTTTTTATTCATTTGAGTGCGTGTTTATTAATTACGTCAAAACATAAGTTCAAAATAGCCAGGTGACAAGTTGAATTATTTTCTTTTCTTCCACAGTCCCTCTGACTCAAGTGTGAAACAAAGTTATTGAAGTCACACAATGTTTATTTTAATAATCAAGGGAATAAAACGTTATATTATTTACTTGTATTATTATACTGTTAGGCGATGTTAAGGTGAAACAGGCAAGTGAATTTTGTAAAGGAACGGGCAATAGTGCAATTATTGAACCAGGTATAAGAGTGAAGCAATTGGCGGACAGAATGAAGATGGGATATTATAGGGAAAGACTGAGTGAAGCCGAGATGGTGATTTTGAAAGTAGGTAATCGGGAGGTGAAGGAGGGAGTGAACAAGGAGGAGCTACTACGAGACATCCGTGAGTTAGTAGTAGTCACGAAGGATGCAGTAAAACCACAGGTTAGAGTGGTGGTATGTGGCCTGCAGACGACCGAAGGAACGTTCATGAACGAGGAGCTGAAGAGGACAGCCGAAGTTAATCGTGCAGAATACCTGGATGTCCCATATATACCAGGATATAGGAGCAACAGATGGGAGTGGGAGGCAAAGACTGGGAGAGAGCTGAGAGTGAGGATGGAAGCGAAAGAACGAAGGAGAAGAAGAAGGATAAAGTTGTGAACGAGGTTTTTCAGTCCAGGTGGGTCTGGAGGAACCAAAGGTAGGGGGAAGCAATGAAGAGGAAGCCAGCGGTATGAGGAGATTAAGGCAAAGGCAGGACAAGGTGGGTGTGGAAGAGAGAAAAGTAGAGTCAGTGAAGAGTCGGAAGACAACAAAAATACAAGTGGGGACACTTAATATAGTAACACTAACAGGAAAAATTGAGGAGATTGTGGACATGATGACCGAGAGGAAGTTAGACTTATTAGGATTAAGTGAGACCAAGTGGAAGGGTAAAGGGGAAAAGATACTGCGAGATGACTACAAGTTAATATGGTCTGGGGGAGAGGAAGGTAGAAATGGGGTGGGAATTGTTGTAAGCCCTCGATTGAAAGATACCATTTTGGAGGTAAAGGGGATTAACGATAGAGTAATCAAAGTCAAAATGGCAATCGGAAAGAGCACGGTTGACATGATCCAGGTATACGCCCCGCAGACTGGCAGACCTAGGGAAGAGAAAGACAAGTTTGAGGAAGAGCTGGAGAGTGAAATATTAACATCAAATCCAGTGTTGGTGATGGGTGACTTTAATGCCAGAATTGGAAAAGACAGAAATGGGTATGAAGAGGTAATGGGTGGAGATGGTTTTGGCAACCGGAACAGGGAAGGCGAGAAGTTGCTTGACTTTTGTGCTAGGAACTCTTTACAAGTAGGGAACAGCTGGTTCAAGAAACAACGAAGTCACCAAGTAACAAGATATAGCTATGGGGAAGATGTGCCGGAATCTGTAATAGACTACATTTGTGTGAGCAGAGACTTGAAGAAGTTCCTAGTAGATGTGCGAGTGTACCCGTCAGTAGCTTTAGGGAGTGATCACCGGCTGCTAGTTGGTAGTTTCCACATCAAGACACCAAAACAGCTGTGCAATGCTAAAAATAACAGGATTAAAGTATGGAGATTACAAGAACTGGATACAAGGTTAGCCTTCAAGAAGATGATTGAGATTAGAGTAGGTACCGACAGGGGAAAGGAAAGGGGTGGAAGAGGAATGGAACGAGTTTAAGACAGCATTTGTGGATGTTGCCGAACAAGTATGTGGAAGAGCTAGTGGGAAGAAGAGAAAGAAAGAAACAAGGTGGTCGAATGAGAGAGTAAGGGAGGCAGTTCGGAGGAAGCGGGATGCATGGCAGAGAAACGAATTAAATAGATCCTCAGAGAATGCAGAAGAGTATCGACAGTGTAAAATAAATGTGGCCAAGATTGTTCGGGAGGAGAAGAAGAAAGCAATGGACGAACTTGCAAGTAAGCTTGAGAAGGATTTCGAAGGAAACAAGAAAATGATATACGGACTGGTGAAAAGAAAAAGAGGAGTTCGAGAAGAAGTCCGAACGATGAAAAATAGCAACGGCGAACTCGTAGTAAATCCAGATGATGTAATCAAAATGTGGAAAGAGTACTTTGAGACCCTTCTCAATGTGCAATCAGGTGCCACAGAACAAGGGAAAGAACAAGAGAGAAGAGCAGAGGGAGAAGGAGGCACAGGAGAGGAGAGAGAGGAAGCAGATGTAAGCGAAATGGAAGTTGGGAAAGCACTGGGAGAGATGAAGAATGGGCGAGCTCCAGGAATAGACGAGGTGACAATGGAAATGGTAAAAGCGGCAGGAGAAACAGGAAAAAAGTGGCTGCACCGTGTAATACTAGCAGTTTGGAAGGAAATGAAGATTCCCGACGACTGGAGAAAAGGTATAATAGTGCCACTGTTCAAGAAGGGGGACCGTAAGGCTTGTAGTAACTACAGGGGAGTGACTCTGTTGTGTCAGTGTGCAAAGTTATACGAGAAGATGGTCGAGACCCGTTTAAAAGGTTTTGTGGAGGAAGGGTTAAGAGAAGAACAATATGGCTTTAGGAGGGGACGGGCAACCACGGATGCTTTATTTGCGGTAAGGCAGTTAATGGAACGGAGATGGGAGAGTGGGCAAGTGATGTACATGGCGTTTTTGGATTTAGAAAAAGCGTACGATAGGCTCCCACGAAAGGTGGTGTGGGAGAGTTTGAGGAAGAAGGAAGTGAGCAATGGTCTTATTGAAAGGATTAAATGTACATATGAGAGAAGTGTCAGCAGTGTACAGACAGACATAGGGAGATCAGAGTGGTTTGGGGTACAGGATGGTCTACGTCAAGGTAGCGTTTTGTCCCCATCTCTCTTTGTAATAGTGATGGATGATCTGCTGAAAATGGTTGAAGAAAATGAGGGCAGAGATTCGAGAACTTTAGTCTATGCTGATGATGTGCTCATTTGGGGTGAAAGTTGAGAAGAACTACAAGAGAAGATAAATCGTTGGAGTGAAGTAACGGAGGAAGTGGGACTGAAGATTAGCCAAGATAAGAGCGAAATATTGAAAATGGAGAGAAGGAAAACATTGAGAAAGAGGATAAGAATTAGGTTACGTGGGAAGGAGCTGAGAGAGGTGGATGCATTCAAATACTTGGGAAGTATATATATATCTTTATTCAGAGAAATAAAGTCTGCCTTATTAACAAAGGTTGTACAAACACAGAATAACTATCAATATAAAATACATGAAATTAATTATGAAGTTGTTTAAAATTAAATTGAAAAGGTTATACAGAAAAATTTAAATTACCATAATTGAAAAATACTATAACTATCAACTATACGGTATTATAACAATGATTCCTAAAAATTTGGATCGAACCTTTGAGGGCCAACAAAACTATACTATAAATTATCTTCCTATTTAACTTAAAACGTCTACAAAAACTAACAAAGAAATCAGAAATAGTACCTCTAGCCCCAACCCACAGCCCTATCACCTCAATATCTACTAAATTGTACTTTTCTTTGAAGTAGCCTATTGTAGGTACATAAATCGCCTTCTTCTCCTCATCTACTTCTTTCGGCTGCTCTTTTTGTGTCTCGAAGCGGACGGTGGGGTCGATTATGTAGCCGTGCATTGACTTTCTGTTGATGGCTATAATATCAATCCTTCTGTTACTTCCATCAGATGATACTCCGTGGACTTCCTCGTAGACCTCCAAGCCTTTCTGAGATAATGCCTTTGCAATTTCAGTGCGAATATTATGGTGTCTCGTGTTACGGAGCTGCTCACCAAAAGGACAGAAGCCTAGCACATGAGGAAGGGTTTCTTTCTCATTGTCGCAATGGCGACAATGGGTTCCGTCTAGGCTTCTTCCATGGAGAGCTCTCACTGGAGCGACATTGCAAGTAAATTTCAAAGCTTCGCGCCATTCAGCGGATGAAAGACCTTCTTTAGTTGTAATCCACTTGTTTGCTGGAGTAAATTCTTCATATAATATAACGCCGCTACCTTTTTGCACAAGATTACACCATTTGTCAAATTCACTTTGCCGCAAAGCTTCTCGAATACTTTTGCTATTAAATTTGATTGGGTTTGTTGAAGTCTTCGTACCATTTATAGGGGCAATGTCTAGTTTAGCCAAGCAATACCTCCTCTCTTCTTCCAAATTTCTTGTAGCTTGAACATATGGCTCCTGACTCTTCTCCAATACTTGACATATATTGTAATGTTGAATAAACGCCTCCCACTTAGCCCTGAAAGTACCTAATCCTTTGCACTTTCTCGCTGAATACAGCATCCCGTCCGGGGTATCACCAGGTAAAGACAAAATCTCTTTTATTGTACTTCTCACTAACTTGTCGAGGTCTTCTAAGTATCCCATTGGGATTTTCTTGAGCGGTGCATTTTGAAGTGGGTAGATTAATGTCGGCCAGATGTATTGGTTGAGAATATTCAGTTTCTGATCAGCCATTAACAGTGGAGACGTGGAGAGTGCATTGAGTTTAGATTTGAGTTCGTTGATGAGTTGATGAACTAAGGAGGCGAAGGTGGATGCAGAGGTGAAGGCGAGAATTCAAAAAGCCGAGTCCTTCTACCAAGCTGTTCGCAAGCTGCTGTGGAACGAAGATTTCCCTTGCCAGTGTAAACTGCTCATGTATAAAATGTATTTCTTACCAGTACTAACATACGGAGCAGTTACATGGGGGATTGGAAATAAGGAACGCAGCCAGCTGGAGGCAGCGGAGATGAAATTCCTAAGAAGTGTGAAGGGAGTAACAAAGATGGACAGGTTGAGAAGCCGTGTTATTAGGAAGGAGCTGGGAGTGGAAAGTTTGAGCTACAAGATGGGTAGAGAGAGATTGCGTTGGTTTGGACACATGAAAAGAATGGATCTCAAGAGAATACCAAGACAGGAGTTTGAAGAAACAGTGGTGAGAAGAAGAAGAGTGGGGAGACCAAGAGAGAAGTGGAGTGGTCTTATCAGAGAAGACGTGGAGGACAGGCAGCAAAGGTGGCAGAAAGTGGAAGCAGATAAGTGGTGGGAGGACAGGAGGATCTGGAGGGCGCTGGTGGAGAAGTTGGAGGAAGGTGACGAGGATGAAGAAGAGGAGGAGGAGGATGAAACGTCAGGCCTGGCCAGCCGGTTTGGAAGAGATCCGAGGCCCTAGACCCAGTGGGAGCTCCCACTGTCTGACCTGACAACATTGTCGGAACCAGAAGAAGATTATTATTATTATTGAGATGTAATTCGGTAAGTTTTAGGTATAATAAAAACCAAATCTATAACGTAGAATATTTGATTCACTTTTACCGGAAGTGACGTATTTCCCTGCATGCTAACGACGTACATTTATTTCCTTACAAACTCGCACTCTAACTATGCCTGATATGTACGTCGTTAGAAAAAAGAATATTAGACATGTACTCGTCTAACTCGGAAATAGTTACACAATCACACTGCAGGAGGGTTATTCTAAATTTCTGTGTTGTCTGATTTCACTTGATACAGGCTCACTGCACACTGGAGTGCTATCTATTTGACTTAAGTGGCCCATACACGGTCAATCTTGCATGACAAACTTACTTGACAAGCCCGGCATGACGGCATGACAAACCTGAACAACGCCCACACACGTTCAATTTAGTTTGACAGTTCAGACCTTTGGGGTCATGCGCACTTTATTGCGCAACTTCCAAACAACTACAAAACAGCAAAACAGCTGAGTGAGCTGAAAGGTCACGTGCTCCGGCTCTGCATGCTGATTGGCTATTTATGTTCAAGCAAGATTGATGACTCCACACACGTCAAACTTGCTTGTCGTCTTGCATGAGCATGAAGCTCGATTTCAGTTTCTGTTGGAACTCCTTCAAGCCAAATTCCAGGCTTGACAAGCCATCAAATCTGCTCCACACACGATCAAATTAGCATGTCATGCCGGGCTTGTCATGCAAGTCGTCAAGTAAGATTGACCGTGTGTGGGGCACTTTATAGTGACACCGCATCACGGTATCAATGGGGCTCCACACTTCAAGCGTAGAGTAGAGTGCGCTAGGTGAAATTATACCCCGTTGCTATGGCAACAGATCAAATGTTGTTGACAGTTGCTAGATTTGTCTGAATTGAAAAAAATTAAGTCGTTTAACATAAAGTGATCTTCTAAAATATAATTTTTTTAATATAAAAGTAAGTACGTAGTATAATTGAAACTATTTCTACAGGGGCTGGATTCACAAAGAAGTATTACCTAGGATGATAGCTTGGGGGGGATTGGCAACCTAATGACGTCACCCACGTTAGCTGATGCAGTACGCATTTGGCCATGTGTGATACTGACGAGGGAAATGTTGCCTTTTCTTGCTGCATCGTCAATAAAATATTGGAGAGATATGTGTGTAGCATCATTGTCTTCATTACAATGCAGAGCATTGTGTGATGGGTTTTTTAAATCCATTATGTTGTGTAGTATACTTGTTTTGACAGGTTTAATATCTCGAGGAACTAGATCAAAATGTTCAAACCTGCGCTGACGGAAAAATATCACTTCAGCACTTTATTCACTACGTCTCACATAGGCAACGTGTTAATGTCCGAGATACATCATTGTCTTCCTTAAAGATTAACGAATTGTGAGGGATATAATGTGTGACATTTTATTGAATGATTCGAGGTAATTTCAACTGTTATAAAAGCGCGGCATTTCCGTTATCACACACATGGTTTTCAAGGTCACACGGGATGCCAATCCCCCCCAGTAATGTTCTAGGTATAACTTTATGCCTACAAAATTTAATATCAAATAATATTATTTGATAAATATTTAATATTATTTTTCATATCTTTATGAATTTAATAGGCCATTTAAGAAAGTCATTGCGCATACGTTAAATCTTGACAAGTCCACAGCTATCTAGTGTGTAGTGAATAGTGTCCGTTTGGTATCTGTCATAAATGTACGTGTTTGAGAAGGCTGTGGGTTTGGTGACGTCTCGCCAAGTCGTTTGAAGTG
Organism: Leuctra nigra; assembly: GCA_934045905.1. Classification (NCBI taxonomy): domain Eukaryota; kingdom Metazoa; phylum Arthropoda; class Insecta; order Plecoptera; family Leuctridae; genus Leuctra; species Leuctra nigra. The sequence goes on from OW203770.1 coordinate 24,800,999, forward strand.
CGCACTGCGCATGCGTTTAAGCCTGATAAGATAAGTACCCCACCTTACCAACAGATGGCTCTTTACTTTCTGAAATGGCCTATTTTAAAAATCGCCTTTTAAAATGATAATATACCAAGTTTAAACATGGTAAGAGAGATAATGGTAGTTAAAAACCTATACCGGCATAAAGTTAAGCCGGAATAAAGGCACGTTTACTGCTCGGCGTTCGTTCGGCGCTCAGCGCTCGTCGTTGAGCCTCCTGATTGGCCAACGCCGAGCGCTGGCGTTCAAGGTCAAATATAAACCATGTTCATCTTTCAGCGCTAGCGCTGAGCGTCGAACGCCGAGCTGTAAACGTACCTTAAAGCTTAAAACCTGTTGTGAATCCAGCCCCAGTAGTACTACATTTTAAAACAATTACCTTCACTCCGAACCGAACACAATAGTTTGGCATTATATTTCAAATACAATAAGTAGAGCCACGTATATTTCGCGAGGCGCGATGTCGCGATAATAATCAAAGTTAGTAAAATACAAATATTTGAACAGAAACACTGGTATGGTCAAGAAATAAAAATAAAAAGAGTCCGCAATATTTCGTCGATGCGTTCGACCGGCTTTGTCAAGCGAGACTGGCAAGTTCCGATACCACTACTGCTTCTCTGACGTCAGCCCCCCCACCAAGAGGCCACAACCGTGACCATATATGGCCTGACGTCTACCTAAAGTGCCCCACACACGGTCAATCTTACTTGACGACTTGCATGACAAGCCCGGCATGACATGCTAATTTGATCGTGTGTGGAGCAGATTTGATGGCTTGTCAAGCCTGGAATTTGGCTTGAAGGAGTTCCAACAGAAACTGAAATCGAGCTTCATGCTCATGCAAGACGACAAGCAAGTTTGACGTGTGTGGAGTCATCAATCTTGCTTGAACATAAATAGCCAATCAGCATGCAGAGCCGGAGCACGTGACCTTTCAGCTCACTCAGCTGTTTTGCTGTTTTGTAGTTGTTTGGAAGTTGCGCAATAAAGTGCGCATGACCCCAAAGGTCTGAACTGTCAAACCTAAATTGAACGTGTGTGGGCGTTGTTCAGGTTTGTCATGCCGTCATGCCGGGCTTGTCAAGTAAGTTTGTCATGCAAGATTGACCGTGTATGGGCCACTTAACCGATTTTCAAATATTTGTATTTTACTAAGTTGTTTCCTGGTATATTATCTTCTTCTTTGTTTTTATTAATAATCAAAGTTGTTCAGATAACCCTCTTTTTGCTCAATGTGCACGAGTCATGTAATTTGAAGTTCAAATATGTAAGAATTTATTCGCGAAATATAAAGAAATTGAAGAAAAATCATCAATAAAAGCGAAATAGGTCGTTTTACTGCGAAATAAGCACGAAATTGCGCCATATTTTCCAAAATAACCTTATAAATGCAACAAGAAAAAATATAAAAAAATGGTTTCCTACTCCTAATGCAATTAGTATCCTGAGTCCTGACCATTATCTTTTATTTACTTGAACCTATCCTTCCTTAGACCGAAGTGACATAAATTTATAGGCCCAATTCCTACTCTATTTTTATTTTTCAGGGCTGTGGTAACAAATAGAGGGTTATTTGAATAACACCGCCAAAACGCAAAATTTCTTATTTTTAAAACGAAATTTGTTAAAAAATAAAACCACTTTTGCGGGGCTCTAACAATAAGTTCAAAGTAAGGTGTAATCTATCTGTCATTTTGTACAGAAGCATGCGTGGAAGAAAAAAAGGTAAAATTGTAGCTAGTGCTCCGTAGTGAGAGCAAATGGCAACGTGGCAGCCCATTGATACGAGACGACAAGGAAATTTAAAATAACCATCCTGGGCTGCGATCGTGTAAAATGACAACTTACTTGTCGCAGTGACAAGCTTCTCATCTCAATGTTATTCACGGCCTCTAGGGTCTTGTCACCGTGACAAGGAAGTTGTAATTTTACACGATCGTGCCCTGGAATGAAGACTGAGAGATAACTGCCAGAACCTGCTCTGCACAGCGATCGTATAACTTTGATCGACAACTCTTATAAGAGATAAGCATTGACTCGACTTTGTAATCGATCGACTATGACGTGTCAATGTTAATCTCTCATAAGAGTTGTCGATCATTTGCCGCGCAAAGTTACACGATCGTAGTGCTGTTCACGCACCTTGCCATTACACCTCATAACCACATGCACAGTATTAAAAGTAGGGATCAAAGTGTGAAATATTTTTAAAAAAATATATAAAAGATTCAAATTTAAGTAAACTATAAATTTGAGTGAGTTGAGTCTTCAAACTCTGACATCTGCATTAGCCATGCCCACATCAGACTCCGAGAGAGAAGATGATGACTTAGCAACGGAGATTGTGATTTCATCTTCGGAGTTGGAGGATTCAGACTTAAAAGAAGAGCATGCTGTTAGGATTATGCTTGAATCCTATTCAGATTAGCTAATGATTCACATTCACATTATGATGCAGGACAGTAAAAATGACAATGTGATATTTTTTTGAATTATCAAAATTATCAAAAATTACAGGTATACATTTGATTTATTTCAGTTCATTACTGTTGTTAAATCAACGTTTAATTGTAACTGTGTGTGCTTAATGAGAGGGTGATGTGTATGTGCTGAGGTGTTCGATCTATTGTCATTTTTAATTTTGTGTTTAATTAATATCAGTATTGTGACAATGTTCTTCGCTTGAGATAGCGTATATTCAGCCCTCCTTTTTAGGGTTTAGGTACCTGACATGATGAAAACGTACTAAACCTAATATATTAATTGAGCGAGCGTCACCACGGTACTCTTATGGCACTTTCTCTGTGTGTTTTTTTTTTGTATTTTTTTTGTCCTCACAGCACAGGTTAAACCGCACATTCAACTGATCTGAAACTTTGCACATATGCTAACGTAATCTATGCGGTCCCTGGGATCGTTTTTGAACGGGCTCCTGTGATTGGTTCAAGTTTAAAAAAAATTATCTTTTGATTGGTTGCTCTGATCAATTTGAAATTTAGCGAAGTCATTGCAACTAACATTGTACCCAATCATACAAAATTTCAGCCAAATCCTCCCATTGGTTAAAATTTAAAACCATATTTCCTGTGTTTTTTTTTTAATGTAAACTAGAACCGTTTGACCGATCAACCTTTAACTTTGCATGGTCATTAGGACCAGCATTATCTGTATTTTTGACAACTAATCTGTGTTTAAATCCAAAAGTTATTGACAGTTTACGGACATTTTGCGTGTTTGCTGTCAAATTTCTTGAATTTCATATTTCACGGTGACTTCAGTTCTAATCCAAGGTAGTTAGAGCAGAAACTTTCAATCTCATATGAAATTAATTAATTAATAATAATGACCGTTCAACAGTTTGATCTGATATTGTGTGAGTGGTCCCAGCATAGACATTTATACTCACTGCGTTCGAGATATGCATCTAGCATGGCGACGTGGGAACCTATGCTCGACCTCTATGCGGCAGCCATGTTGCGGTACTTACTATTTGTTTACATTCTGTCAGTGCGTCAAAACGTGGTAGACATCATGGCCGATTGCCAATCCTTCAAACAATACCGCAACATGGCTGCTATTGCTTAGCATGATGTCACGGCCTAGGAACCACCTTGGGTACGCCTCTCCAACCCGTAGATGCATATCTCGAACGCAGTGAGTATAAATGTCTATGGTCCCAGGTATATTTTTTGAACGAGACCCTGTGATTTTTGAAAATTAACAATCATAAAGGTTCCATCGATCAACTTAAAACTTTGCATGGTTATGGGGACCAATATTTTAGGAATTTTTGAGATTTTCATACAAGTCTTTGACGAAATTGAAGGGGTTAAAAAAAGAGTGGTCTAAGCGCCACTTTTTTCAAAATTGAGATATTGTATGCATGTGTCGCTCTCGGAGCCCTCTATTAGAATACATATTTGGTCTAAGCGTAAAAAACAATATTCCAAGTTCTATTGACGCTTGGTCTAAGTCCTTTGACGAGTATATGCATGTGAAGATTCTAATAAACCCTTAATAATAAGAGAATATTGGAAATGGCGCTTAGACCACTCTTGTACTAACCCCTTCAATTAAAGAATTATTGGCTTTTAATTACATTTTCGATAGACAGAATTTTGGTTTGAGGTGTTGCGCGTATCCGTGCTCGCTCATCAACACGTTACACAGAGCGTTTTCCTAGTATCAAAATTATGCATCGAATGTCTTGCATTTCAAATAATATCTAGTACCTACATACCTAAATACCCTTGTATTTAGGTAAAGCAAAGAACCAAAGAGATGAAACCAATGTATACCTACCTTACCTAGGTACTATTGTTTTGGTAATTAATAGCTAATTAGAAATGTGCGAAGTACAATTAAATATTTGGATGTAGCCTATCGATTCATCTTAAAGACATGTTGTGAAAATACAAGTATCTAAAGAATGAGTTAGTAGGTACTAATCTATTTTTGGGCAAATATACACAAATTTCCACATCCAGTTATGCCTGACATTTTTTCCAAAATTTGCATTTTTAATTAAAAAAATTTTACTATTTCACAAAATTTCAATATTTCATGAAACTTTCAATATAATATGTTTCATGAATTTTTCGATCACTAAATGTAGTATGTGTGATCATCGCTTATTAACAAGTTATTGCAAGCGTTTTCCAAGTGACAATTGCGGATTGCCCTACCTGTGGATTTGATTTTTCTTGTAAAGTTAGTATTTTGTGTACCCTTTGGCCTTTAGTGAGCGCACACAGATAAAGTATGGAACGGCAAAATTAAGAAAAGCAATTTTGCTTTTCCATTCAAGAATTCATGTGGTGATACCTTTTATGAATGGTATGAAAATTAAAAATCCACATGACATTCTATTTAAAGATTCTGTAGTCTACATCTAAAATGTAGAAGAGTAATTTGATACATGTAGAATCGTGACCTTTAGAGCGGAAAGGACTTAGATTTTGAAAAGGAATTGATTAAATTTTGTAATATTCTAAATTTTGGTAACGTGAGCTGACCACCAAGAACCCTAAGATTATCCTGTTCAGGTTGCTGTAACAGACCAAATGATAAAAGAAAGAAATTATAAATACCGTGGTAACGTGAAGACGTTGCAGTCGTATTTGAAGTGAAGACGAGGCGTAGGTGTCTCTCGTTAGAAAGACAAGAGCAGGAACTTCTTCGTATTCTTTATCTAATCTACTTATTAATTGAAAGTTCTTTATATTGAGAAAATCCCCCGGGAAATATCTAAGTTGAAAATGTTAAAATTGAATTGAATTGAAATAATTAGTTTTTAAGAAACTTGAATGAAATCTCAATTATAAAAATATAAATATATTGAATAATGAAGAAAAATGATAAGGATTGGAGTTGTGAAGGAATATGCAAATGTGCAATGTTAGGAGTTCTCTTTACCTTGAAATATTCAGCCACAATCCAGAAGTCAGTTGAAACACAAGTAGGTTTATTGATGATTCTTGATATTGTTCAAATAATCACAACACTTTCAAATGTCTATACACTTGTAAAGTTATACAGTAACTTTATAAAACTTGGTAAACTATTACCATCGTCAATATGATAGAAATTGAAAATATAAAAATTTGAAGAGCGAAGTTAAAATATACTTTAAATAAGAAAATCGAAAATAGCTAAGTCATAGCTTTAGGTGAAGGATTGGAAATGAAGGAATTGAACAAAGTTTAAGTTTGACAAAACAAGACTTCTGAGAAAACAAGAAGTCCCTCCTGGATAGAATTTCTATCACTAGAAAGACAAATTGTTCCTAAGTTCTTTCTGGAGATCACAAACTGTGAAACATCAGAAAAACCAGAGAAGGACAGAAATCCTGTCACTTTCTCAGAAGACTTGACTGGTCAAAGTTTTTGACACTGTTCAAGAGAAGACGAGTTGGTTGAGAGGGCAAGAGCAACTGCCAGAGGCGGGCAAAAACACCTCAATTTATTTTGTTTAAGAAGGCTTACTAATCAGTTTTTACGGAGAAATTTTCGAAGTGGGAGAAACAAGTTGTTTTTGACCAGAAGATGTCAGTAGCTCTCCACAAGATCAGGCCCTCTTGAGTGAAGCTAAATAACTATGTAAAAAGTTGTTTTATAGAACTGGTTTTGCCGCCTCTGGTTCAAATATAGATTTAAAAGATTATTGTTTTTAAAAGACTCATTGAAAGCCTTGTACATAAATCAAAATATATGAAATGATGAACTGATATCATAATACTAATTTAGATACCTAATATCTTATCAATCATAGTCTTATCAATTACTAAAGTAATCAAGCATCTTGCAGTTTCATAAAGAATAATATTTAAATTATGATTTTATAGAGAGATGGCACATCACTACAATACAAGTATATTTGGCTTCACATCCCTCTATAAAATTTCCCATTGGTTCCCATTCGGTTCCCATGTATGGGAACCGAATGGGAACCAATGGGAACACATTGTAAACTCTCAAGGTGGAATGAAGTGGAGTTAAATGGAACTAATCGTATCCCCATGGGAAATCTCCGTATTATGGGACCTTTGAGCGGAACCAATGGGAACTCGGAACCAATGGGAGCCAATGGGAAGTAATAGGATGTTTGTTTGCTGGTTTGTTTAGTGTATTCAATAGTAACCAATGGGTTATGAAGGGAAGGCACTGTCCAGGATCAGTGGAACCAATGGGAACTAAATGTTAACAATAGTAACCACTGCCCAGGATCAGTGGGAGCCAATGGGAACTAAATGTTACCAATAGTAACCACGGTCCAGGATCAATGGGAGCCAATGGGAACTAAATGTTACCAATAGTAACCACTGCCCAGGATCAATGGGAGCCAATGGGAACTAAATGTTACCAATAGTAACCACTGTCCAGGATCAGTGGGAACCAATGGGAACTAAATGTTACCAATAGTAACCACTGCCCAGGATCAGTGGGAACCAATGGGAACCAAATGTTACCAATAGTAACCACTGTCCAGGATCAGTGGGAACCAATGGGAACCAAATGTTACCAATAGTAACCACTGTCCAGGATCAGTGGGAACCAAATGTAACCAATAGTAACCACTGCCCAGGATCAGTGGGAACCAATGGGAACTAAATGTTACCAATAGTAACCACTGTCCAGGATCAGTGGGAACCAAATGTAACCAATAGTAACCACTGCCCAGGATCAGTGGGAACCAATGGGAACTAAATGTTACCAATAGGATCCACTGTATCTGCAACAAATTTAAAACATTAATGCCATTGACATAATGGTGTATGTTTATTGAAATACTTTTCACAAATACAAAGAATTATGAGTTATGTATAATTACATAAAAAAGAACAAGGTGGTTCTTGTTTACAAAAATAAATCACAATGCATTTTGATAATAATGAAAACTAACTATGGCTAGCAAGTAAAGTAATGCTGATGTAGCATCAGTAATGCTAATCAATATGATGAACAATTGTGTAGTTTCTTTTGACAATCGATAATGATTTGAATCCCGAAAATTATTAAAAGTTATAATATGCAAACAATATATTAAATTCCTAGTGGAAAGCAGACTTCAAAGAATAGTTAATTAAGGATTGCATGTTTTCTTCGTGGCATCATTAAGTATAAAAATATAAAAGAAATTAGTTTTTCACATAGAATATGAACTCGGCTGAGATCGATTTATAATACTTGTGAAGCACCTATCAAAATTTGAAGTAGATAGGTACTACAGAGATACAACATGCAAATACCATTACTCTGGTTACAGTATGTAAAAATATACTGCCCCACGGTGATGATTCCGAAGAGGATGGCAGACATCTCGATCAGCCCCACCTTCCTCGCGCGTCGGTAGTAATACACCGCGTGCTTCCAGTCCGGCAGACCGTTCACCAACACGTTGTTATAGAGCTGACGTTTCTTTCCGTCACGTAGAGTGTCGTAAATCGACACTAACTGTGAACAATCATAAAAATTTCATGAAATGTAAAAATTTATATTTTATAGTGGTGTTCAACTTTATATTTGATTAACCTTTTGAGTGCTGAGTAAATATTCTGTGTCCTAGCCCCCTGTGCTGGGTTAATTTTAGATAATGCTCCAATTTCTTTGAAAAATCATTACTTGTTTGAATATTAATAGATTTGTCTACTTTTCAAGAATTAGATTTAAGGGTTCAAACAATGATTACAAGTTTTCACATTATAAAAAATTTGACATATGATGAAATTTGAAAATTTTTAAAATTTTTAACACAGTTCTATGACGTGTATACACGTCAGTAGCACTCAAAAGGTTAAAAGTATAAATGTACGTAAAAGAAAGAATAAGTGGTTTCAAATACCAAATATAATAATAAAATAAAAAATAAATTAAATCATATCTAGAAATCAACTGGTCAATCTTTCTAAATAAACATCCTTGTAGGTACTTCACTACAACTCTTAACTTCTGCAGGGAATTACACCAAAAATTAGAAGGTAGAAAGTAGGTAGTAGGTCTACATATTACCAGAAAAAAATACTGTGCACACATCTAGGTAGGTAAAACCTAGTTATACATGAACATAAGATTTTTTATTTGAAACCTGAATCAATATGTTAAATTGATCTAATTCTAACTTATTGATAATAGGTATGCTGGTCAAATACAAGATGCTACGGACATCTTAGAAGAATGGATCGTAACAGAATACCCAAAGGGAAGTTGAAAGAGCGGGAGAGAAGAAGGGGCAGACCGAGTGCGAAGTGGGATTTAGAGGAAAGAGGAAAGGAGCTGTTAAGACAATTTAACAGCAGAAAGATTGTGGGAGAACAGCGAGAGGTGGAGAGGCAACAGCTGGAAAATATAGAAGAGGATGCAGGAGAGATTGTTGTGTCAGGACTGGTCGACATACCTATTGAGCGAGTTGCATTATTAGGTAGCTAAATATTGATGTAAAATGTAAATCAGCAAAAGAGCCAAGTAAAATACCTAATTATTTAACACCTTGGCCATAATCCGAAGCACTCCTCTTCAACAAGGAGAGGCCAACTTCCTTCCTGTCTAATCTTGCGATATATTATCTTCCCCTCCTTTTTGATAACATCCTGCACTCTTCACGAGTCTCAACCTACTACCTACTACCTGGCAAGCGGTAATAGAATTCTAAAGAATTTGAACCGCTTTGAAGCTGATCTTCCTCCCTACTTACTTTACTTAGTAAAATGAATGATCAGTAAGAAAAAAACAACTTGTGAAGAATTTCAAATTCATGTTTAAAACACTCCAATAGGTAGGTTACACTTCGTAAACTTATAAGTTTTGTTTGAATTAAAAACAAAAATCCTAAATCCTCAATATTGTGCCGAATGCCATTCACAATCAATCAGAGATTACAAGACATTTAACCTAAGTGGGGATCAAAGGTTATTTAGTTTATAAAGCCCCATTTACACGGTGCAACTTCTTGTACAACTTCTGTAGCACACTTCTGTGTCACACTTCTTGAATGGAAATTAGAACATGATTTAATTTCTGTGATAGAAAGTTGCATATTGTAAATACAAAATTGTATGAAAAATGGGAATGTGACACCTAAGTTGTTCAAGAAATTGCACCATTTAAAACATGTTCTAAAGCCCCATTTACACGGTGCAATTTCTTGAACAACTTCCGTGTCACATTCCCATTTTTTATACAATTTCACACAATTGTGAATTCATACAATTGTGACACAGAAGTTGATCAAGAAATTGCACCGTGTAAATGGGGCTTAATACCCAAGTCACAATGAAGTTATGACTACTTCAGCCAGCAATAACAGGTCTGTTCGTTTACCCTGCCAAAAGCTACGGCAAACTGCCACAAGCTACAGAGGAACGATCTGATTGGATGATGTGTGATAGTGGCAGTTTGCTGTAGCTTTTGGCAGGGTAAACAAACAGACCTATTAATTCAGCTGTGTGAAAGTTAGTACCTACCTTAACTATTTCTAGAGAGTTAAGATAATTATTTTACCTGTCTGAACTTGACTTCTGCATCAGGAGCATCGTTCTTGTCAGGATGTAGAACCAAAGAGAGCCGCCTATACGCTTGACGGATTTCAGATGGTTCTGCCGTCTATAACAATGAAGCCACAGTAAAGAATAAAATCTGATGAAGCCTAAACAATGAAACAGATGATTGTGTGTCTACAATTACCTGTTCAACACCGAGCAAAGTGTAGAAATTAGCACCAATTTCTTCAACAAGATCGAATATTTCCAACTCATCGTTGTCCCAGCCATGGCAAGTGTTGACAAGCAAGCAGGCCACGACTATCCAAGATATCCTGAGCTCCATTAGGAACCGAGTATTAATTTATGGCTGAAAAACACAAAATAATATGATCACCTAGGACCTAGGTAGCCTAGGTAGGTACCTACATGGTGACATGGCAAAGAATGAACATAACCTAAATACAATGTCACACTTTTATAATGTAGCCCTGTGTTGCGAACTAGGAGGATAAATCATATACTCAGGTATCACACGTTTGCATACTTGTTATTCTCGTATACAATTAATAGTAGTTGGTGAAATACAAAATATATTACCGTCAAATATGAACACTCTTGCTTCTAGAACCGAATGTTGGCGGCCATGACAGTTCGTACTTCTAAAAGACTGAAGCTAGTACCGGATGTTTGGAACCGACGTCACTATATTCACAACCAATACACACCTTATTTTCACTGGTCTAACACACTTTAGAAAACAGATTCAGTATGTCTGTTCCACAGACGGCTGTGGTCTGTTCGTTTTGCTTACTGCAGTTAATCTTCGCTCTTGTTGGCTACTACATACTTGTAGTGCCTGAATTTTCAGATACCGTACACATAATGTTTGTACATAACTCTGTCATGACATTTGGAAATTATAAAAATTGTAAAACATTGACACAAATTTAGACTATAGGAGTCAAGAGTTAGGAAGTAACATCAGCCAGTCTGCTGATTAGTGGATTTCCATGGTCTCCGAGTGCTGCGTAGAACGACTCTCTCTGATTTTCCATGACTTCGTGGAGATAGGCAAATCCTATATCTTGGTGTATGCTCTTCGTCCGGGTGAACATCGGAGTGCGCAGGGCGATCTTGAGGGCCCTGTTCTGCACCCTCTGCAGCATTGTTCTCGCTCCCGCTGAAGTCCTCTCGTACCACACTGGTGAGGCGTACGTCAGTGTGGGCACGATGACGCTCTGGATAAGAAGCAGCTTGCTGGTGAGCGGCATGGATTTGCTTTTGAGCAGTGGGAACAGCGCCGCCGTCTTCCCGTTGGCCTTGCTGGCAATCTTCTCAGCGTGGGCCTTCCAGGAGAGCTTGGCATCCAGGGTGACACCCAGGTAAACATTGCTGGGAGACCAGGAGACATCTGTACCAGAGATGTTTATGGTAGGGGGTTGAAATTTCCGTCGCTTGGTGAAGAGTGTTGCCTCTGTCTTAGATGAATTTAGGGCTATACGGTTCTCTGTATACCAGTGGCTGAGTACGTCTAATGCTTTTTGCAGAGGCGGGCCAAGTTGATTAGATGCCATAGATTGGCAGATGACTGCGGCATCGTCAGCATAGAAAGCTACTTCGGTGTCCGGAATGTTAGTTGGGATGTCATTGGTGAAGATGTTGAAGAGGATGGGGCTAATGATAGATCCCTGAGGAACTCCAGCCAGAATAGGCCTCGCTGAAGAACAGGCACCGTTGATGTGTACGGTGAAGGATCTTTGATTTAAATAGGAGTGGATGATATTGATTAAGTAGTTGGGGAATTGATATTTAATTAGTTTTTGTAGTAGGCCTTCATGCCAAACTCTATCAAATGCTTTAGCAACGTCCAGGAAAACTATACCAGTTCCTTTCAGCTTTTTAAATCCATCGTTTATCTTGTCAACCACACGTAGAAGCTGATGTGTTGTTGAATGCTTCTGTCGAAAGCCAAACTGCTCATTGATCAGCAGCTTTGTAGCGTTTGCGTGGCCTCTAATTCGAGCATGAAGGACCTTTTCAAAAAGCTTCGATAGTGATGAGAGGAGACTAATCGGCCGGTAATTTGCAGGGTCACGAAGATTCTTTCCCGCTTTCGGGAACACAATGACTTTGGCTACTTTCCATTGGGTGGGGAAGTGTTGAAGACGGAGACTGGCATTAAATATTTCAAGGATACGTTCACCGGCAGGTATAGGAAGTTCTTTAAGAATCGTGTTTGTGATCTCGTCAATACCAGGTGCCTTGCCATTTGCAAGTTCATTTAGATATATAATTACTTCGTCCATAGAGCATAGAACGACTTCATCATCTTCAGCCTGCGCCTTGTGTATAGCAAGATGGGTTCTTACTTCAGCCTCGATATGTGCTGATGAATTAGTCGGCGGGTTTGGGGAAAACTGATTTTGAAGCGAATCTGCTAGAACTTCTGCCTTATCATGTGGGCTGCATGCAAGGTGTGTACTACCTTGAATGGGTGGATTTGGTTGTTTGCTTCTTGTCAGTCGTTTTGCCATGGACCAGAGTGGACGACTCCCTGGTTCTAGTGTGGCTACAGCATCTTCCCACCTCTCTCTCCTGTGGCGACGAATTAATTCCTTTACAGATCTGTCTAAGAGCTTATATTCTTCATGTAAATCAGGTGTTCTGAGCGCCTGCCATCTCCTACGTGCACGGTTTCGAGTGGCTATTGACAGTTTAATTCCACGTGGAAGATCAAATATTGTGCACCTTTTTGTATTACAAATGGGAACACTGATCGCTCTTGCTTCCATAATATTTTCCGTTAATTTATTTACTGCTAAATCTATATCCTGATGCGAATCAAGTGGTCCACTCTCCAACTTATTTGATAAATGCTCTCTGAACTTTTCCCAGTCTGCTTTTCTGTAATTGAATCGAATGATGGGATCAACGGTCTCGTATGAGTCCCCTACGCTCAAAAGTACAGGATTATGATCTGAAGACAATTCTAAAAGTGTTTCTAATTCAATGGAATGTCGCAGATTTTTCACCACCGCAATGTCAAGAACATCAGCTCTTCCTGTAGGGATATGAAGATGTGTCGCTTCTTGCGGTCCAGTCACAGTAAAGTCACTTATACGGGAGAGTGAAAGGAGAGTGCGGCCATTGGCGTTGACAACTCGCGAGTTCCAGGCTGTATGCTTAGCATTAAGGTCGCCACCGAGAATAGTCGGGTAATTCGAGTCCATTAATGCTTCTATATCTGCTGTGAGAAGCTTAGTTCGCGGAGGACAATACGTGGCTATAAGCCGGAGTGGACCCAGTTTAGTAAAAAGCAGGATAGCGGTAGCCTCTATTGATTTCGTTTCAGGTAAAACAATCTCGTAGTGACTTACTCGATTGTCAATGATGATTGCAGTCCCTCCTGCTCTCCTGTCTCCTGGACGATCAGTTCTATACACTGAGTGATTGGCAAGCTTAAGCTTGTCCTTAGGGTTAAGATGGGTCTCACAGACAAGGGCAGCCATTAAATTTCGTGATTCCATCAATAGAAGTAATTCGTCTTTACGAGAACTTATGCTATTAGCATTCCAAATGATTAGATTAATTGAATTAATCGCTGGCATTGCGATTTTGTACAGACAAAAGAAGAGTTGGCACAAAACTTGCCAGAGACGTAATGATGGGGTGAATGTTCATATTAACTATAAAAATTGCAATGCCGTTTATAAGGGCTATCCAATCAATAGTTGATTGTTGAGGTACTACCGGTTGTACGAGTTCAGGAAGAGCATTGGGTGGCCTCTCTGCTTCTTCTAAGGCAGTGGTGTTTGAGGACGAGGGTTGCTCTGGATTTATCTGAGTGTTCAAAACAGAAGCAAAAGTCCGTGGTTGCGCCAATGAGACTCGTGGCACGGGCGTGGGTTGCGTCTGAGTATTCCCTCGGTTATCATGCTGTGGAGAAGAGCCATCTTGCTGCTGTGGACGTCGGGCTCGAGTAGCATGACGAGTTGCTGCCTTGATGACATCACATCCTCGGTAGCAAGCGGCATGCTGCTGATTGCAGTTACAGCACTTTGCTGTTTCTGGTGACTCCTTACACTCCTTAACCTGATGCACACCTCCACATCGAACACATCGTGGCTGGCGATGACAAAATTTGGCCGTATGACCCACTCTTTGACAATTAAAACATTGTATGACATTAATCTTCTTGCTCCGTGGGGCCTCGGTGGAGACCACGCAGTAGAGGAGTCTCTTGATTTGGCTGAGGTCCACTGGAGCCTGACCACTCGTACTTACTAGCGTACATTCAAAAAGGGGCAAAAGACGTGTACTGTCTCCAGGCATCTTCATCTGCCGCACAGAGCGGACATTGAAGCCTTGCTGCTTCAGCTCCTCTTGAATGTCTTCTGTTTCAGCAGATTGTGGCAGACCTCTCAGAACAAAACGCTGTGATCTAGTGCGCTCAGTTGGAAACGTGTAGTACTCTATTCCCTCAGTCGAGTCTAGGGCGGAGGTAATTAGTTTGTACGAGGTAATATCTCTAATGATTACTCGAGAAACTTCGAGACCAGGTTTGATTATGAATGCCCCTTGTTCTGGACATACAGCGGAGAGCAACTCAACTAATGCCTTATGAGATTTCATATTTTGAATCACTATTGGTGGGATTTTATACTTCTTATCTGGCAAAGTCTCCGCCGTCATCGGGGTCGTGTCCATATCATTTGCACTTGCAAGCGGCTCAAATGAGTTCTGCGTACGCACAAGGTTGATCACTCTCTTGGATGATGGGCCTGAAGCATCTGACCCAGATGATCGTGTGCTGGGACGATCGTTACAATTACGACGCCTTTTATTTCCTGTCACCATCGTGAAACCATCGGGAACTATGTTCAAAGACATCTCATTGGTTGCAGACTCAACTTGCATTAGCTCCGTGTCCGATTCATCACTAGACGAAAAATCATTTATAGAAGCTCCTATGGGTTGACTAGAAATGTTTATGACATTGTCTACAGCTGAAGGGGCATCTAGCCGGTTTACTTCATCACTCCAAACTTTATATATTCCACTCATTGCTCACATTACTTCAAGTCCAAATGAGCTACAAGCGTCTCTTGGTAGGTTTCGTAGACCTAGTATATAAAACTATTTTCTAATACTTTAAACAGATTCTGACGCGGAAAAATGGTTTGAATGGCTCCCAAAATATCTAATATCACCATTCAACACAACAAACATGCAAAACTAGCGATTAATCCACAAATATAAGCGAAAATACTGAGAATATTTCACAGAACTAACTTTCATTTATGAAGAAACAAATGAAGTCGCTTACTGCAGTTGCAGTAGCAGCAGCTTACAGTAGGCCCTGGTAACTCTTGCAGTAGCTTGCTGTACCAACACAAAACGAACGCATTTGCAGCAGGATGGCATGCCATCCTGCTGCGAATGGAGGGTGGAAGGGACTTGTTGTGGCCACTGTACCTATTGACTATGTGGTATATAATTATGTGATTCTGTTAATCATCATTTTGTAATTGAGTACTATTTACTCAAGTATATAACGAGATATTATCTTTGTATCAAATTATACAATATTGATATTATTGTCGAGAATAAATCAGTTGTCAATGTACAGAAGGTGTATATCGCATTATTATGTGTATCGCATACATTGTTTACTATTGGTTCCCTTTGATTACTATTGAATACATGTCGTTTGTTGTTTCCATCGGTTCCCATTGGTTCCCTTTGGTTACTATTGAATACACGGCATCTGTTGTTTCCATCGGTTCCCATTGATTCCCATCGGTTACCGAAACCATTGGTTCCCATTGACTACTATTGAATACATGTTTTTTGTTGTTTCCATCAGTTCCCATTGGTTCCCATTGGTTACAATACCATTGGTTCCCATTGATTACTATGTGATACAGAACCTGACTCGGTTCCCTTTGATTCCCATTGGTTACGTACTATGTAGTTCCCATTGGTTACTATCCGTTACATCTTGTACTCATTGATTACTATTGCTGTGATGTAACGAATGGGAAACGTTTCCCATTCGTTCTCTTGTTACCCATTGGTTCCCATCACTTCCCATGCGTTACACAATAGTAACCAATGGGAGTTAATGGGAATTTTTATGCAGGGATGGCACCCAAAAATATCCATATTTCTGTAGGTACCTCGAGGTCAAGGCCTGAATCCATTATAGTGATTTTTGAGATGATCTCAAAAACCAATTTTGCATTCAACCATCACATTTGTGAAGTCATATTGTATGAGAATCTTCAAAATAAGTATATTTGTTGACACAGTCTAATTGGTACCTAACTACCTACCTTGAGCTCGATACATCCAAAATTGTGTAACGCTAAATAATGACTCGACGACTTCTATACCTCATACTTACACATTTAATTGTTGTGTGCCAAGTATTTTGCTGTCATGGCTATAGTACCTACTACCTACCTATTGAGATTTTAGGGATGTCATGGTGCTATCTGCATTATACTATTATTTTTATTATTATTATTAGAGACGGGACAATTCGAATTTTTCACAATTCCGATACCGATTCTTGACCGCTTCCTGTTCTTTAAAATGTATTAAGTAATGAAATGATAATTGTTTAATATTTATTTATAATAACAATATCAATACATATTATCATTTCACACTCTGTTCTTATGGAAAGAAACCATTTTTTGACAGAATAAAACCTGTCAGACCACAGCTATTTACTAACAAATACTAGTAATAATGATCTGTCTGCTGGTTCCATCCATACAATGGGTCAGGGGGTGAGTGTTCTCACCAACACTAGGGCCTCAAGACTAGGTACTGTAAGGTATACCCTACTAATAGGCCACGACCGCCTCCTTCCCACCTTACATCCTTACCTACTCTTCACCATCATCTCCCAATCATCATCATAATCATTCATCCGTCGCCATTAGCCTCGCTGCAGAACAGTGCCACGTTAAGCCCCAGAAAAAAAAACTAGGTACTGTAGACCGGCTGGTCGCGCCTGGCGTCTTCTTCGTCCTCCACTTCTAATTGATCCACAAATTGCCTCCGCATTGTTAACAAAATTACTTAAAATTTGAAATGATTCTCTAGGAATCCCATCCCATCCCCAATTTTTATTATTGCTTCCAATAGCAAGGATCAAATATAGCGAAGGGAGGAGAGGCATGGTTCCAATATATTCACGCTGCAGAACTTAGCTCCACAAAGCAGCCAGTCTATTGGATGTCTTGAGCCATGGTTCGACTACCGAACACACTCTATTGTTTTGGAAGGAGAGATTGAGACACTGACAACACTTGTACATATAACTTCTTTATTATGCATGTTACTTATTATCCCTGTGTACCTTCTAATATGCTCTTCATTCTGTACAAACATGAGCATCTCCACGTAACATAAACCTGCATCGACTGCAAAACTATCTGTGCAGAAGCCTCAAATAAACAATCCACAACAGTCAATAAATGTACACACATAACATTCATCTAGAATACATAGATGACATCAATCCCATTATATCACAAATATATGCCAATCTCAAACATATTACATATGTGTCATGCATAGTCTTGCCATTTCCTAGTCATTTCAAAGGGCAAAGACTTGGATACCAATAACATACCGATTTTGAAGATAGGGTCAGAAGACCGTGAATTTCATCCACGTTTGACAACTGACTAACTTCATTCGACTTGGTTTTCTCATAAGCAGATGAGTGCGCATATGTATGAAATATGATTATTACTGAATCCCTCAGTTAGGTGAATCTTAATAAATACCAACTGCAATGTGAAAAGATTTTCCTCAAGTGGGACTCGGTAAGTTGCTCACGCAGCTTATATTGGAACACAGCCGCTGCACTGTGAACTGCCTCGATAGCTCAGCTGGTAGAGCATCCGACTGGATATCAGAAGGTCGTGGGTTCGAGTCCCACTCGAGGAAAATCTTTTCACATTGCAGTTGGTATTTATTAACATTCACCTAACTGAGGGATTCAGTAATAATCATATTTCATACTTGGATACTACTTTATAACTTCAGTGCATTTTACATTAATTTGTCGTAATCACTGTCTACTAGAAAATATCTATTGGAGATCATGAAAGTGTTAAATTGACGTGACATCACAAACTCCTAATCATTTCCATGATGCATTTTTCTTACAAAGTTTCAATTTGTTTCTTGGTCGTGTTTACATGACCCTCAAGTGGACTTGAGCAGTCTAGATGGCTGGTTTCATTGGATGTTATCGGGACATTGTACAACGGGGCCTAAGTGAACACAAGCAGCACTGCTAAAATTACCTACTGGCATTAATGTTCTCGAAGGGAAAGCTACCCAAAAGGTTATTTTCCAAGTTGCAGCAAACTACATATGTTGACAAGTAAAAATATATACCTAAATTGATTTTTATACGTCTTAAAACTGCGGAAATCACTGATGAAATACACGGCCCCCAGAACTTCAAAACGTCTACACAGTGGTACACCTCTTTCTCCCTTAGAAATGCAACTAGAAGTTGGCTAAACTATCTGAATAAATATAACAACATATGGCTTACGATATTTACTTTTAATGAATGAACATCTGTCACTTGGACGATTGGGCAAAGCACGAAAAGTATATTATATTCGATGTATTCCATGAGAAGCTAGTGCAGAGCTAGTGTGATGGATTATCAAAGATATATGTACTTGTATAAATATGGCTGTGCTTTGACCAGCTGATGCCAATTCATATTTAAAAGATGACTGATCATCAGTTATATCTAGTTTATGGACAGGAACTATTTAATTCCCAGAATATGGTAATCTTCCTCGGAGGAAAGAAAATTATTAAACACAGAGTGCGTGAGTAACTATCAATCTATTCCTTTAAAGATGGTATATGACTACTAATTATTAACATTTATAAATAAAATAAGAATAGCTGACTTTTATTGAGCCAATGTGAACAGTGAAACTTTTTAGATGAAATTTACATTTTTCTGCTTCTTTGCAATTTGATTTAAGATAATTTAGTAGATATTGCCGGTAACACCAGGAACTAAAAAAGCCATCCAGAGTTTAGCTATATGTAGCATCAATAAATATTTATAGGCTCTTTTGCTATCTCAAGGTACGTTTACAGCTCGCTGTTGACGCGCTCGACGCTTGGCGTTGGCCAATCAGGAGGCTCAACGGCGAGCTGTAAACGTACCTTGACTCTGAAACAACAAAAGATTGCAACATGAATTAAGAAGAATACATCATGTGTATTTCTTATGTTTAAACTAAGCCTGATCAACTAGAGATTCAACAGCTCCAATGACCTTTGGGTCAAAAAGTAACCATTTACAACAATTACAGATGAATGAAGCTACGTTTACAGCTCGGCAACAGACCTTTGGCGCCAGCCAATCACATGGCTCAATGCCAAGCGCTGGCGTTCAAGGTCAAAATATATCTTTCAGCGGCGAGCTGTGAATGTAGATTAAACTTTTCATATCGATAGGTAAGTTTCATTGCCCAGAATGGTAGCAATATTAATATAACAATGGTACAACAATGTAGTGGGATTATATTCATGTTTAAATCTGACATAGATAAAATATAGTATCGATTCGAGCTGTTAAGGGTTGAAATTACTAATCAGAATTAAAATTAAGGTGAACCCAGATAACTATTAGCATGACTACCATTGGAACGTATCATCATTATTCATCGCTTACAAAGTGCTAGATGCGGAGAAGAAAACAGTTAATAAGAACAGAAAGCGAAGTAGGACGGAAATGTGTAGATTCATGGACTAATCTTCACAAGAAAGCGTTCCTCTTAGGTAAAAGTATACTAATATACAACTGCATATACTTACAAACAACATGACTGAAGAGTAGGTAATTGTGTGGGTTATTCATTATTAGCATTGCAATCTGGAATTTAATCCTGTATTTAATAGGTAGTACCACAACAATCTTTTGGCCTTAAATCATTCTATACAATGTTGAGATATACGTAGCAACAACTAGCAAACCAAATTTCACTAAGTGTTGCCAGTCACGATCCTTTAACACCCGACCTCTTGCACCTATCATTGATAGTCGATACCCAAGTGTCCAAAAACAATTGAACAATACATACTATTTATTAGCCACAATTTTAATGCGAATTATGTATCTAAAAATTTCAGGATGTAGAAAATGTATAATTTTATCTTTAAAAAGCCTAACTGAATCTAGGCAGAGTATATACTGGACAAATTACTTTCTTTAGCACCAGAGAGCACCACTTGCTAAATATAGGTACATAGAGTACATTACTTTAGGTCTGTTTATTCGCTTACACTGGTGACACTAACACTACCCCAGCTGCCACTCGCCCTATAACGAGGGTGGAAAGTTCTACACAAACTCACACTTTTTGTCAGTCAAACTATACTTCCGGCAAACGAACAGACCTAATATTTCAAAAATAAAGAATCAAAGCTGGCAACACTTTTTGAGATTTGGTCCTCAATCCCTCAAAGTAAAAATTCATAACATAAAATAATTAACTTCTTCTTTACAACTCTGTTCAAAAAAATATAATATATAAAATTCGTCAAAAGCGTAAAACTCGATGACAGAAAACAATATCTCGAACATATAATAAAAAATAACACTTGCTGCACACGAAGGCGTGGAGAGCGTGAGATTGCGTGGATCACAGAACGTACAAGCGGAGCGGCGGAGTGAGAAGAGAGCTTAGAGTGCGTCGCGATGCCACACCCACTTCTTATTGGTGTGGTCGAACCGGTGAGCGAGCCATTGCTGTTCGAGGAGCTGGTAGCGGCCGGCACTCAGTTCCAGGGGCTTCCCGCGTCTGAAACACCGCAGTGCAACGTCAGGACAATACGTTCAATTGTTCATGCTGCCAAAACCAGACACTTTCCACACCTCATGATCCTGATTAAGTGTAGGCTGTGGCAAGTTGTGCTAAAGTTAAAATACAGGACTATTTTACTATTACAGTAAAACCTCTTTAAGTCGAAATTGAAGGGACCCAAAAAAAGCACTTCGACTCATGAATTTTCGAGTTATAAGTATTTTCATCAAATGATATTTTCCAGACGTGTGGTAAAGATAAGCCTCGCAAACCTACCCCCTCCCCCCGCGCAAGGGTCTATAACCACTTGAAGACAGCTGTTTAGTGAAGGGTCAATGCCTCCAATGGTTTAAAGGACTCCTATTATTTACGCAATTACATTTATCTGCAGAAAAATTAAACACACACTTAATTTTTGACAATGAATAGATTTCAAAATTATTATTTATAATAAATAAAGTGTAAATAAAGTGTGGTGTTATAATAAAAAAATAAATAATGTAACAGAAACGGAAAGATAATTGTTGGCTGTCACTTATACATCATCAAAAGATTGAGAAAAAAATTAAAAAGGTCTAGAAGATTTCTTGACAAAGTCACTAATTTCAGTTTGTTTTTCAGACGGCAGAATATTTATTTTATGTAGACATTTAATAAGTAAACATAAGATTAAATATTACGCAGAATGAAATAATTCAATGACCAATGTTTTTGCCGCCAAATGTTGACTATTTATAGCCCTCTTCACGCAAACTTACTGGCGTCACAACAGTTTGCTTTCTTAAAAACAGGGATTTAACCCTCCACGCCTGTCTGCTGTTTTTTTGTTGTTTGGTTCCAAGAGACCCACTTGTCTTTGAGATAGAGCAGGTAGTGCAGCTGGGGTGTCGTGTTTTTGATAGAAATAATCAAGTGTAAACACTTCGATTTATAAACTGAAATCACATGTTATATTCCGATTTGGGCCAAATATTACATACTAGGCCTAGGGCGTGATATAATATTATTCCTTTCATTAGATCGCGAGACAAAATAATTTTTACGCCCTTCCCTTCACCACATTGTTCTTTATAACAGTGAACACTTGTATTGCGGAATGTTTACTTCCCAAATATTCATTGAACATGTCATGGACCTCATTTCCTTCCCACCCCTCTCCAGAGACCACATGAAACGACCCTCTCTCTCACAGGGTCCTTTTGTTAAGAGCAGGTATAAGGCCAGCTGGTCTGTCCAGTCCAGTTAGGGGGGAAAGTGAAAGTAGGCCGTTGTACCCTCTGCTCCAAAAGTATATACCCTTTTTATACGTAAAATCACACTTTATACTACGAAAATTGTGTTTTACAAAATAATTACTTCGACTTAAACACTGAAAATCAATGTTATTTTTCGACTTGGGGCCAAATATTACTTCGAATTACGACTTATCCAAATTTCGAGTTATAATTTATTTTAACATTAAACACCCTATACTGAGGGCGGGACTTGAGTTTACTTCGATTTATGATGAATTTCGGCTTATGGTTGTTCAATTTAAGGAGGTTTTACTGTAGTGAATAATCAAGAGTAGAAATTTGTTAACTTTGTTTTTCGTTTGCTTGATTATTGACTAGAGGTCGGATTCGGGTAATGTTTTGTACCCGGGTACCCGCTTTAATTACTTGGGTTATTACCCGGGTAATAAATTATTAAAAAGAAAAAGATTTTAATTTTTTTGTAAAACGTTTGAAATTTTTTGCACTGATCCTTCCGCCCTATCCGTGTCCTTGGGGAGAGATACACAACGTCCATACAATGGAAGGTTGAAAACAATGTATATCTTGGCTGCATCCCTTCCATCAATAATCCATCTGAGCAACTCACCAGCATTCTGATAAAATTACCTACTAACAATGAAATTATAACCAATTATTGGTTGGGATTGTTGAGATTTGGGAAATATGAATAAATATTATTCAGTTTACATATCTATAAACAATGCAGCTGGTGATTAAGTGGCAGTTTGACAACAACAACAAATTGAGACCCCGCCATTGTATTTGGGTAATGGCGTACCCGGGCCGGGAACCCTAACTTACCTCTATTACCTATTGACCTTACTCAACCATAAATGCATTCGTTTTGTGCGAATATTTTTGCCTCTTTGTGGTAACTGCTTCCACTTTTGGCTCTACCACAGATTACGAAAAGCTGCTATTTCGCATGTTGTGACAGCGTAAACGAAAACCTAAAATTACGGATAACTTTACGCTTTACTCTCTCACATCAGGTGTGACAGAAATATCATGCTTTCCCAATTAAATATTGTAGGTATCTCATACAAAAAAGTAAAACTTAAAATGAAATCACTCGGAAATAACTCAAGTCAGTTCAATATTAAAATGTCCAAATTGAGTTTTCAATCGGTAGTGCTGCCCCGACTTCTCTCAGATAATAAGAGGTTGCTACTGTAGCATCAACTTTCAGCATCAAGTTGACAAAAATTCTAGTCCAACCACCCAAGAAATTATCCAAATTGATTTTTTAAATGACCTTGGAAGTAGGTACGTGTTATCGTTAGCTTTTAACTGAAAAACTTATTTGACTGGACATTTGATGTCAGTTGACCAAAAAGTATTTGACTGCAATTTCCATCCCTACACATAAACAGTGTGAAAATTATAAAAGAGGTTTGAAAAAGGTTCTACAAACAAGCTTAGCAGTTTGAAACCCAAACCTTTAGACCCGGTTCTGTTTATGAACCAAACCGAACCAGTTCGCACAACCCTAGAACAAAGGTCTACAACTACCACTGCTACGAGAGTGCAACTCACTTGAGCTCCCGGTCCTCCTCGCCGAACGTGTCCAGATAGACGGAGCCCCAGAGGCAGGCGCGCTTGCCGCGGACGACGATGACGTACGACGACGTCACAACCAGGTACACCGCCGTGCCGCCGCCGCAGTCGATGCTGTGCTGGACCGCCTCGCACACGTTGCCCTGCTTGCAGCAGTTCTCCTTGAGGCAGACCAGCGCGCCGCAGAGCAGGCAGATGCTCGTCTCGCGCGGCACGCTGTGGCAGTGTTGGCACTGTTTCTCGTGGTAATACTGCAACAACAGGCGCGATGTTACTCGGTGACCGCCAGCAAAAACTCACCAACGAAGCTACTAAGTTAGATAACAATATGTGTCACAAGAATAGGGTAATACAATTCGGATTACACATTTGAATAGCTCCTAAGTTTCAAAAGCTCACTTTGAAGTCTAAGAAATTAATGGTAAGTATAGGGCATGTGCAAAGCGAAACAACCAGCAGATAGCAGCACAATGCATTTTGTGGGAAAAAGCAAGTTTGTAAGATTAGCGGGCTGTTTGTCGGTCAACTATAGGCGGCGGTGACTTTCATTTGAAAAATGGCGGTTTCAGTCTAATAACCACACATTCCTTGAAAATGGAACTTTAAATGATTATTTACTAGGCGTGGAATTACTTTTGAACGACTATTTTTAACTACACAGGTTTGAACTGCGTGTGTAGCGCATATAGCCCCAGGCGCTGCAGCTGGCGCCTCGCCTTAAGAGACTCAACGACCTTGCGAGCTATGGGGTGAGAGAGGAATGTGGCAGGAGGGGTGAAATCATGTTGAGGGAGAGTAGGAAGCACGGGGATTAGGAAAAATGTGTCTGTATTTTATTTTCAATCACGCTGCAGACCGGAGTGAAAGTTGAGCGCGGATGGAAAAGGTGCACAAATTCGTGTTTTCTTATGATTGAAGTTGTCAGTTAGAAATCATGTAGGGGTGTGCGAATATTCGAAAATTTCGAATACTTCGAAAATATTTGGTTCGAATATTCGATTCGGTATTCAAAAATAAAGTATTCGAAATTTTGAATACTTCGAAAATTCGAATACTCAAATTTTTTTGAATAGTTCATGTTTTTTAATTCAAAATTATCCCGCCATTTCTCAAATAAGAGTGTTTTCAATGCTGCCAACTGCTGCAAAGTCTAAAACTCCAACCGGAAATAGTCGTGGCCGCCAGTTTGATTTCGAGGAAGTATTATTTGTAGGTTATTGTTCCTCCAGGTAGACCTTCCTCATACTCCTTTTGTTCCTGTTAATTTCATCTTTTGTGATGATTAGTGACAAGACAACAATATTATCCTTGCATATTACATCATAATCATAGTACATTCTCACGATGGCCATCTTTCATTCTGGTCATATGAAAGCAGTTTGTTGCTTAAATATATTACGTATTTTAATTTAGGTTCCAATTATTCGATATTCGAAATATTTTTGTCAATTATTCGATATTCATATTCGAAGTCAAAAATCACTATTCGCACACCCCTAATATCATGGAATGTTCTATTATTAGTCCAAGTGATTCTACATGACAAATCCTATCCCATTTTCTTGCGTTATTATCAAGGACAAGTGAATCAGATGGCCCAGTGAGATGGTCATTCTTTCTTCTGGAGCAGCTGGCTACAAGCATGTTTATTTACGTCAATATTTTTGGGGGGGGGGGGGGGGGGGCAATTACCCGATTCTGACTCCAGCATTTATGACGGGTACCTGATTCCTGATTTTCGGACCCGCCGACATCCCTACTACTTACTTACTACTACTAAATAAATTGCATGCAAAGGAAAATATCCCAAAAAGAATTCCACAAGGTAAATTGTTTTGGTGCATTATAATGATACCTCATACTTTTGTTGTTTGTCATTTGTTCTCAAAGTTATGTATTTCTTTACTTTCCCAGAAATTTCTTTCCCATTTTTTTTGTCAATTAGTTCATGAGGCAAATAAAAATTCAGTACAAACTACAAAGGTTTCTTAGCAAATCAATAGAATATGCAATTTTCTGAATCAAATGTCAACTTTATGTCACATAACTGCGATTTTTTAAGCAGGTATGATTTATGATAAAACTAAAGGGATTACGTACTCCAATAATTATATCTAGGTAAACACACAGGTCAAAAATAATTTATTGAAATGCTGTAAAAACACATAAATATTCCCAGAAATTGTGTCTTTATGTCCTACGTTCTATTCCCTTTCCCTCATCATGCATGTAGATTCTCCCGCTTGAAGCGGTCAGTCGCAGCAAGTGCTCACCTGGAATATCCTGTCGTAGAGCTGCGGCAGGCGCAGCAGGCGCGGCTGGTGCCACGTGATGTGCTGGTCCACCAGGAAGCCGCGCGCGCCCACCTGGCAGCGGTTCACGAACGCGGCGTACTCGTCGAGCCACGCGGTGACCGTCGGCGCAGCCTCGTTCGGCCAGTTCAGAGCCACCTGCGGGAAGCACACGACATTCACAAAATGTTACAATGTTTTCAACAGCGTTTGCATTCACACTGTACTGCAACTAGGCTGATGGTGACGGATTAAGTATTATGATGATGATGAAAGGGAGATAATGATGTAGAATAAGTGGGAGGATGGTAGAAAGGAGTCAGTAAGGGCCTATCAGTAGGGAAGGGAACCTTCCCCGTGTTTGCCTCACCAGGGGGGTTATTCTAAATTCCCTTGTCGTCTCGTGTATCAATTGATATGGCGTCACTACCGTGTTAAATAGATAGCAGTGAGACCGTATCAATTGATACGAGACGACAAGGGAATTTAGAATAATCTCCCAGGCAAAGTAAGAAGGGGTACTTTATGTTAGGTTTTGATGATACATACTGGTAACATATACATACCTTAACATATACTGCTAGCATATACGCCAGATACAATCTAACTCAATCTAGTTCAAATTCAATATAACTGTATTGTCAAATAGCAATTGATAGAGTTGAGTTTGATTACATCATTCCAAAAGTGTGAAACACAAAATCGAGAAAGTTGACCTCTAAGGAACACCTCTAAGCCTCTACCTTATATCTCTAACTTCCTCTACTTCTTCTTCTACCTCTAACAGAATTTTTTAGAATAAATGTATTTCCTGCCAATTCTAACATACGGGGCAGTGACGTGGTCAGCGAGAGGACAGGAAATGGATCAGCTTCAGGCAGCGGAGATGAAGTTCTTGAGGAGTGTGAAGGGAGTCACAAGAATGGACAAGATCCGAAGTAAGAAGATAAGAAGTGAGCTGGGGGTAGAGAGATTGGGGTTTAAATTGGGCAGAGAGAGGCTTCGGTGGTTTGGCCACATGAAAAGGATGGGAACAGGGCGAGTGCCACGGCGGGTGTTTGAGTCGGCTACTTCGGGACCACGTAGAGTAGGAAGACCAAGAGAGAGGTGGATTGGAGTTATTAAGGACGATGTTTTGGAGAGAGGGGGAAGTTGGAGTGAGTTGGAGGCTGAGAGACAGTGGGAGGACAGAACAAGGTGGAGGCAATTTGTGGAACAATTGGAAGCGGAGGAAGAAGAAGAAGACGAGGAGGAGATGCCAGGCGTGGCCAGCCGGTCTCCAGTAGTCCTGCGGCCCTAGTGTTGGTGGGAACACCCACCCCCTGACCCATTAAATTGGAACCAGCGGATAGATTATTATTAGTTTGTCCGAAATTGATCAATTGTCTATATGTAGGGGCACTGATTTTTCGCATTAGCGATAAACGCGATAAAAAAATAAATCATTATTATCATGTATCTTTTAAACTTTGTTTACATTTCATGATGTTTCCCAGCATATTCAGCGATATATAGCTATTCATGCGACATAGCTGCTATTTTGGACTCCATATAGTAATTTCACACGAAAATATAAACTTTTGGGATAATTAATTACGAATATTCAGCTGATTGTAATTTCCGACCAATGTTTTTGAAACAGAACTGTGGGTTTCTTGGGGAAAACAGGTGGCTGGCCTTGTAAGTTGCATCCTGCCTTCCAACATAATCTACCAACCCAAAGCAGGCTTTTTCCACCCGCGCCTGCGCAGATCTACCCCTCACCCTAAAAACGACCTTGCTATACAGCAGCTGGCAGCTTGTGACTCATTCATACAGTTGCAATAGTCTTTAACTTGACATAGCCTTGAGAAGGTCGCGCTCGTAAGAATATAAACATGGGATGACAGGGCCTTAGCAAAGAGCACATATTTTGGTTTAGTGACAGAGTGATTTTAATTTGTGGGATTTGCAATTGTCTTCTGTTTTTTTTTATTAATGCTAACAAAGCGCTATTTTTGAGGAAAATTAATACGTAATAAGTGCTTTTTTTTAGGAAAATTAAGGCGAAATAAGCGCTATTTTTGAGGAAAATTAATGCTCCAAAATGCTATTTTTCAATGTATAAATGCTATTTTTTGTGAAAATTAATGCTATAAATCAGTGCCTCTATCTATATGCTATTGAAAGTTCACTGATCAATTCACAGAACTTCCCAGCAAGTAGGTACTGTCATCGAGTAGGACTCACCGCCGCTGAAAACCTCTGCCAGTCCATGCCCTCGGTGACGAGCTCCAGATAATAGACGAGGCGGACGAACTCCGACTGGGGGGAGGCGACCTCGGGCAGCGGCTGCTCGTACAGGTGGTGGCGCAGCAGCGAGGCCACGCGCAGGTAGGGCAGGCACAGGCACTGCACCTGTCAAGCATGCGGACGCATTAGACTAGACACAACACGGGCACCTCATGTGCCAGATGATGATATGCACGACAATGCTGCAGATATAAAAATGATGGTATGGAATCTGAAAAGTAACAAGTTATAAAACTCATATTTTACTCAAGGAAACTTGAAGATTTGTTATAATGTCTTTCCTTCCAGCGAATGATATGAATTTTTTTCGTAATGGAGAGGAAGGCAACAAGAAATGTGAAGATCAGGCTACGGGGCTTGGAACTGGCGGAGAGAGGAGAGTTTAAGTATCTGCGGAACTGGCTAACTAAGGATGGAAAAATAGGAAGAGAGATAACATCAAGAGTACAACAGGCTAACATATTTTTCCAGTTAGTCAGGAAACTTCTTTGGAATGAGCAGTTCCCCCAGAAATGCAAGATACTCCTTTTCAAAAGCTATTTCCTGCCAATACTCACTTACGGTTCCGTAACGTGGGCGATTGGAGGAAAGGAGGAGAGCCAGTTGCAGGCAGCAGAAATGAAGTTTTTACAAAGCATACAAGGAGTAACTAAGATGGACAAGATCAGGAGTGAAAAAATTAGAGGAGACTTGAAGGTTTGGCCACATGAAGCGAATGCAGAGGGAGAGAATACCGCGTCGGGAGTTCGAAGCTGCGAGAAGTGATAAAAGGAGAGTGGGAAGACCGAGGGAAAAGTGGAGAGAGCTGGTAGCAGAAGATGTACAAGAGAGACTGGAGAAGTGGGAAGAAGTGGAAGAAGGAAGGTGGTGGGAAGACAGGAAGAAGTGGAAAAAACTGGTAGAGAAGAAGAACGAAGAGGAAGAGCCAAGCCTGGCCAGCTAGCTTAGGAGTCTGGGCCCTAGTAAATGGTGGCCTCGCCACCCCCCGACCCAACTCTTGGAACCGGGAGGAAGATTATTATTTGTTTCCATTATCTATATATCATTTTTTGCAAGTATTTAAATACCATGGGCGTCCACAGGGAGGGGCAAGGGGAGGCGCTTGTCCCCTCCTAGAAGTCAGGAAAACTTAAAATTTGTGTGGAGTTTTACGTACCTAGTTTCATTTCGTATGCAAAAAATCTCAAATAAATGAATTCCAAAGGGTAAAAAACAAACAAGAACAAATCAAAAACCTGACTTTCCGATTCGCCCGCCGACAGCTCTAACTAGTACCTACAAAAATGCCACAATGTTAAAAATTATAATTAATACACTTTCATCAAAATTTGGTTTTCTAAGAAATGGTTTGGACGTCATCGTTTTGTGTACAAAATGAAGAACCAAAGAGCTCGAAATATGAAGAAGGCTGATCTAATCATTCTAAGTGAATTCAATATTGCATTTGGTCTGCAAGTTGCTTGCTCCCCCACCTCCAGTTCCAGCTCCATCCTGTTGCGCAGCTCCCCCGGCTCCGCGATGTCGCTCCGTGCCGCGCAGTCGTCCTCGAGGTACAGCTGGCTCTGGTCCAGCCGGTGGATGGTCAGCGCGAGCGCGGCCTCCAGCGACTCTGCGCCGGTCGCGCCGGCCGTGCGATACGTCCCACGGTCAGCCTCGCTCAGCTTGCACGACAGCTGCGCGACCACTTGGAAGTACAGCACGTTGTAGAGCACCTTCACCACGCACGAGAAGTAGGCTGCGGAGGAGAACGATGAATCAAGTTATATTGGCCAGTTATTTTGTGATCTATGGGACAGGTTGCAAGAATTTTTCTATTTTGTCTGCTCACAACTTGGATTGGATTAGAATACTCGAGTGCTTAATTCAATACAGCTCTTGGTGTGCGAAACTAATAAACCCAATATAATTATTGTCACTTGTAATTCACATATATTTCAAAAAAAAAAAAAAAAACGTTTAAGACTTGTGACTTGCTTGACTGATTTTTGTTTACTGTTAGGTATTTTCAAAAATGAGACATACATGGGAAATGTATGCATGTTACATTCTTTTATTGTGAACAGTCCACTTTAAAGATAAGTAAATGCCACTGATCAAACTACCTATCTCATTTGATAAAATACAGAAGTAAGAATGCATCCTAAGAAATGGAACATTATTGAGACGATTATATTTTCCTTCACTCGCATTAGAATTGACAAATCTAAAGACCAATTTACACGGAGCAACTTCTTGTACAACTTCTTTACCACACTTCTGTGTCACACTTCTTGAATGGAAATTAGAACATGTTTTAAGTTCTGTGACAGAAAGTTGCGTCGTGTAAATACAAAATTGTATGAAAAATGGGAATGTGACAGAAGTTGTTCAAGAAATTGCACCGTGTAAATGGGGCTTAAGAGGGCTGGGTAGTGAGCGTGGCCTTGAAGAGTTTTTTAATCAATTTTTATTAGGGTTGGGCGAACCTAATTTTTTTTTTTGAACCGAACCTCGAACCGAACCTTTTCAAAAGGTTCGAAATTTTGAACCTTAAACGAACCGAACCTTTTTTTTCAGAAAATGAATTTTTCCAGATAATGTAGTAAAGATAAGCGCGTAAGCACCAGTCACCATTCTCCCCCCTCCCTCTCGCAAGTCAAGTGGCTAGACACTTGAAAACAGCTGTTTGATGGGGTGTTTGTTTACGCAAATATTATTTCTATTTGTATGCAGGGACATTGACATAATACCAAATATAATAGGAACAAAAACGCGAAATATACTGCTCGAAATTTTTATACATTTCAGTATTATTCCAATATTCTTCAAAAATTATCTCGCCAATCGTCATACTGTTTTTGATTTTGCATTGGGTTACAATGAAGTTTGGAAAGCTCAAATATACACCATTATTTTTTAACTTATGCGTGATATCTTCCCTTCATTTAGATCGCGAATGGTGTTCTCAATTACCACTATTATATTTTATTCAATAACCATGAACATACAATATCATATAAATAAAATAAAATATGATGTCAAGTCATTTGCCATCTGATTACTTCTTACATAAATTGCGAGTTCACAGACCTTTCAACAGAGAAAAACAAAACAATCCTCCCTTACGCAGGCAAGGGTCAGGTTCAGGTACCTGCTGGCAAGCAGCTGCACTCTGCAGGACCCAAAAGTACACTCTGTTCCAAAAGTACAACACAGTTTAGATCGCAACAATCATTATTTCATTTTAATACTTCGAAAATTTTACTCAACAAGGAAATAACCTGGACTTCTAAACTGAAATCAATGCTTCTTTTCTAGTTGGGACCAAATAGCACTTCGAATTGCGTCTTATGAAAAATTCGGTTCAAGATTTATTTTAACATGAGACACCCTATAGTGTGACAGGATTTGAGTTTACTTTGATTTATGATGATTTCGGTTTACAGGGGTTCGATTTACCCAGGTTTTACCATTTTACTGCACCACTAAAGACAAGAGGCCAACATTAGACAAATAGTGACAAGATATTGGTCGCATTGTTTGAATGAAAAAGGGCGGGAAAAAAAGGCGGGAGGTTCGAAAAAGGTTCAAAAACAAACCTTAGAGGTTCGTTTTTCGAACCTAGCTAGCCGGTTCGGTTTGAAAACGAACCGGTTCGTCCAACCCTAATTTTTATCAATATCTTTTACCAATGTAATTGTTAACAAAATAGGGCTTTGTACGAGTATTCAGAACAGTTCAATGAAAATAATTTCATAGTTTGGAATAAGTTATTAGTTTTATTTTGTCCAGCAGATGTTTAGTACCATAATTTTACTAATTTTCGGGCACTAAACACCTGTAGGACAAAGTAAACCTAATAAACCATTACAAGCTATGGAATTATTTTCATCGAACTGTTTTGAATACTCGTACAAAGCCTTATTTTGTTAACAATTACATTGGTAAAAGATATTGATAAAAATAGATTAAAAAACTCTTCAAGGTCAAACTCACTACCCAGCCGTCTGAAGAAAAGTTAATAAAAAATTACAAATAATTGCAGCATCAAAACACTTTACCAGCCATCAAACTGGTCTTTTGATATCTGAACAACTGTTGCAACTTGAAATTCTATAGATATGGAGCCCATTTCCATGGATTCAGTATTCTTTTCTCGTTGTCTCGTGGTGTCGTTCACCTCGCGGCAAGTCTACTCACTCTGATCGAGGTGCAGCGGCAGGAGCAGAACGTACTGCACGAGCAGCGCGGTGGGGTCTCTCAGCAGCAGCGGCACCTCCCGCTCCAGCGGCGCCAGGGCAAGCGGCGCGGCAGAGTCTGTCGGGACGCCGGCGGCGGCTTCCAGCACGTGCCACGCCGGCCAGCAAGCCAGCAGGCGCGCGTGCATCGCCAGCACGTGCAGCAGGGCAACTGCAAGGTTCGGTACATCGTTAATAACAGCGGACCAGAAACACAACCAAATTTCATTTTGTTACACTTTCTAGCCTGCAATTGACTCCAATAATATTTCTAAGAAAAAAGGAAAATAATTGCAAATGCATCACATAAAGTTAACAAATCTATCTATTATATATAACAATGATGCGAGATTGAGAACTATAAAATAGAATTGTCATGACTTATCAAACTATAAAAAATCAAGAAAGATAGATCAATAAAGATGCAGAAGCCCATATACATTGGCTTTTATCATACATAACATATAGAGGTGTCTGTACACTACTCTAAATCACAATTGTTTAGGTAAACTCTTCAAAAACAAAATATTTACTATTTAGACAAAATGGGCAAATAATTCTGTACTTCGTCAAAGCTATGTGCATTATGATTCAACACTGCACCAAAACAATTAACCTTGAATCAACATTCCCATTTAAAAAAATATATATTTTAAATTTGTTGGCCCCCTCAGTCCTCAAATGTATTTATGGAGACTCCACTCACTAGTTGACTAGTTAGTATTATTTAATGGCGCTCTACGAGGAGGATATCAGCGCTCCACTAGTTGAAATGACAAAAAGGTAAATGTACTCTGCGTCATGCCGAGGCCTGGACCTGATCCAAGCGAGGTCACCGAGGCTTCACGGTGCCCCGCCCCCGTGTCAGTCCGCACTGCTCTGAGCTCTGTGCAGGCCGCTAGCAAGCGGACTGGATGCTAGCGGGGCAATGAGAGCTCAACTACAACATGCATCAGTAATAGGCTACGGATTTATTACATTCAATTTGCTAAATCAAGGTACAAGTCAACATTTTCACACCAAATGGAACAATTTCGGCATGGAACTAATTTTGTAATCGAAATAACTTACTGTTTTGTTGGCATTTTTCCAATGGTGTAGGTACCTAATAAACTTTTGCATAATATTAACCGGTGTGTTAAAAACACACGAAGTGCTTCTGTAGGTCAAAGAAGGGCAGAAGGGAACACTAAACCAAGGTGGTGAGACTCACCGATGCATGATCGCTTGGGTATGAGCAAGGAGGCCTCGGCCAGGGAGAGCAGCGATCCCTCGCGCTGCACGATCTCCAGCTCGAGGTTCGTCCGCGCGATGGAGCTCACGAACAGGAAGAGTGACTGCGGCGACGGCGTCGCGCTCTTCTGCTTGTACTTGATGTGCGTAGACTCAGTCATCTCCTCCATTGACTTGGCCATCGCTTCGGACAGGTTGCTCACCACCTGCCAAGTCCAACAAGTCGTCAGTCACTCCGACCTCCATTACCATTACACAGACTGATTTAGACAGTTCTTAGTACAAGTCACAGGCAAATGACTGACAGGAGCATTCCAATCTCTTTTCCTCGTATTCTCATTTTTTGTTTCCTAAAATCGAGATATTGATTGCATAAACCAACAAACATGGGCGTTTAATTTGGTACCACACCAAAGTGATGGTTTAAGTGATATCACATAACCTTCCATTACATTCATGAACAGTTATTTATTAAAAATCACTTAAGACGGCTGGGTAGTGAGTTTGACCTTGAAGAGTTTTTTAATCGATTTTTATTAATATCTTTTTCCAGTGTAATTGTTAACAAAATAGGGCTATGGACGTGAATTCAGAACAGTTCAATGAAATTAATTTCAAACTATGAAACTATTTTGATTGAACTGTTCTGAATTCACGTCCATAGCCCTATTTTGTTAACAATTACACTGGAACAAGATATTAATAAAAATCGATTAAAAAACTCGTCAAGGCCACGCTTACTACCAAGCCCTCTTAACAGCCCCATAACGCCGACCCCCATTGTCGACGTCGTCGAGACTAAATCTGTAATGTCTCCAGGAAATCATATTTTTTGTGGCCCGCCATAATATTTAAGTTTTCAATACGGCCCTCAGCCAAAAAGTTTGTCGAGGCCTGCCATAATAATTCTTCATTATTGGAATTTGAATAGGTATATTTTCCAAATTGACATGGAATACTACGTACCGGCGTGGGCGGATTCTCCTTGAGGAAGTTGACCAGGTCGTTGACGATGGCCGGCTGGCTGGCCGGACGCGACCGCACGACTGCGGCGCACTCCCCCAGCTGCGGGCTGAGCGGCAGGACGGAGTTGGCCAGCTGTCGACACAGCGGGCACCAGTACTCCCCTCTGTAACAGTCACGTACACGCGTCAAGTCATAGTCAGTCATCCTCGATACAATTCATAGATGGCTTGTGACATCGTCGTTGAGACATCTTGTTGGCATGTTTCAGAATAGCGGGAATAGCGGTACCTACGTAGATACATTACATAGTATTAATGGTTATATGTGCAATTGTAGGCTCCGGATAAATTTTTATCATCCATTGGAATACATACTCTTTTCACAAAAATACATTAAATAACCCTCCTCATATCTTAAATCTGACCTCTCAAACGTGCCAAGCAATGGCAGGAAACAGACAAAATTATGCTAAAACAAAAGAAGTCAAGAAAGAGTGAAAATGAGAGATTGTAATTATAGTTCTTGTAATTATATTATCTTTTATTACAAATGTATCTGTTTGCTTGATCTATAACTCTAAAAAAATACACAAGAGTAAACAATAGATTAGTAATGGGATGACATAGCTAGTGGTCTATTCTATAACGAAAACGAAATCATTCCGGCCTGGAATCATTTCGGATCAATGAACCCTTACAGCCGTGAAATAATTCCAGGCCAGAATGATTTCGTTTTCATTCTAGAAAAGGCCCCAGGCAGGATGACCCCCAAAAACATTTAAAAAATTATAATGTTCATGGCTGCAGGTTCAATATTCAGAGAACTACTATCTTAACTCCGAAAGAAGGCGAATAGAGTTCACACAAAACGGCTTGGACATCCATAAAAATGTCACTTAAAAAAGCAAAAAATTAGCAATCAAGTAAATAATTGTTATTAGGGGTGTTCACGATTACGATTTAATTGTTCAATTAATCGATTATGCAAATTAAACGATTAATCGATAATGCTTCCAATAATCGTTTATGAGCAAACTGCTGAAAATTCCATTTTCCCACACAAAAATTCAAATAGACGATTCCTAAAAAAAACTGCGCATGCGCGAAGTGCCGCATTGCATTGCCGGTCCGACGTGTGTAGTCGCCTGACAGCTGACCGTCTCGCATACTGTTTAGATGGGTTGTCATAGTTTTCATCGGTTTATTTATCACTCGTTTTATAATAATGGATCAACATTTGAATCCCCAGAAACCTAATACATCCTACGGAACTGTTTGCTGTGTTCCTTTGTGCAAAAACAACACTAAATTTAGCCGTAATATTTCCTTTTATCGCTTTCCAAATGATGAGAAGTTGAAGGGAGATATGACGTATTCAGCGTACTTAAACAAATAAACTAAATTTCAATTGAAGATTATGTATATTCAAATACAATATTTAATGAAATATGTAGCATTTAAACATTGTTTTAAACATTCTCGATGGAATTTTGCACCGGGAAAAGATTCCCCTCACATCTCTACTCTCTAATCATGAATAGGATCGGTGCAGGTAAACACAAGTATTGGGCCTATGTATGGTATATTGTAGATATATTGTACAAGGTATATTGTATAGAATAATAATCAGTTCATTGTCCGTGAATTGTCAGAACTATTGTAACTATTCACTAAAGTATGTCACAAATAATATGTATTAGTAGTTAGTTCAACTAATTTGTACCAATACTTGACTTCCATGAGTAATGACTTGCAATACAATTTTCACTTTCTCACTGCCTGTCAAAAATTTGCTAGCTGAGTTCGGTAAGTAACAATGTTATGAGCACAATGTTTACTAATTCTCACTACTTGTCAAAAAATGCTTCATAAAGATAACGATTAAAATTTGATATTACAAGATCAGTTCAGTAAAAATGTTTACCTTCTCACTACCTACTTGTCAAAAAATACATAATATGGATTAAAATTTACTTCCTAAGCCACTACATTTTCCACATCGTGATGTAGAAAAAAAATATATATTAAACTTGCTAATACTAGATAGGTAATACCATGAGCACAGTTTTGCTTCTCAATACTTGACAAAACATGCAAGTCAATACGATGAGCTAGCGATTTTAAAACTCAAATAAAAATGAGAAATTAGTCGGTATCTTGCCCATCTTACTATAAAGAAATATGCGCAAACACGTTGTCAAGTAACACACAGTGATTAGAGCGATCTATTCATATTCTTTCCTATGATATAAGCATTTGAAACTTGACGTTCAGCCGCGTTCCGCATATAACAACACACGCTATTTAGATGACCTTGTGGAGTCGACACACGGCGGACCCACAGTGCAAGCTCGCCAATCCAGATGGCGCGCAGGGTTTATAATGTTGTCTATTAGTTCACATTTTTTCCGCTAGGATCAACTTGCTTCTGCATCTCATGATCTCATTCATCCAATTTCAAAATGGCTGCCGTTGACAATTGTCTATTTTCAATATTATTTCATTTTGTGCATCCTATTTTACCAAAATATCGGGTTTCGAGTGTATTTTCGTACTTTTCCTTACAATTTATCATTCTTACTATCATTTACCAGTGATAATTGAATGAATTGGTGCTTAAAATGACTTCTTGGAAGTGAAAACACGCGACTCCCAAATGATTGAGGTTAATATTGCCGTCACAAAATGAGATGTTCCCTTCTTCTTTGTGTTCACAACCTATCATATAAAAACGATTTAATCGATTACCTATTAATCGATTATGCCCATCTAAAACAATTCAATAATCGATTTGAAAAAAATAATTGATGAACACCCCTAATTATTATACATTAGGCCATGCACTTAAAAGTGGATTTTTGAAAATAAAAACACATTAGTACAGGGCTGCCGCCACATACAAATTAATATCCTTTTAAAAAGCATGAAAAATCCGTAAAAATCCGTATGCCCATTAAAAACCTTTAAAATGATGTAAAACTCCCATATTTCCAGCACTAACTGGGCCACTTGACAGATAAGCTATTGAATTCCTGGCAACATGGGACATGAGAGAAGGGGGGTTGGGTTCTGGACTGACAGCTGTGGATGGAATGGTAATTTTGAATTCAGAATTATAAATATCTTTCTCCCGTTTCCAACACATTATTCATAATGAGCATAATAAATTTCAAAACTATAAGCACACGCAAGAATAAGGGATGCAATCACTAATCAGGTCATTAACCCACGACCAGCTGCAAACAACTAACAAGTGGATGCCTCAGGCAGCGCGCGCCCCTAGACACTCAAGACATTGCTCAAGGTCGACCAGTTTCCCCACCCCCCTTCCTCCCTCAACCATTCACTCGCAACCATTTATTGGTAGTATAGCTAGCCTACTTACACAAAAGGGTGTTTTGAAACAATCTCTGCACTGAAAATTGTTGGACAGGAAACGAAAATATCTTGTCAAACTATACATTTTCGTAATAAATTTGAAATATTATCTCATTCAAAAGAGAAAATGTGGTTCAACTATGAATCACCAGTATCCGTTAAAGAGTCAACAAATCCGTGTGTCCGTTTTTGTACTCATAAATCCGTAAAAACGGATAATATCCGTAAAAACGGCAGCCCTGCATTAGTACTTTTCCCAAGATAATGGAGTAATTCGAGGTGATTCTATTCTCCGTCTCTTCAGGTACAGCCTCAGGTAATAGATTTGAAAATGTTTGTTGATGAAATGCCAAGGAGACTAAAGGATCAGTTTTGAACCGAGGTCGTGTGCAAGAGGACGGAGAAGTAAACGCCGGGACCGACCTGTCGACGGCGATGCTCTGGTTGCGCTGCTGGCTGCGCAGCGAGTGTAGGTAAGACTTGAGACAGTCCAGGTGCAGATGGTGTCCGCACGTCTGCAGGTAGACCCCACCCTCCCAGCCGAGGCTCACCGAAAGCTGCCACGAGAACTGCGGAAAAGACTTCAAGTTAAACTCGGTCTCTAATATCTTCCCAACCTTACAATGTTACGTAGTGCGTACCTACTCAATATATTAGGTGTGTGTGTCATTTCATGAGTTTGTTATTTGATTGCAAGCTCCGGCTTTCAAATACATAGACATCGAGCTGCCAAATGCGAATTTAATTTATTGAAATAAGCTTTCATGGATTTTCTTGTTCTTTATGTAATGAAGCTAAGCCAGCTTATTTTAAAAACCATTTATCATGCACTGTGTGTCAAAAATACAAAATTATATTTGAAAAATAATTATTTGATTCTCAATTGAGTACAAAACTACAAACTGAACTGAATGTAAATTCAGAAAAAAGCACAAATTTGATGGTATTACAGATTTATAAGATGTCGAGATGCAAAGGCCACGGTTTCCCACTCGCACTGTCCATCTTGTCTTCATTACCATCATCACAATCATTCCGTGGCCATTAGTCTTGGTGCGGAACACTACAGTGACTCACGCTGTCGAACTGCCTGCCCAGCTCCTCGACCCTCCTGTCGAACTCCGCCGCCAGCCTCTCCTCCCCCCTCAGCCTCCTGCGTCCCCCCTCATCGGTGGGCAGCTCGGCGCCTGCGTCGGCGCGCCGCCGGTGCCCCAGCACGCTGGTCGCCTGCACCAGCACGGCCAGCCCCATCGGCTTGTCGGCGGTGGACGGCGTAGTCTGGTTGCAGATCACGCAGTCGTACTCCAGCTTGCTGGCCAGCGGCGGCTCCTCGGCCCACTCCATGCGCGCCCCGTCCTCGTCTACACACCACATTACACGTTCTTTATCACACTCACTCTTATTACAATGAATATTTTCACAGTAGTATAGAAAAGCACCAAAAACACCACTGATTTAAAAATTTACTTAACTACAGTGGAACCTCTATAATACGTTTCTCAATATTGCGTTTTTCGCGTTAATACACTTTTTTTTCATGGTCCTGGCATTCTTCCATAAGAGCCAATGTTAAATTATTTCATTAGTACGTTTCTCAATAACACGTTTTTCTCGTTAATGCGTTCATAAATTTAGTCCATTGAAGTAAATAACTAAGATTAGTACGTTTTTGCGTCGCCATTTATTTTAAAAAAAGATCGCGGCAAGAGCTAATGTTTTACACTGTGCAGTAGCGGCTGGAGCAAGGAATGTGGGTGGGGGAAACTGGTCGACCTTGAGTAGGGGAAGCAATGCAGCCACTTGTTCTCTGCCTGCCTGCCGTGGGTTATGACCTGTTTGCAGCCTTTAGTTTTGTGTGAGCTTAGTTTTGCAGTTTTATTATGATCATCATCAATTACCATTCCATCCTCAGCTGTCAGTCCAGAACCCAACATGAACCTCTCATGTCCCATGTTGTGTGAGGAATTCAATGGCTTATCTGCTGTCAAGTGTTAAGTATTGGTGCTTGAAATATGCCAGATACATCTTTTTAATGGTTTTAAGTGGACATATGGATTTTTACAGATTTTTCAGGCTTTCTACAAGGATATTAATTTGTATATGCGGCAGCCCCTAACAATTTTTTTTTAAACAAGTGATATTTTCGAAATCTGAGCACTTTTATATCAAGTTTCAATATTGCGTTTTTC
The DNA here is from genome assembly GCA_934045905.1 of Leuctra nigra. NCBI lineage: Eukaryota > Metazoa > Arthropoda > Insecta > Plecoptera > Leuctridae > Leuctra > Leuctra nigra. The sequence goes on from OW203770.1 coordinate 24,841,269, forward strand.
GCGGTAATACGTTTTTTTTCTCTGGTCCCTTCAAAAACGTACTAATGAGGTTCCACTGTATACAGTTTTTTCATATTTTTCTTCATTGAGCGAAGCAACCATCTCTAATTGCCACTTCTGGAAACTTTATTTTGCTTTTTATTTTCTTATAGGTAGGTACCTATTTATGGACATTTACTCAAGCAATATGACCTTTCCTCTAATTACTTGAATGATCAAAAGAGTCAAGAACTAAAAATGCTAAAAAGGAGTGGAGGCCGAGAGCCAAGTGAGTCAGCTCCTTGGCTCTCCGCCTCCGCTCCTCCCGCTCCTGGGCCTCCCGCTCCTTTCTGTGCCTCCTCGCACTCCTAGGAGTGGGTGTCTGACAAATTTCAAGAAAATTGATTAACAAATTCTCTTTAAATTTATTTCTTATAGAACACCATTAAGTACTTTTGAACTATGATAAAAAAATGTGATAAGAAAATCAATAAAAATGTCTTAAAACTACTAAATTTAATAAAAATACTTCGGAGATGAATGATCCACTCATCTTGAATGAACAGCGGGACATTTTCTCCAACCCGCACTCACCAGTCTCCATTGCCCGCTCCATGAACTGCTTCTGCTTGCTAGCGAACTCCGCCATCAGCTTCTGCTGCCGCTCCTTGGCTCTCCGCCTCCGCTCCTCCCGCTCCTTGGCTTCGCGCTCCTTCTGCTCCTCCTCGCACTCCTCCTGCTTGCGCGGCCAGAGGCGGTCGCGCGTCGTCGCTATCTCCGCCCTGAGAAGCAAGTGCTATTGTCAGCAGTGCATCGATATACGGGAGTGGGAGAAGATGGGATGCTTATTGAAACGCAGAAAGCAAAGGTTGCTTTTAGTGAAAGGAAAATTCCCGGAACAATTACTAGTTGTGTTCAAAGAAAGTGTTACTGTCATTAAAATGTGTTAGTAATAAAATATTGCTTTTTGTAACTGTATGCAGGGATTGAATAGTACTTTAATGTTTAGAAATAATCGTAGGAGCAATGTTTTATTTTGTAGAAAACTATTATTAGAGTTGTTTTCAGTGTTTGGTAGTTACATATTTTTTTTATGTTCGGTAGGTGTTTTAGCAAATTTTGAATTTCAAATCTCCCGAATGACCTACTTGAGATTAGCTATATTTTCTTGACAGATGTGTTTTTGTAACATGTTCTTCCGCAATTAGTACGTTCTATTTTTGCAAATTCTCACAAAGAGAATTAGTGTTACTATTAGTGGAAGCTATTCAGTTTTAGATACCTTCAATGATAAGCCTGCCGCACACCATCAATCATGCATCCCGCTTGACATGTCTGTTTGATTATGTGTGGGGCTTTTCGTGACAATTGTAGAAATTCTAACACGGACAGAAAATAATGTCACCCGGCTTGACATTCAAGTTGTCTAAGAAAATAAGTTTGATGATAAAGAAAGTCCTTCAGTCAATTGGGAAATAATTAGGGCTGTGCGGGTAGCATATTTGGAGGTCGGGTCGGGTTCGAGTCGGGTAGTAAAAATACGTCGGGTATTGATCGGGTATTTTCGGGTATTTTTTTATTTAAAAAAAATCATTTTTAACGCTTTAGAATAGTATATATTATTTTGTTTTACCATAAACAAATTAAGAACAAGCCTTCCTACTGTTGTTGGTACCGTTGCTTGTACCTGGTCTTGGAGTATTACGTCGCAACAAATCCTTGTCAAATACCTCGCCTTCCTCATCCCTATCCACAACAAACTGATTGGTAGCCTAGTACCGTTGATTGCACCTGCTCTTGGACTATTACGTCGCAATAAATCATTGTCAATAACCTCGCACTGCTCATCACTATCCACAACAAACATATTCATTGCACTTGGCACTTTTACATAATAGAAACTTCAACAACAAACTGTAAATTGGACGACGCTCATATTTTCATCCTTCGGTGTTTTCATCACGTCATTGTCAATTCCAAAATGGCGGACGACCGACTTTACGGCGCATGCCGCAGACTAGTGCAACCCAAGGTCCACTAAATCTTCTCCTAGCGGAGAACAGGCGAACCGCCAAATAAGGTCGTTCCATCTGACGCCATTACGGTGTAAAGCGGAAGTAAAATCAAGCGGATGTAATCAAGTGGAAGTAAAGCGGAAACGGAAGTAAATTTTGTTGAATAACATTGATCGCTCATACTACATTAAAACCAAGACGATAAAACTGATCAATATCAAACAAAAGGTAAACATCAATTTATACTATTTTGTGACTATGCCGACTTACTGACGGACACTGCATCTGACAGTTCAGATGTTAGCTCAGCTGTCTTGCGCGGTCTTGCGCATGCGTGACGTCTTCCAGTTTCCGTTTGGCTCCGCAATGGAGGACACTTTTGTATTTAACATAGTGGAAGTGTGTGCAACGACCTAATTAGCACCGTGAGGTGCTGCGCGCTAGTAGGAGCGGAGATTTAGTGGACCTTGGTGCAACCTAGCGGGAAAAAGCGCAAATACGTTCTGGAGACTTGAGGCGGCAGTTTTAAACTACCCGAAAAAACTCATTTTTCGAGTTTGATATGTTGCTTTTGAGTCGGGTTTCAACTACCCGTTCAACTACCGGTTTCGGGTACCTGCACAGCCCTAGAAATAATAGAACTTTATCTGTGAACATCTCAGCAATTTCTTCCGTGGAGCAGGGAGGAAGATTATTATTATCTCACTCAATGTAATTTGAATGTTGATCGACATTTGCAATAATGAACAAATATTGAAAGTCTCCTAGTCCTGTAGGTGACCCGAGTGAAAGACTGACCTGCAGAGATCGTCCAGGGCGGCTATCCGGTTGAGCACCTTGCCGACGAAGAACCTTCCGTCGCCGATGCGGCTGTCGTCCGGCGTGTCTGGCGCGTAGCTGTCCGGCGCGCCGCTCAGGTGCGAGTGCAGCTTGAGCAGCAGCGAGATGATGCTCTCCTGCACCTCCATCTTCTCCTCCGTCCACTGGTTGCCGCTGCTGTCAAACTGTAGGAAGCAACACTACTTGTTAGCCTTTCGCAGGGCGTGAACGAAATATCTTTAGAAGTCACAAAAGACATCAACGGCAGTAAGGAAACTGCATACGAGATTCATCATTATGGCATTCATATTTGCTAGGGTTGTGCAAACCCTGGTTCGGTTTTCGAACCCCTCACTCCTCAAGTTCAATTTACAAAACCAATATCGAACCAAAAAATAAAAATATATTGATCTGTTTATTAGCGCAATTTATTCAATACTTTATTCAATACTAGTACTGTAATCAGTTATAATCACTTATCTTGATTGGTACATCACATTTCATAAAGTGAAAAGACTGGGAAAGTATTGTTTGCAAATAGGTTTTTTCATGATTAATGAACAGAAACCTAAATATTACATTGCTTTGTGTTAAATTTATGTAATCTCTTTGTACAAATGGAATTATCTTGAATAGATACTCAGTTTTTAAAGGTTTGCTTCGGATGCATAATCAACACACAACCCTAATATTTGCTGATCACAAGATTTGAACCTAATTCCTAAGTAATAAGTCACTTCTAAGTCAGACCTCTACAGGTGTCATGGTAGCCAGTACAAACATACCGTGACTTGTCTCCGCTTCTTGTGCGCGCCCTTGGCCCGGTGTTTGGTCACCAGCGTGGGACTGCGCACCGACCTGCGCACCGCCAGCTGGTGGTACAGGCTGGACAACTGTTGCGCAGATGTGCTGGGCCCGGCTGCAGATGTGGCCACCTGAAGCAATAATACACTAGTATTGTACTTGACCCAACCCAACGGCTGGTGTAATGGATACCTCGGTTCTCGTCAGATCACCGGGGTTAAGCAACATTGAGCGCAGTCAGTAGTTGGATGGGTGACCATTCAACTCTGCCTTGCCAGTTGCTGCCGTTGGGCCAGAGAGACTGGGGTGGTTGGGGGTTAGTGTAACGACACCCCTCCACCTGTTATCAGTCTCTCGACGGGCGTTACACCGTCCTTGGGATGGGACGTTAAAACCAGCAGAGCGCAGGGAGCTAACTACTCACTCGCTTAACATCCCTAAGTTACGAATCCTCAAACAACTTCACCTCCGATATAATGGCGCATCGTCAAAGGAGTAGAGTTGTTGAGGCGGCAGTAGGACTACCAGTCCTGTAACGCCATAGCAAAAAATAAAAATTGTACTTGAACTCGTAGGTTTATTAATTAATTACCTAGTTATTAATTTATTAGTTACCCATACAGTGAGATGTAATAATTACGAGTGCTTGCGAGTGCTTGGCCGTTTTAGAACATCGAGAGAGAAAAATTGTTTCATAAGTGGGTGTAGCTTTGATAGGATGTTCACTTGATCAGTCTGATTGTATATTAGTAGCTTTTAGTACTTTTTCATTTTTGCTTCATGCCTTGTTAATTGGGCGCCGGTTATTCAACAAAACCGCTCAAAACGATGAAATTTCCGATACGATTGGAGACAAAGCCCGGGAACCAATTGATCTCATATTTTAATCAAGATTAGAAAAAGGACAAACTAAAGGTTATCAATTGGCTAATTGTTTCAATAAAATTTTTACGGCACCCAGCGAGACAAGAAAATAGTAAATTTTTCACCAAAAATCAACTACCAAATTATTTCTAATAAACAAAGCAAAAAATAAAAATTTAACAAGAGATAACCCTTTTGTCCTTTATCTAATCGCGATAAAAATTTCAAATCATTACATCAACCCATTCTGTCTTTAATCGTATCCAAAAAAGTGTGTAACAAACGGGAAAATCGTTTGCGCTTCCACCACCGTCAGAAGGTACACTCGGCCAAACAAAACTTGAACGTTGACCAAATTTGAATGACTGCTGGGGTGTTATTCTAAAACTTTTAAATTCCGGATTCGGCACGAATACGATTCACGGCCATATGGATTAACATTGCACCGAATCGTATTCGGGCCGAATCCGGAATTTTAAAGTTTTAGAATAACCCCCCAGGTCATGTCCCATAACCAATCAAAGCTTGATATTAGCATTGAAATGTGAGGTCACCTACTAGAGTGAGAAAATGAGATCGCTTAGACTGACTTCTGATGGTGCAATCTTACATTCATCAGCCTATCAGATTTATTGAACGTTCAAGTTTTGTTTGGCCAAGTGTACCTACTTTTTTTTAAATTATGATAATTTCAGTTTATTGAAAATACGGAGTCATGACGATGCTATGGAGCGAGCCAAGTGAAAACAATCCGTCCGACTCAGGGCGACGATGCTGTTAGTTATTATTTCCTCACCATCTGTTGCGACGGAGTGTCAGTCGACGAAGATGGACCGGCCGAGTAGTCCGACCCTGAGGACACGATCTGGTGGTCCGAGCCGCCCGCTTCACTCGCTGCCGCCGCGCCCTCGCTGACCACCATCGATGACTCGCTGCGGAAACATTGCAGAGCGTGAAGAAACATTAACAACTCTGTCATTTCATCATGAGGAGAGAGAGGAACAACGAAGCTAATGAATATGAGTCATGAAATTATAGTAAATAGCAATACGTACTGATACCATGCTGACAGTTCTCATAAATACCTAAATAAGAAATCTAATGAATAGGGTTAGAAATTCAATCTTGCTTTCAAGTCTTTGAAACACTTTCTACAACCCCAAAATTATATTTAAAATAGTGATAGCAAAGCATGGCATACAGCATAAAAACATAAAATATAGTAATATCTATTATCTATGGTGTTTTGATGTTTCATTCAAATTGTACCTACAATTGATTAGACTGATTTATTAGTTTCTAAAACAGATGCATACATTAATGCAAGAAGTATTAGGTACCTATGCTAATATCATATGTCACATGTCATTATGCAAATACATTCATTGAACAGCTTTTAGCACTGACATAGTGGTACTACTATATTTAACAAATAGCCTAATAATTAATTTATAATTGAAGCTCACAAGAGAACAGATTACATTATGTATCTTCAATTACATGCTTAAAGCTGTCTCTTACCAAAACGGTGCTAAATCACCTGGTTCCACTTCTCATTATGTCGCCATATTTTGTTCTTCCTTTATGCACAGATCAGATTGCTTTGAGAGTGTTCATACCTGTCCGCCACGACCATGGCCCCCTCGCTGAGCACCATCTGCTGGTCCGTCCCCGCAGCTGGATCCTCCTCCAAACCCGCCCCCGAGGTGCTGGCCGTCGTCGGCGTGGTCTGGTTGGACGAGGAGGCCGACGACGAGAAGTACTGGTCCAGCGGCACCATCTGGTAGGAGAAGTCGGCTGGCGGTGCCGACAAGCAGGAGGTGTCGTCTGGGGGAGAGAAATCACACTCAAGCCTTCCGTCATTTCTAATGCCAAGTCTATGACACGTCAACTATATTTTGTGTTAGCGTATGGCAACAGAATATTGGAAGCACAGCTGAACCATTGTTCATGAATACATTTAGAATGTTGAACTATGCCATTTGAATAAAACTAAAATGTGACTGATGAGTCTTCAGAAAAAAAATATAGATTTTTGAAAGATTGCTTTCTGCAAATTTTTGAACCTTGAACCCTTTGCGGTCCCTCTGGCGGGTGAGCCCCGACATTGTAAAAGATTAGTTGTGGACCAATGGCGGTTGTGACCCGACAACAATATTTGCGCTGAAATACCAGCTAAAGATACTACAAACGCAATCTAATGTGATTTAATTGTACTAGATGACTTATTTACCTATTGAGCCAGCGATGTCACGGCCTTCTAATCTAATTCTAAATGCATTAAAGATATTTTAATTTCTGAAACCACTTTCAAAAGTGCAAAATTGCGCCTAGGAAGAAGTTGAGGCATCATGTTTATTACGTTATTTATATGATTCTCGTAGTGATTATTCATTCATGAAATTGACAACAGATACTCAAGAATTTAGTGTTGTTGATAAAATTTCCACCAATGAAAGTGAGGTTGTTGTTGGCAGATGGCCATGATGAAACTTATTTCAATAAATATTCTCGTTACTGTGCATAAACTAGGGTTATTTTAGTGTCGAGTTACTTTAGTATATACTAGGTACACTCGGCCAAACAAAACTTGAACGTTGACCAAATTTGAATGACTGCTGGTCATGTCCCATAACCAATCAAAGCTTGTTATTATCATTGAAATGAAATGTGAGGTCACCTACTGGAGTGAGACAATGCGATCGCTTAGACTGACCTCTGATGGTGTGATCTTACATTTATCTGCCTATCAGATTTATTGAACGTTCAAGTTTTGTTTGGCCAAGTGTACATACTATATTTCAGTTATAAAATATAGTATAAAGTGTTATTTCATCAATGAAATGAGCTATATTAAAACACGTTTTCTTATTGTTGTCAACTTCCCTGCAAATTAAAGTGGACCTAGTGTTGTAACGGTTGAAAGTTTCAACATGAAAGTATCATTTTGAAAGTTTAAAATTGAAACTTTCAAGGGTATGCCTGAAACTTTCAAGAATTCTTGAAAGATTGATATTTTGAATATAGAGTAGGTATACAGGCTTTTTAAAATAATGTTGGTAGTACACCCTTCATGAGGTTGGTCATGTTTGGTGTAGTGGGTATGGTGGTATTTTTGTTGACTGTTGTGCCAACCGTAGGTTTGGAGCGGTTTTAGAGGGAAATTCCAAATATTCATGTCCATAATATTTGTCAAACGGTTATGAATATGGAAAAAGTAAGCCAGATGTGACATGTATTGAACCTTTATCTACATTTTCATCTCTTATTGTCATAACTTTGATCTTACTATGTGGTCAGCATTTGTCAGGCACGAAAATGCTCCGTGCGAGCGACTGACGAGAGATTAAAAAGTAATTAAAAAGTACTTTCGGTACACGGATTTTGGATATGTTGTAGAGGGCATTTTTCTGAAGAGAATGACACAAAATAACCAAATGTTGCAATTTGTTCTGGGTTAAACTCTCATTTGACTGGACTATCTATACTCTTGAAGTTCTCGCCTTTTTTGTTCATAAACTAGTAGGTACCTACATATAAGATTGCCATATTTTTTTAATGAATTTTTTTTCATTTACCTATATGTGATAGGGATATATTGGACAATTGAAAAACTAACAAATTGCAGGTAGGTATGTGATATTTTCCAAAGTTTCATAAAATTTCAAAGTTTCTTGAAAGTTTCAATAAAAGTTTCGATGAAAGTTTCAAAATCTTAAATTTCATGAAATTTTACAACGCTAAGTGGACCTGAACGGAGAGTAGGCCCTAGCGCTAAAGGGACCTGAGAGGGTTAACGTGGTGTTATCACTAGAGCCAGTTTTAAATGGTGATTTTATTTATTAAAATTCGTTTTTCAAGTCATCAATTTCGTTTTTTGTGTTTTTTCTGGAAGAGGGATTTCGCGATTTGTGGTGATATTAAATTGGTTATAAAACACATTGTAATAGCCCCCAGAAACCATAATTTGATGAAAAACATGTATGCCACTTTGGAGGAGGGATTGCAATGGGTTGGTCATGCACTATTAGCACTTAAATAGGCTTGTCTAGAATGGCGTCTTTAATGCTCTGTACTGTCTTTTCCCCAACCCACATTTTCTCTGTATAGATGATACCGTATTAACTCGTGTATAAGACGCACTCGTGTATAAGACGCACCCTTGTTTTGAGAAGTCTATTTTAAGAAAACACTTAGCATGCGTGTAAGACGCAGTAAAATGATGAAAAACATTGTGTGTTTGTATACATGATATCCATCTAAATGTTGGTTTTTCAGCTAACTGAGCTATTTGAATGAAAATCACTGCCAACTTGTTGTACACAAATAGTAATTTCCTACTTCTGAGAAAGGAGGAAGGGGGGTCTCTTCCCAGCAGCTGTTGCTTGCTCTAAGAGGCTTGCACCTGCCTTTCCTCTGCATTCCAAAACAAACCCAACTCCTCTCCTCCCCTTCCATTAAGATCGCCATTCAACAGTGTTTAGACTATTTTATGTCTGTCAGAGCAATGTTTTTCAGACGTAAACATATATTTTGTCTCCTGATCTAAATGCAAGGGAAAACATTTTGTTGCACAAATTTAATATGTTAATAGTGTTGTGACTTGTGTCTAGACACAGTATGAGTAGTCCAGACAGAGTGAGAGGGAAAGGCAGAGATAGACAACATGTGGCAGTCTACCACAGCTCTGTTTATAAACATCCACCTTGGATTTACTGGGAAAAAAGCTTGGTATGCGTGTATAAGACGCAGGGCTGATTTTAGAATCAAAATATTGACATATAATTGCGTCTTATACACGAGTTAATACGGTACATATTTAAAATTTCATGACGCAAAATGTATAGTTTGACAAGATATTTTCTAGGGCTGTGCGAGATTGAAATTTTTCATGTCGAGCGAGATCGAGATTATTTCATAAAAGTCGAGCGAGATCGAGCGAGATATTTTACCTTCGAGATCGAGAATATTCGAGCAAGATTATACTTTTTTTTAAATATTTTTTTTGGTGGAAGAGAAACACAATGCAAATAGTCCAGCCACACAAGAATAACATTTGATAGGTATGCAGAACTCTCTACTTTATATATAAAACAATACAAATCAAATTTATGGACGATACAAAGAAGTTAGCGTGCGTAGTCCTGTAAAAATAGCAAACATTTGGAAATCTTGATGGCTCTTAGTTGATATGCTCGAGACTTGAAAATTCGAGATGGTAATTTGAACAAACGATCGAGATCGAGATAGAGTTTCATATTCGAGATTCGAGAACTTTCGAGACTTGCACAGCCCTAATATTTTCTTTCCCAATCCAACAATTTTCAGTGCAGTAATTGTTCCAAAATAAAATATCCTTCTGTGTAAGTAGACTATTGATGAATAGTTGCGACTGGTTGAGGGTGGAAGGGGGGTTGGGAAAACCGGTCGACCTTGAACAGATGGGGGCGCAAAACAGAGCAGCCTGGAGGCATCATCAACTGGTAAGACTGGTCTGGCTGGTTCATTTTGAGGGTGGGTAGCAAAGTGTTTGGTGAGGGGGAGGGGGTTGAGTGAGTAGCACATGGAAAGAAACTGGTTTCGTTTGTTGTTGTGTGACCTGTTAGGGGGATAAAAGCAGTAATTTTAATAGAAAACCTTTATTTCGTTGTCATTTCGCGGAAAATGTTGAATATCGCGATCAGGGTTGGATTTCGTTTTTTTTCGTGATGTAAAAATGGTAGATTTGGGATCTATACACAATGAAATGGATTTTAGTAAAAGAAAATAGTGCAATCAGAACAATTCGCGAATTCGCGCATCACCATTTAAATATTTAAATGCCAAAAGTATTTAAATAGTATTTAAATTAATACTATAATTAATATATATAATTAAATAGTATTTAAATAGTATTTAAAGTATTTAAATGATAAGTTGAGAAAGCGTCATGATTAGAGACAGGATAGTAATGCAGTATCAATCCTTAAAATAGGCAAAATGAAATGCTCAAATAAGCAAAACATGCAATATCAAAGTACCAAAATAGGCAAAACATGCAGTATGAAAAGCCAAAATAGGCAACAAAATATGCAAAAAAGCGGTAATTTATGAAGTAACCATACACAATTCACCCGCAAATTTAATGTAGATGGTACTCAGCTGGTAACAAAACTTGTTTCAAATTACTCTGAACCCTGTTTGCCACAGCGTTCAGACGATTTTTAAAGGAGAACAAAATACGTTAAATACGAGAAGTATGCAATGTAATATTTATTTCTATGAATTTTAGTGAAAACCGCATATTTTTAAAAAAATCCCTGATTTTTTTATGATTTATTTTATGTAGCGCGCAACGAATATTCATCTCATGCGTGACGTACGTGGTGCGCGGCCATGTGTTCTGAGTCATGAGTCACAGCGCGGCCGAGCACATGGCTATAAACAAAATCAAGTGTGACACTCATCTGTTCTTTACGCAACACGCATGCAGTTCGTGTCCAACACGAGACGTAGAAACACTTCTGTGTCTCATATTGTGCATTTATTTTGTGAACTAATTTCTAATACGCTAACTGCATTATTCTTGCTGTGAATCGTTCACTATACAATAGGATAATGAGTAGAGACAACTATATTACCGCATCAGTTTGAACCAGAATATGCATAGACTGTTCTAGACAGTGTTGTTTTAGTGGACGAGAACGATATCACTGTTCAGATTATATTCGGGACGAAAAGATATAATAATTTATGGTGTAAACGTGGAATGTGCAAACTAATGCCGAGTGATTTTGAATGTTTGTGTTCTCAGGAAAGTGAAACATTGGTACGGTTAGACGGCCATTTGATTGTGTCACTAAAAACCCATTTTTATTATTTTAATTATTTTGTAAGTAGGTATACTGTACTTAACTGTTTCTGTTCCATCCACACATTTTCAAGTTCGTTTTGAAAATACATTTTAATTTGTTGATCAAAAGTAGTGCGTGAAAAACAATTGCCTTTGGGTTGATTGCCCTTCATAGTCTGAGATTGCCAGTGTAATTTATGACCTGCTTGACACGTGGTCGTCACCCCTAGCATAGCCCCCTCGACTCCACCTCTTAGTTTTTACAACGAGTGCCCCACATTCACGGCACAATCTAAACAGGGTGGACAAACAGCACCAAAATACAAAATAAAATAAATGTTTAGTAGCTATCACTGTCACTGTCATTTTCACTGTCGGTTTGGAGTCCTCACTATCTGATGCTTCTTCTTCTGGGTCCAGTCTAAACTAAACATCCAAATCTTGCGTTCACTTTCCGATAGTTGAGGTGATCTATTTTTATTTGGGTTGCGGTATGATACCCGAGGCACTTACTTTTCTGTATTATTAAAACCCTAAAACGAACACTGAGTCATTATTAAATCGGATTATACTAATATTATATATTTGAATTACACTTTCTTCACATCCTGACTCAGTGACTGCAGGAACTCGACTGATTTTCATGTGACGAAAAAATTACGCTTACAACTCATAAACATATCAGGGCCTCTTGGGTGCATTGCTTGGGTGAGGCGTCAAATTCCTGAGAGCTACGCATGCAAGTTTCTCAAGTGTATAATGATCTCATCTAAATTTATTACCTCCAAGCATTTTTATAGTTTAACTCGTAAAACATTCTGAAGATGGAATAATGAAACTAAAATAACGCAACCAATGTCGAGTGATTTTGAGTGTTTGAGTGAATGTTTGTGTCGTCGGGAAAGTGAGACAATTGACGAGGTAAGATGGTAATAGAATGCGTATCTATAAACCCATCTATATGAACGTGATAATTTAATCATTTATATCATAAGATCAATCAGTTTGTATAACGCTAATACTTTGAGACGAAGGAAGCTTTGAATGAGCTTTGGATTTAGCTTTCAAAACAGTGAATCGTTTCGGCGCTTTCTTTCTATTAGGGAATCGGTGTTCGCGGCGATGGCATGCCTTTTCCTTACTATTACAGCTATAAACAAGACACTTTGGCATTATGAAATAGTATGATACTATTATTAGATCTTTAAATTGCATTGTACATCCTAAGTTAGTGCATGAATGAATGTAGACTGACTTGCATGCATGCATACGAACTCACGCGGCACCCATATAACCAATGCATAGCCACACTTGCGACGCCCCAGTGACGTCATCGTTCTCGTAGCGTTGCGCAAGAACGCCTGCCAAGGTGTGTTACGATTTTTTTTCATAACCAACAAGCATGTCTATGTTATATGAACACATACAACATTCTGACACTGAAATATCACTAAACTTATTTTGTTCTCCTTTAAAAGAAGTGCTTTGATTAGATGCAGACACTCTTCCAACTGCAAATGGTAGAGCAAATGTTACCAGGTGCACCATCACGGCAACAGTTCGGGGAGTTTCTGGGAAAACCCGATACTACATACTTCCTGTTTGGGGCAGGAAATATAAATGAAATCTACTAAACTAAGAAAAATGCCGTTATATGCAGATATGCACTATGATATGTCCAAAATAAGCAAAATATGCAGCATTTGGGCCAAAATAGGCACTATTGGAGCAAAAAGCTCAAAATAAGCAAAACATGCCATATCAAAGTCATATATTTGGAAAGCAGGAGTCATGAAATGGATTTATTACTGATATTGCATGCTCTCCAGGCAGTATTTCAAAAACATGCAATTGCATTACTATCCTGTCTCTAGTCATGATACATATTCACCTACGAGACACGCGGTCCAAAGATAAGCTAGACTTTGGAACTCATCAAAGTAAAAAATTCAAGAACTGTTTTTCCTATTCAGCCTCAGTAGCATACAACACAACAACAACAGAAGAGCAGACCCTAAGTTTAAAAGCTTTCAAGACGCTCGTTTAGGATAAACTCGCTATCATTCAAGAAAGAGAATTCGTGAAGTAATGATATTGGAAGACGAGAATCAAGATTACATCCTGCTGAGAATGTTTTTTCAGTGGTTTTCCCTCAGCTAAAAAGCAAATGCTTGGATGTTCTTCCAATATTACCACTGATATTGAAGCACAATTTTAATGACTATTATGAATTAAGAAGAAGTAGGTAAATGGTGAAGATGTGAAGCAGCTGAAGAGAAGAGATAGATGTATGGAAGATCAACGACTCGATTGTTGAATACAGACCAATTATGTACCTATTTTATGTGCTCAATAAATTACATTATTATTATTATTATTATTATCATTTAAAACTGGCTCTAGTTATCACTCAATAATTATATTATTGAGTGTTTTTGGAAAATACAATATTGAATATTTATTTTTTGGGAAGAAAACTTGACATTTTAGTTACAAATTCAATGAGCAGCGTAATGTGCCTTCATAGAAACTTCTCCTTGAAAAAATTCAACCAGTTCTATTAAAAAAAAAACGATCTAAATATTTTGCGCAGAAGCGAGGCAGATTCTCTCACCTATGTTAAGAGCTCGGTTGGGCCTGAGAGACGGCTCCACTGTCACCCACTCGGAGTCGCCTGCAACACAGAGACCACCTCAGTCGCTACTTCCCTCTCTCTCGGAACGTAGTTAGGAGACATACACATAGACCATTTTTAACATTCTAAAGAACGAGTACTATCGGATGCCACTCACTTCTTGGCAGCGATAGGCTATGAAAACACAACCTTACAAGGTATGTATAAGGTGGGGAGATTGTACCCATTAGTATTGTGAACACCCAACAATGCAATTAGGTACTTATTAAGTTACTGTGTATAATCCTAAGTAACTAATACCATCATTTATCATGATTATAACTCACTGTCCGAGCTGTCGAACACGATGGCCGGCTCGGGCTCCAGCTTGACGAAGCTGATGACAGTGCGGAGGTTGCTCGACAGCCAGTCGCTCACATACCAGCTCGCCAGGTCCTTGTCCTTGATCACCGGCTCGGAGCGAGAGCCCGTGGCGCACATCTGCGAGAGAGAGTTCGTTATCGATTGTTCGGTGCTTCTCTTTAACGATTGGAGTGTCGAAGAGGAAGTGTTGGAGAGAGGTGGGGAACAGAATAGGGGGGAGGGAATTAAAAGAGCAAATGAAGGTGGAGGAAGAAAAGTAGAAAAAAATGCCAGGTGTGGCCAGCCGGGTCCAAAAAAATCCATGGTCTAGTACTGGTGGGAAACTCAGGGATAGACTGTTATTAAGAGAAAGAGACGAAATGGAGATTTAAAATTCTTATTTCGGAATATCAAACTACATCATAACTTCTATAATTTTTAATTAATAATTTCTGCACAATATGCAAATTGAATGGGGTAATTCTGCAGTTGGGACCACGTTTCAGTTGAGGACTGTCCAGACGAAGTCCGTACAATCTCGAAGCCCGCGCACCTGTGTGTGCTGGTCGGCCGGCTCGGCGGTAACGACGGCCATCTCCAGGAGATAGACGGTGAGCGCGATGACGTGCTCGCTGACCGAGCGCGCGTGCACCGCCTTGTGCAGCACGAGGAAAGCGACGGCGTGGAACACACGTGAGCGCAGCAGGCGGCGCGGGTCGTCGTACGCCGGGTGACACGGCGCAGGCGCGCGGAACGGAGGCCAGGGCGCGCCGCTGCCGGGCTTTAGCTTTCCGCTCCCGTTCACGCTGCGGCAACACATGTTCATGTTTAAACCAACACAAAATGTAGGTATATCAATTATTAACCATCAATTAAACTTAAAATACAAGACATTTTACATTTTAACAATAAATTAAGCCGCAATTTATTTTCATGCATGTAGCATCATCTGAAATATTTGAACAAGTTATCTTTTCGTTATAAATATTATTCTTCTCCGTAATTTCAGACTGAACACTTCAGATTAACGTATCCTATTCTCGAACATTTTCTTGCGAGTGAACTCATGTCCGCTACTCACTACTCTGTGAAGCGGTCCATGGAGGTCTGGAAGTCCCTGCGGTGGACGGCGCGCAGCAGCACGTGAATGGGGTCGTAGAGCTGCTCCCACACGTGCGCCGTCGGCACGTACATGCCCTGCTGCATGTTGCCGCTGGCGTCCAGGTTGGGCGCCTTGTACTCCGCCACCTGGAACACGTTGCAGGCGTCACACTTGGCCGCTACACAGCGACTTACTCTACGTGCATCACACGTTGTAGGTCAGAGAATAGAAGGTTCTTGAATCAGTCACAGTTTATTTATACAAATCAAATCACATTAACATTTTGTAGGTCATGCGGTATCTTTTCACGAAACTAACTTTCTCCTCTTATTTTCATCAAATAAAATTGTATGTATGTACACTTGACCAAAGTAAAAAGGCTGGCTCTATTGGCACGGCAGCCGTGCCCGCAAGGGGTTCATATTCTATTTACACCAGAGTAGCCGTGTGCGCATGAAGGCGTATTCTATTGACACCAGAATCCACCAGAGTTCACTCCAAGATGGCCGTCCTCTGAACAGCTGTTTTCCGGAGCCTATTTAGACTTTTTATACTAATGCAGAAGGATCGTGACGTTTTGAAAAGTATTGGAACTGGTCAATAATAATTACAATTAGGTCAGGGTCATACGTCACGACCTCAAACTTCGATCTAAACGCATCTGTGCAGCTAAATGACTTCACTTACGCGCACGGTTTTACTTCTGGTGTAAATAGAATAGGAATTCATAGGAACACGGCAGCCGTTTGCGCAAGGGGTTCAAATTCTATTGCCACCAGAGTACACCAGAGTTCACTCCAAGATGGCCGTCCTCTGAACAGCTGTTTTACGGAGCCTATTTAGACTTTTTATACTAATGCAGAAGGATCGTGACGTTTTCAAAAGTATTGGAACTGATCAATAATAATTACAATTAGGTCAGGGTCATACGTCACGACTTCAAACTTCGATCTAAACGCATCTGTGCAGCTAAATGACTTCACTTACGCGCACGGTTTTACTTCTGGTGTAAATAGAATAGGAATTCATAGGAACACGGCAGCCGTTTGCGCAAGGGGTTCAAATTCTATTGCCACCAGAGTACACCAGAGTTCACTCCAAGATGGCCGTCCTCTGAACAGCTGTTTTCCGGAGCCTATTTAGACTTTTTATACTAATGCAGAAGGATCGTGACAGTACAATATGTTCTGACATTTTACTATACTGAGAATCGTGAAGTTATAAAGAGGACTGGGAACATTTATTATCTAATAAAATTTCAGCTATGGGTATGATAGCTCCAGTAAAATATCTTTGACGTCTAGATGCACTGATACGTGTCAGCCATTACACACTGGCAGCTAGAAGTACAACTTCACATTGCGCGCGCATGAGTTAACTGGGCAGACAAAGGAAAAAAACTCTCTATGGGTAGACAAATTCCAACGTGCGAAAATTAAAGCTGGGCAACCTAAAAAAAATAGCTCTATGGTTAGGCAGAATTCAAACTTGTGAAAATGTCAAAATAAAAAATTTCGTCCCCGACCAGATTCGAACCGGTGTACCCTTGCACCGCAGGCAAACGCCTTACCGCCTGAGCTACAAAGCTGCTCATGCCGAGGTGCGTTAAAAACTGCTACATAAAATTACACACAGGCAGGCGTTGCTTACGCGCATCCTACTGCGCAATGTGCCGGTTGTCCCTTTAGCTGCCAATCATTACACGTATGAACATGATTCCACTTTGAACATGATTCCACTTCCCCCTATAGCATAGGAGGAAGTGGATGTACTACGTCACGACCTGAGTGCGGATATGTCCGGTCCAAGTAGCCCCAATAGCCGGCTATTGATGCAAATTAAAAGACCTTGTGTTTTATGTCTACTTAAGTTGCAATATGGTTTCACTAGCATTTGTACTACGTGGCTGACCTAATTGCAATCAATTATTGATCAGTTCCTGTTCTTTTTAAACAGTCACGACTCTTCTACATTAATTTAAGTCTAAATAGGCTCCGGAAAACAGCTGTTAAGAGGACGGCCATCTTGGAGTGAACTCTGGTGTACTCTGGTGGCAATAGAATTTGAACCCCTTGCGCAAACGGCTGCCGTGTTCCTATGAATTCCTATTCTATTTACACCAGAAGTAAAACAGTGCGCGTAAGTGAAGTCATTTAGCTGCACAGATGCGTTTAGAACGAAGTTTGGGGTCGTGACGTATGACCCTGGCCTAATTGTATTGATTATTGATCAGTTCCTACACTTTTCAAAACGTTACGATCCTTCTGCATTAGTCTAAAAAGTCTAAATAGGCTCCGGAAAACAGCTGTTCAGAGGACGGCCATCTTGGAGTGAACTCTGGTGTACTCTGGTGGCAATAGAATTTGAACCCCTTGCGCAAACGGCTGCCGTGTTCCTATGAATTCCTATTCTATTTACACCAGAAGTAAAACAGTGCGCGTAAGTGAAGTCATTTAGCTGCACAGATGCGTTTAGAACGAAGTTTGGGGTCGTGACGTATGACCCTGGCCTAATTGTATTGATTATTGATCAGTTCCTACACTTTTCAAAACGTCACGATCCTTCTGCATTAGTATAAAAAGTCTAAATAGGCTCCGGAAAACAGCTGTTCAGAGGACGGCCATCTTGGAGTGAACTCTGGTGTACTCTGGTGGCAATAGAATTTGAACCCCTTGCGCAAACGGCTGCCGTGTTCCTATGAATTCCTATTCTATTTACACCAGAAGTAAAACTGTGCGCGTAAGTGAAGTCATTTAGCTGCACAGATGCGTTTAGAACGAAGTTTGGGGTCGTGACGTATGACCCTGGCCTAATTGTATTGATTATTGATCAGTTCCTACACTTTTCAAAACGTCACGATCCTTCTGCATTAGTATAAAAAGTCTAAATAGGCTCCGGAAAACAGCTGTTCAGAGGACGGCCATCTTGGAGTGAACTCTGGTGTACTCTGGTGGCAATAGAATTTGAACCCCTTGCGCAAACAGCCGCCGTGACTAGACCTTGAACGCTAGAAGGCAATGTTTTACGAATTGAAAACTAGTATTATAATTGTATGACGCATTTAATCTTATATTAAACAATAAAATACATGTCAAATGACCAGTAGATTGTAAATAAAGTTAATTACAGAAGTAAAAAAGATAATCCCTGACGGGGAATCGAACCCCGATCGTCTGCGCCCTAAGCCAATGGGCTAACCAACCGGCTATTGTTGCCACTGAGGAATTGTTGCGTTAGATGTCTACTTAAGTTGCTATATGGTGTCACTCTAGAATTTGAACTAGGTAGCTAATGTGTTCGCAGCTCACTTGCACGGTCTACTACCGTGTCGTGTTCATAATACAAGGCCGTTTCCACACACGGTTTTACTCTGGTGTAAATAGCATACGCCTTCTTGGCTACACGGCGAACTTCTGGTGTAAATAGAATTTGAACCCCTTGCGGGCACGGCCGCCGTGTGAATAGACACGCCGATGTAAAAACGGTATTTGAACAAAACGGATTGGATGCTAGTCAGGGTCCTGTTCAATCAATCCCTGTTCTTATCACAGAAATCAGGGCTCACTACAGAGCTAGATAAGGTGTAAGCATAGACTTCATAGAATAAGTCATCAAATCTTGGATCAACCTAACGGTTTCTTTCAAACACCGTTTTTACTTTGGCCAAAAGTACAAAATTTATTCGAGAAAGTTCCATAAGGGAAATAAAACACACAATAAGGTTAATCGTATTAGGACATTTATGTGGTTTTACAGATTTTAATTGTCAAAAGTCCACTATAAAAACAGATTCATCCAATTCATTCATCTATTTGGCCTTAGGTAAGTGTATTCTTGACAACTTAAAAAGCTCCAAGAGTGCATAAATCCCCCGAAAAGATTATTCTATTGTGGACTAGATGCAATGCAGAAGACGCTGTACCTCAGAGAGCACGCTCTCGAAGTCCCTGCTCTGTGCGGTGCCGCATCGCTCGGGCATCAGCTCGATGAGTTGGCTGTGCGTCTTGTCGCCCATGCAGAGCAGCGTCACCATCTCCAGCTGTGACGACGCGTCCACCTCGCCTGCAACGCCAGTCACATCGTCACTTCCATGCTCCATTACAACTGAAGCCAACATTTTGACATCAAATCAAAATAATATTATTACGTAAGCAAAATATTATATATTTGACATAGTAGCAATAATTTACTGACAGCTTCTTTCCAATAGTTTCATCAAGTTTAATAGTTTAATCAATAGTTTTACAAGCCAGGGGGCCAATTCTTGAGATTCACGTTTTGAAACCATGTACGTTTTCATCGTTGACAAAGTAAAAAAGTTGAAGGCAAAGCAATAGTTGTCGACTGTTTCAAGTTTTATACAATACAATTGTAAAACGGTTTCAAAACATGAATCACCAGAATTGGCCCCCAGGACTGCATGTTATTCAGCTGACAATACTACCCCATAAAAAACACTCCGTGTAAAAATACCAGCCAAGTCTCTTTAACTATAAAAAAAATAGAAGAAATCTAAAAATTCAGCACTGAAAAGTAGTGATATCAAAAAATTAGCCAAGTCAAACTTAATTTGAAAAACCAAAATATACTTGGCGCATCGGGTATTAATCTAGTATAGAAGTATATGCCAAAAATCATATGTACCTAAATATATAAAATATACCTATAATGCCCTTAAAAACGATGCGCCAAGAATATTTTGGTTTTTCAAATTAAGTTCGACTTGGCCAATTTTTTGATATCACTACTTTTCAGTGCTGAATTTTTAGATTTCTTCTATTTTTTTTTATAGTTAAAGAGACTTGGCTGGTATTTTTACTAGGGGTGTTCAACGATTATTTTATTTAAATCGATTATTAATTCGATTTTCGTAATTTAAATCGATTAATAATCGAATTAAATCGTATTGATATCATCATGTTCAGGGTGGTCATCATATTATCGTCTTTTACGGCAATATTAACCTCAACAATGAAATGTGTCCGGGAAGTCATTCATTTTTACTTCAAATACGCTGTAATGTGCCGTAATTCATTTAATCTTCACTGATAAATGGTAATGCGAATTAGAATAACACACTGAAACTTGGGAAAATTAACACAAACATAAATGTATCACTAAAATATTACGCACACATAGAAAAATGTGGACAGAATGAAGGCAGCCATTTTAGATGTTGTAAAATGCAACCATTTTCAAGGCGGCAAATTCAAATTGATGTAATACGATTATTGTACTAACATCGATTAATCGTTTTGAATGTCATAATCGATTAATCGATTCGATTAAATCGTAATCGTGAACATCCCTAATTTTTACACAGAGTGTTTTTTATGGGGATATCACAATTTTTTTTAGTTTATTTAAACAATTTGTAACACATATTGAAACAACAATGACTAATTCCTTTAAAAAAATAAGCCAGTTCCAATTTGGTTACTAAGAAAAGTTGCGTTTGGTACCAAAATATGCTTAAAGTGATATTCCATGAAGAAAAGCGAAAGATTTGTTCCAATCGGTCCAGCCGTTTTCGAGATATGGCATCACTTCCGGTTATCAAAATGGCGGCTGAAAACACTCGACGTAGAATTTGTTTATATAAATGTTTTGTATCATTATAAACCTTGTGAATAAGTAGTTATTGTAGTAAGAGGTGATTAAAGTCTGATTTTTCATTTTTATGACGTCATTTACGGTTTCAGTAATAGTACATTTCTGTTTAGACTATTGTATTTTCATATATATGACCGTCCGAATAGTTTGACGCTAGTTTCGTTCCGATCGGTTCAGCCGGTTTCGAGATATGACGTCATTTCCGGTTTCAAAATGGCGACTTCCGGTTGGTTTTATAAAAAGGCACCTCAGACGCCAAAAGTGCACATGTGGTAAAAATTTCAGATCGATCGGTTCAGCCGTTTAGGCTGTGGCGGTGATAGCGGTGTTTCCTGATATCTGAATCATCATCATCATCTAAAGAAGAAGAAGAAGAAGAAGAAGAAGATGAAAGTGATGTAATTTCACTGTTTTCACGGCCCTCTAGCTCGCAAATGGCATAACCTATTGTTCCCAAATTTGGTATATGTGGTGGGGTGGGCCATAGCTCGAAATTAAGATATTTCACAACAATGTGAGATTTTCCAATTTTATGATCCAGTAGACCAAAAATGCCATGTTGTTGCTTACAGTAAAAGTGTTTGGTCTGCTCCTCGGTTTATTAGGCATTTACGGTATGTTGAGTGACTGTGAGTGTACAGTACGACTTGGCTGGGTGGAGCGACCGCTCCACTAGATATTTGTTTGTACTTCGTATGAGTCAACAGGATGATTATAAAACTGAACTTTACAACTTGTCAGGAAGAAACTGGTAAGCTGATCATACAAGCTATTACACATTACTAGACCAAGAACTATCTGTGCTGTGTGCTGTGTACCATTTCAAAAACTAAAAACTAAAATCAAAACGATGCTAATCATTACACAACTTATTGAACAGTTCTAATCAATGTCGAATTAAAATTCAATTGTCATCAATGTCACATCCCAATCCCAGATATTAATTTATAATTTACTTAGTGCGTTTAAGGTCGCACTGTCCTGCAATTAGGCTGTGGTGACTGATGAATGATGATTACGATGATAATGCTAGGGATGAGCTAGGACAGAGCATGCGCATGTGAAGTGTCTCGCCACTCACCGAGGTTGGTGCGGATGCACATGAGCGTGGCGAGGAACGTCAGACAGGACTCCAGCATGGGGTTGTCGTGCTCGCCGTCCGCGAACGTGCTGCTGGGGCTCGGCGTCGTGATGCTCATCCACTCCTTCACGTGGAACCTGACACAAGTGCACAGTATGTCAGTACACATCACGTGCCATACATTCGTTTTAGTTCACGAAATTTATTTCGAATGAAATTTTTTGGGGGGGTAAAAGTTTTAAGAGTTACAAAGTACACATCATATGACTTTTATACTTAATAGTAATAAAATCTTGAGTGTTTTGCTACACTAATACCATCTAGATCAGGGGTCGGCAACCTTTTTCGTCAAGGAGCCAATTTCCCAAAAATTAATAGATTAGATAATAATGGGAGCCGCAGTAGAGGCAATCAAATATACCTAAAATACTGAAAATAATTAATTGCATGACTAGTTTATTTTTATATTTTTGTGAATCCCCCCATTTGTTGCCCATCAGGGCGTTTTTTTTTTAGAATATCGACAATTTTAAAGTGATTTAAGGGTTCTCAAATGATTAAACTGAATCAAATAACCTTCCAATTGTTGCCCCGCAGTGCGTTTTTTAGAATTTCAACAATTAAAAGTGATTCAAGAGCTCTAAAATGAACAAATGAATCAAACAACCATCCTATTGTTGCCCCGCAGGGCGTTTTTTTCCGAAATTTGGTATTTTTCGATTTCAGATCTTTATTTAAATTATAAAGAGCCATTCTAGAACCACTAAGGAGCCGCATGCGTCTCCGGAGCCGCAGGTTGCCGACCCCTGATCTAGATTTTGTCATCAATAGATCATAAATCTCTATGAATAGATCAAGTAAAAAAAAATAGTAAAGTACTCTTGGTGAAGAATATGTTTTGCTAAGTATTTGAAAACTGTAATAAATTATAATTTGTTAAATGAGAAATATTCTCACAAATGTACAGATAAAACTACTGAATAAAAGTGAAATTTCAGTTTAATCAAACATTGTACGCGACAATATTGTTAAAACTAGTTTCTGGCAAGTTCATATTGATGTCCCCTTATCAATACGCAAAATACAAAAATCACATAATAACACCACTGTGGAAATACTCCAATAGAGATGGTCAGCACTTGAAACTGAACATGTCCACGAGTAACAGGACTCACTTGTCGATGATGGTGGTGAGGAAGGAGTCGGGCGGAAGCTGGGTGGCGCAGATCTGCAGCAGGTAGAGGTCGGCGTCGACCATGGAGTTGCAGAAGTTGCACTGGATGTACGTCATCGCCTGCCCCTTGATCTGCAGCCCGTTGCGCACCCACATGCCGCTCAGGATCTCGTAGAACGCAACCTGCGACACAACAAGCAAACCAGCATTAAAATGAGGTCCATCTCTGTTCGGCTGAAATGTTGCTATTAATTAAATTAATTGCTTAGAACCAACTGCATTTTATATATTTTCTACTAGGTATTATGGTTCTGAAAGTTATATTAGTTTAGTTTTATTATCCTCTTTGACTTGATCGGCTTAATCGTTGCTTTTAATTAACCCTCCAAGTGCCACTGTCGATTTTTTCGACACTTCGTAAATTTGGGGCCCTACATTTTATTTAAGGGCGCACAGAGTATTTTTTGGTGGATTTGTGTATTTGACCAATAGTGGAGCAATTGTTGATCTGGATCAGTCGATAAAATTACTTTAGAAGGCCATGAAACAAGATTCATAATGATGGCGGTGAAATCTCGCCTATTGTTACCATGTGTGCAATTGCGCATGCGCATCAACAGAAATCGACGTATCTTTTATTCTATTGCAGATAATGGACCAATGGTGATGGGAGGAGTCACTGTAGAATAATAGTTCTCTTTACTCACACTAGAGCAGCACTGTCCATATAGTGGGAGAGGGACCAATCAAACAAGTGGGGGAAAGACAGTTGAATTTCAAAACGGATTCATTTGCTTTTTGATTACTATTGACTACTGAGCTATCACAGCCTTCTTGACGGTCACGGCCCACTCATTCTGTCATCCGTTTTATTCGTGACGTCACATAGCAAGATAATGACTAGAATAGTCATTAGTGTATATAAATACAAAAAAAAAATTGTGTTTGAATATTTTTTGGTATTTCTCAGCATTGTAAATAATATGTATTTTGATAAAAACGATTATGGTCTTTAGTGATTATTTTGTACAAATAATTTGGCAAAATACTTTTTTATTTGAAATAAAATTTTATAAGATAAATTATATTTTTAATCATTTGGAGAAAAAAAATGCAATGCACTCCTATGATTCTGTAGTGTTCTGCAACTTTTAAAATCGATCCCAATATTGTTGAACAATTATTTCATCTTCAAATTAATTTTCCCAATTAAGTCCACAATTCTGCTAAATAGGGCTGGCACTATACACTTTTTAGCCCTGGTACTTGTAGGGTTAAAATATTTAGCTGACAATGAAGCATTAATAATAGTTTCTTTGTAAAACATACTATGGCCAAAAACGCAATATGCCGGCCGAGTTCCTATGGGCCTGCCCGGTCCCAATAGACTGCAATAGACCTGGTTGCTAGGTAGCATACCTCAATCTTGTTTATCACTGGTGCACATGCAATTTTTCAATAGTTTAATCGTATTATAAACTTAGTTCAGTAAGGTAGATATTAAAAAGAAAGACAGAAATTGTATAAAATAAGGAAATTTTATCAATGAAGATATTGATTACATATTATTTATATATATACTGAAATCATCTGTGCACCAGTGAGATTTTGGATGCTAAGATTTTTAATGCAGTAAAAATCTAATATTTCAAATAGCAACATATTTATTGGTACCTCACACTATTTTTACAATAAAAAGTGTACATTTTCATTTATAAATAATTATGAAATTATAAATCAGTGTAAGTTTTGGCGGAAAAACACCATCCCGAGGAGTGATGTCATATTTTAATAGTAACCATGGCACCATGTTGGTTGATCTAAATGACATAACTTGCCAGGACGGCGATTTCCCGCCAAAATTTATACTGATTTTCAATTTCATATTTATGAATGATAATTGATCATTTAACTTTAAGTGTGAAAAAACTGTGTATTACCAACAAATATGTTGTTATTTTGAATTATAGTTTTTAATATTTATGCATATTCCCGATTACAAATCCCAATCGGGCAAGTGGAACATGACAATGTTAATTGTTATGGCTACAACCAATCAAATTATTTTTTTTTGTATACTGACAGACCCTTAAAAACCATAATATTATTAGGAAGAGTCCTTGATATTTTTGTTATTATTCGGAATTCGGAATGTGGATGAAAATCTTTGCATTTAAAAATACTGGAAATCTTCCTGCCATTTAGAATCTGAATTGTTTGTCAACAGTCCATAATGTGTAATCCAAGAAAGTAGGTGGAAATCTTCCTGCCATTTAGAATCTGAATTGTTTGTCAACAGTCCATAATGTGTAATCCAAGAAAGTAGGTGGTACTGTGAGCTCATTAATTGTTCAAGTACTTTTTGTTGAATGTGATTGGAATATATTAAAACAATCATACTTGGGAGTAAACCTATAAACAAGTTACTACCAAGGACAAAAATATCTTTATTTTTATGCTTTAGAATTTGCAAAGGCTCAAGTATTATTCGTCAATGAGAGAACGTTGACAAATATAAGTGACAACTTTTGCCATTGCTGCTTTCTGTACTTCTCATACCTCTTCCAATATCGCATTATTAACCCCCACCATTACATAAACAATACCAGATATCACAGCTTACAAACGTAACGAATTTAGCAGCATTGTAGAGCTAAAGAGCCTTAGATTTGGTATGTAGTGCCATGCACTTAGGGTTGCCATCCGTGCGGTTTTACCCGGACATGTCTTCTTTTTGGCTGGCTCTATTGGCACGGCAGCCGTGCCCGCAAGGGGTTCATATTCTATTTACACCAGAGTAGCCGTGTGCGCATGAAGGCGTATTCTATTGGCACCAGAGTACACCAGAGCACGGTCGCCGTGTGCGCAAGAAGGCGTATGCTATTGACATTAGAATCCACCAGAGTTCACTCCAAGATGGCCGTCCTCTGAACAGCTGTTTTCCGGAGCCTATTTAGACTTTTTAAACTAATGCAGAAGGATCGTGACGTTTTGAAAAGTGTAGGAACTGAACAATAATCAATACAATTAGGCCAGGGTCATACGTCACGACCTCAAACTTCGATCTAAACGCATCTGTGCAGCTAAATGACTTCACTTACGCGCACGGATTTACTTCTGGTGTAAATAGAATAGGAATTCATAGGAACACGGCAGCCGTTTGCGCAAGGGGTTCAAATTCTATTGCCACCAGAGTACACCAGAGTTCACTCCAAGATGGCCGTCCTCTGAACAGCTGTTTTCCGGAGCCTATTTAGACTTTTTATACTAATGCAGAAGGATCGTGACGTTTTGAAAAGTATTGGAACTGATCAATAATAATTACAATTAGGTCAGGGTCATACGTTACGACCTCAAACTTCGATCTAAACGCATCTGTGCAGCTAAATGACTTCACTTACGCGCACGGTTTTACTTCTGGTGTAAATAGAATAGGAATTCATAGGAACACGGCAGCCGTTTGCGCAAGGAGTTCAAATTCTATTGCCACCAGAGTACACCAGAGTTAACTCCAAGATGGCCGTCCTCTGAACAGCTGTTTTCCGGAGCCTATTTAGACTTTTTATACTAATGCAGAAAGATCGTGACGTTTTCAAAAGTATTGGAACTGATCAATAATAATTACAATTAGGTCAGGGTCATACGTCACGACCTCAAACTTCGATCTAAACGCATCTGTGCAGCTAAATGACTTCACTTACGCGCACGGTTTTACTTCTGGTGTAAATAGAATAGGAATTCATAGGAACACGGCAGCCGTTTGCGCAAGGGGTTCAAATTCTATTGCCACCAGAGTACACCAGAGTTCACTCCAAGATGGCCGTCCTCTTAACAGCTGTTTTCCGGAGCCTATTTAGACTTTTTATACTAATGCAGAAGGATCGTGACGGTACAATATGTTCTGACATTTTACTATACTGAGAATCGTGGAGTTATAAAGAGGACTGGGAACATTTATTATCTAATAAAATTTCAGCTATGGGTATGATAGCTCCAGTAAAATATCTTTGACGTCTAGATGCACTGATACGTGTCAGCCATTACACACTGGCAGCTAGAAGTACAACTTCACATTGCGCGCGCATGAGTTAACTGGGCAGACGAAGGAAAAAAACTCTCTATGGGTAGACAAATTCCAACGTGCGAAAATTAAAGCTGGGCAACCTAAAAAAAATAGCTCTATGGTTAGGCAGAATTCAAACTTGTGAAAATGTCAAAATAAAAAATTTCGTCCCCGACCAGATTCGAACCGGTGTACCCTTGCACCGCAGGCAAACGCCTTACCGCCTGAGCTACAAAGCTGCTCATGCCGAGGTGCGTTAAAAACTGCTACATAAAATTACACACAGGCAGGCGTTGCTTACGCGCATCCTACTGCGCAATGTGCCGGTTGTCCCTTTAGCTGCCAATCATTACACGTATGAACATGATTCCACTTTGAACATGATTCCACTTCCCCCTATAGCATAGGAGGAAGTGGATATACTACGTCACGACCTGAGTGCGGATATGACCGGTCCAAGTAGCCCCAATAGCCGGCTATTGATGCAAATTAAAAGACCTTGTGTTTTATGTCTACTTAAGTTGCAATATGGTTTCACTAGTATTTGTACTACGTGGCTGACCTAATTGCAATCAATTATTGATCAGTTCCTACACTTTTCAAAACGTCACGATCCTTCTGCATTAGTATAAAAAGTCTAAATAGGCCCCGGAAAACAGCTGTTCAGAGGACGGCCATCTTGGGGTGAACTCTGGTGTACTCTGGTGGCAATAGAGTTTGAACCCCTTGCGCAAACGGCTGCCGTGTTCCTATGAATTCCTATTCTATTTACACCAGAAGTAAAACAGTGCGCGTAAGTGAAGTCATTTAGCTGCACAGATGCGTTTAGAACGAAGTTTGGGGTCGTGACGTATGACCCTGGCCTAATTGTATTGATTATTGATCAGTTCCTACACTTTTCAAAACGTCACGATCCTTCTGCATTAGTATAAAAAGTCTAAATAGGCTCCGGAAAACAGCTGTTCAGAGGACGGCCATCTTGGAGTGAACTCTGGTGGCAATAGAATTTGAACCCCTTGCGCAAACGGCTGCCGTGTTCCTATGAATTCCTATTCTATTTACACCAGAAGTAAAACCGTGCGCGTAAGTGAAGTCATTTAGCTGCACAGATGCGTTTAGATCGAAGTTTGGGGTCGTGACGGATGACCCTGGACTAATTGTATTGATTATTGTTCAGTTCCTACACTTTTCAAAACGTCACGATCCTTCTGCATTAGTATAAAAAGTCTAAATAGGCTCCGGAAAACAGCTGTTCAGAGGACGGCCATCTTGGAGTGAACTCTGGTGTACTCTGGTGGCAATAGAATTTGAACCCCTTGCGCAAACAGCCGCCGTGACTAGACCTTGAACGCTAGAAGGCAATGTTTTACGAAGTGAAAACTAGTATTATAATTGTATGACGCATTTAATCTTATATCAAACAATAAAATACATGTCAAATGACCAGTAGATTGTAAATAAAGTTAATTACAGAAGTAAAAAAGATAATCCCTGACGGGGAATCGAACCCCGATCGTCTGCGCCCTAAGCCAATGGGCTAACCAACCGGCTATTGTTGCCACTGAGGAATTGTTGCGTTCGATGTCTACTTAAGTTGCTATATGGTGTCACTCTAGAATTTGAACTAGGTATCTAATGTGTTCGCAGCTCACTTGCACGGTCTACTACCGTGTCGTGTTCATAATACAAGGCCGTTTCCACACACGGTTTTACTCTGGTGTAAATAGCATACGCCCCCTTGCGCGCACGGCGAACTTTGGTGTAAATAGCATACGCCTTCTTGGGCACACGGCGAACTTCTGGTGTAAATAGAATTTGAACCTCTTGCGGGCACGACCGCCGTGTGAATAGACACGCCGCTTCTTTTTTGGGTGTCTTTTTTTGTCCGGGCCGCTTTTTAGGAATTTGACGAAATGTCTGGGTTTTTGAATTTGTTGTTACATATTTGTAAAAAATGCCATTCATGAAGTAGTTATGAATTAAAATGAATTATTTTCTCCGAATTTTATAGTACAAAACGCATAGAAATAGCTCAAATTAATTTTTTAAATCCAAATTTTTCCCGGGCCTGTGCGGCCCGGACCCGCATGCTGCTGGAGGGCCCTCCCCCCAGACCCCCCATTGGTGTCGTGAGCAAAGTGTTTTCCCCAGAATATCGTTTTTGGAGAGCACATTATACAATTTCCTTCTCGAGGTCTGATGTCCTCTTTTTCGAGTCATGGCTTATGGCAACCCTACATGCACTACACTTGTTATGCAGTTCATTGAAGAATGATCTACTTAGATCACTTTCGCAAAAGTACCTTGCCATATTTCAAGAAACTGTACCAATGTTCCTCTCCATACCATAGACAGGAGTGGATCATTGCCGTTAAATGAGCAAAACATATTTGAAGGGTACGTACAGGTAAAGAACGCTTTGAGTCCATTTATTGAAAACATTAGTTTAGGTGTAATCTTGCAGTGATTTTTATGAGCTTTTAAGCCCCATTTAGACGGTGCAATTTCTTGAACAACTTCTGTGTCACAGAGGTTCTGCTCGTGCGCAGTATCACTTTTGAGATGATAAAGGGAATCTGCACATGTGCAGAACTTTTGTAACACAGAAGTTGTTCAAGAAATTGCACCGTGTAAATGGGGCTTTAGAATATACCGTCGTTTCTTTTAAATATTGCATAGATATTGCAATATAACATAGATACAAGTTTCAACAAAAACTTCGATTATCTCAGTTTCATCTGAATGTGACTCCCTTCAATTGATATTGGGCCGTCATGAATCATAGCTTCGCGAGAACCGAATGATACTCCGGCAGCCGGTAACAACATCCTGCATGGATTCCAATCCTCAACACTTTCGCGACATGACTCACGCACGGGGCAGTGACTTGTGCAGTGAGATCACGGCCACTCTGATGCGGAGTCAGCTGACACGCGACACCTGCACGTCTGCACCGGCATTGCATGCGTCATACTGCACTAGAGGCAGGGGAAGAGTTGCTACCCAGACCCCTTGTAGCGGCGAACTACCTTTTCCTGACATACATCAATCCCCGATAATTTTGACCCCCCCCCCCCCCCCCCCCCCCCTCTCAAAATAAAGTTCCTACGCGCCTGCATGGGGGCATTTGCAGGTGTTGACGACTTTGCAGAGAGTCAAGAATTTGGAATGAAAATAAGCAGCGGCAAAGTAACGGGACGCTCGCGGTTCTTCAGCTCTCATACTGGAGTACAGAAAGCGCAATATGTCATGTAATTCTTCACCCTTACAGAATATCATGATACCACCACTCGTACAGGAAGCTCGATAAGTTGCCTATAGGCAGCGTGTTTAGACAACAGATGGCACTGCAAAAGTACAGACAGAGCCACCTAATCTGTGGGAAGGAAGCTTACCTTTTGGCAAGGCGTCCAAGTCGCTGCAGTTATATGTTATGTTGCTGCACATATTACGCATTATCAATTCTTAAAATTTACACAAGTTTATCTAATGTTTATTCGCCTACAAAATATTAACAACAAAGTGTTCAGAATTTCACTGAATCTGATCACAATATTAATTTGCGCGACTTAGTTCTGATTCCGAAATATTTTGAGTACATTTGTTGACATCTGATCGGTTGCTAGGTCACGGCCAATGAGAAATGAAACAGTTGACGATCTTCCCACAAATGTTGCTAATTTCTCTCACTCGTGGCGAACTCTCGGTTGTCAACAGAGGATGACTTGAATATCTGGTTTTTGTCTGTCAACAACGTCCATCCACACAAATATCTACTCGGTGCGATTCAATCATAAAAATATCAATACTGTTATTTCCTATGATCTGTGTGATTTCCCAAACTACTTAAAAAACTAAATAACTAAATAGTACTAAATAGTAAACGAAATAGTTTAAACCTACTCCAAAATGTATTGTAACAATTGTGATATACCCAAGTGTACCATCCCTAAGTGAGAGATTCACTAAATTTCCATCATTATCAAATTGTGATATAATCAATACCAATGAAATCCAAATGCACCAACCAACTATATTTGTTTTAACTGAAAGTAAATTATTAGTTCCGATAAAAGAAAATTGGTTCGATCGACATAACATTGACTTCCTTATCTGTGTGATCTATCTGGGGCCGAAGAACACAACCCAGTAATTCAGTCATCCCTCTGTTGACAAATAACTATGGGTTTGCTATAGGCAACTTTACGAGCTTCGCTGTACGAGTGGTGGTATCATGATATTCTGTAAGGGTGAGGAATTATCATGACATACTGCGCCGTCTGTACATCACGACCTCGGCTACGACCTCGAAGTGTTAAATACGATTATTTTATGGCATTATTTCGTATGTGAGATTAAATGTGCGTCCGTCTCGCTTTTTGTTTGTTCGCGAAGAAAATCTTTAAAAAGACACTTTGGAGAACCGCGCGCGTCCCGTTAGCTTCCAAGAGGCCGATCGAATGGAGCCTCTTGCTGAGGATACAGAGTATTGTTGACAACAAACGCGCTACTGACGAGGCGGAAGCGTCTGTTATCACTCTCCTCTCTGTCAGTGGCATTGAATCGCATCACACGGCTGATAAGCTCTTGTCAGCGGTTCACGTCTGTCCAGCATGTGAGATCTCTTGCAACAGCATCAGCAGGCAGCTGCATGGGAATCGATTACATCAATAGTTCTGCAACTAGACTACTGGCGACAGATAAATCATTATGATGACGAAGGATGGACGGTGGGAACGAGACGGTCTTGGTCTATCAGCTGGGAACCTTTCCATCATTTGCCTCTCGTCTGAGGGAAAGACGGAATAAACTGAGGAAGAACGGTCGGGAGAAATAGTCCCCCCCCCCCTCCACCCCCTGGAGACGTAACACTGTTCGGCATGTTGCCGAAAGGTTCCAAGAGGGACACAATCAACATCTGAATGAGTGACTCGACAGTATTCATTAATGCAGTTCATGTTCATCAATCATCATGCCATTGCCAGACGCCTACACACAGCCATGGACGTGTTACATCCAACCAGATGGACAGAAACACATCACAAACATCATAGTATGACCATGAGAACAATGAGGCAGACTTCCAAGATATTATTATTTGTTGTATTTAGTCGACCACCCCAACGCCCTCGTCGTCCAGACTGGGAAGCAGTTCTTCGAGTGTTCTGCCCCGGCATCAGGCTCATGAAGGCGGATACAGAAGACAGAAGGTGGGAAGGAGGCGGTCGTGGCCTATACGTGTCCAACATATTTGCCTCTCGACTGCGGACACCATGAAAATGATGCTAACCGTAGGATTCCCGTCCTTCGGTCCTTCCCAACAGTCGCCCCTGTAATCGAGAGGCAAATGCTGGGACGGGCGTCTTTACCGCAACCTCCCGATCATTACACAGCTGTCCAGCTCACTTTCTCGCTTCCCCGTGCAGAGATCTGACCACGGCACGGTGGCACGCCGCTGCTGATCACTCAGTACTCAGTAGTCCACGGAGCGCCGCCGAGAGCAGATGTGGTAGCCGGCCGGAGTTACTAAACCGTTAGCTCTGACGTCGACTACAATAGCTGTATCGCCGGTTAGCACTCGCGGGTGACGTCATTCACGAGTCAATTGTCGGTTACAAGTGACGGTAATTACCAACATTCCGAGTGGCAACGTTTACCAGAAGCGCAGGATCTCATTTCATAAAGAAGAAGGAGAACCTCAATCATTGTAGGTGTAGTGTACGGCAGTTTGGTTGAAAATAGCGACAAAGCTGTTGTCCTTTCAAAACAGTCTCCATCTGTTTTATATACTTATTTGATCTAAAATATTTCGAAGAAACTTTCGGTAATGAATTGAGCATTTTATTTATTTATACTTCTTTGTAACTTCAACAATATCTTCAAAGAGTCGGTCGCAATCCCCCAAAAAGTGGCGGTTTCGAGCTTTAGTTTTAAATCGAGGCTTATCTGAAATTCTATACTGTGAATATTTTCCCTGCATAGGTGCATTCTTCATTTCGTGGTGTTTTTCGAGACTTTTCTTCACAACTAACAGAATATTAAAAAATCAAAGATTCGGCGCACATTTAAACTCACTACACGAAATAATGCGCCACTCACTGGTGCCAACTGATAGACACGGACCACTATAAGTATCAAATACGAAATTATCGTATAATAATTGCAATTAACAGTTCGAGGTCGTAAGAGAAGTCATAATGTACTCCAGGGGGTGGCATTATTTCCTACAGTGACATTATGTGTGCCTACTTTTCAATTTTTTAAATTCATTTCGTGAAGAATTTAAAAAAAAAATCACTTTATGAAGGTACACTTTTCACTTCGGAAATACACAGTATCACAGGTTTTCGAATATATGAGATATTGAGGTGTTACTGGAATAACAATTTCAGAGAAATGAGGCAATAAAACTGAAATGATATAACAACAGTACTTTCATCAACTGAAACGCACATGACAAGTGTAATGCGGTCCTTCAAGTCATGTGGCAGTGTTGATCTTTCGCGGGAGGCTGACGTATTCAGGAATCAAGGTCTGTGATCGGGAGGAAGTGCGAACCGTCTATTACGCTCTTGTGCTAGATCAAGGCAGCGATAGTTCCAAGCACGATCACACTTTTGTGAAACACACTGGAATAGATGCCTATAGACCGTGAATCTGGATTAGACAGGATGAATTGCGACATATCGCAGTTATACACACATTTCTCTGCCTTCTTGTGGGGTAAAGATTAAAAAGAGAAAAGGGCCATGGAGCCTACACCAAACGAGAAGGGAAGTAGGATCCACACAAAAAGCCTTCATTTCTTGCCAAGTTACCGAGTTTTTATCATTGAGCTATTTCCCTTTCCAGTCTTGTACCTCCTCGATACGACAAACCTCTTCAAATGTAACTTCGAAGTACGAGTATGCAGTCCAACAAGAGTCCAACAGGCTCCAATGACACTGTTAATTTACATAATTTAATATGTAACAGTCGAGTCAAGGGAAGAAAGAATAATATTGCCGCGCTAGCAATCGCCGTGTAGCTTATACCGGGTGGCGCAAAAAAAATCCGCCTGATTGAGAGGTCACTATATCGAAACTATTATAGATAGGGTTCTTAAATTTGTACACATATTAGAAAACATAGCAAAATTTAATATGTGCAAGTTTCAAAAACATTACTATTGTAGGAAAAAAGTTACAGACGATCAAATTTGGTTGTCAAAAAATTGATTAAACGGAGCTCAAATAACGAGCGTCGAGAAAACTTCCAATGGCCGGGACGCTGTTTCTTCAAAACTACTTACGATATCAAGCTGAAAATTTCAAATTATGTTGAAAATATATTATGATCGATTGTGTAAAAATTTCAGTCGATTTGAATGAATGGAACGAAAATAATGGTATCTAGAAGTTGAGCGTAAAATCAGAAAACGAAGATTATTTATAAACTTTTATTACACACGTAATAAATGTGATTCTTTTCCCACTATTCTGTTTTCAAGCTCAACTTCAAGATTCCATAATTTTCGTTCCATTCATTCAAATTGATTGAAATTTTTACACAATCGATCTTAATCTATTTTGAATATAATTTGAAATTTTCAGTTTGATATCGTAAGTAGTTTTGAAGAAACAGCGTCCCGGCCATTGGAAGTTTTCTCGACGCGCGCTTTTTGAGCTCGGTTAAATCAATTTTTTTACAACCAAATTTGAACAGCTGTAACTTTTTTCCTTCAATAGTAATGTTTTTGAAACTTGCACATATTATTAAATTTTGGTATGTTTTCTAATATGTGTACAAATTTCAGAATCCTATCTATAATAGTTTCGATATAGTGACCTCTCAATCAGGGGGATTTTTTTGCGCCACCCGGTATAATATGCAGTCACATTTCATTTTGTTTTACGCCATTTGTATGACAACATTTGACAAAACTGTCCGCATTGCAATAAAATAGAGACATCTTCGTTAACAATTGAGTGGAATAAGTTTGCAGTTGCCTCACACGACGTCAGCAAAGAATATGCGAACGAAAGAACATGTGTCGACTATTACGAACTTTAATAAGAATAAGAATGCACCCAGTCGATATTCCTCGAACGATGGGGTTATCAACGAGAAATGAACTGTGGAGCAATGCCGTGATTATTTTGTCACGATGAAGAGCATTGACCCAGAACTCGCCGTACACGCATTGATATTGTAAATCAAGAAACCAGATGCAACAACAATATAGAACAATTCCTGCGGTCTTGTCTGCTCAAATGATTTTGAGGAAGGCAAGATAGAATGCCAACTGTTTCTTACTTGTATTTACCTTCGCTTTTTACGATTTAATTGATCTTCAAAATCAAATATATTATGGCATTGAGCAGAATGCGGAAAATCGTGAAGCAATGCGAAATGAGAACAAATCGAAACGCACGTAAAAGTAAATGACACAAAAAGCAACAGGTGGAAAAATGATTACAAGCCCTCGTTTTGTTGTTTCTATGGTCCAATTGAGGAGAAAAGTGTTGCTATTTTAGTGAAAAATCAATGTCAACTGAAAAATTCACTACGTCCAAATACTCCGCTCATAATCTAACCATATGATCCGAAAATATTACAGTACCTTGCTAATGTTTTTGTGTAATAATATTGAGGGCAAGGTGTGGGTGAAAAGCTGCATAATATATGGAAAGCGGCATGTTTAAGAATTAGATGATCATCATGCGTAATTTTAGCCGAATTTAGGCGGTAATAAAACGTTACAAAACCATGGATAACTAATAAAACAGAATAGAACAAAGCAAGAAAGAAAGTTTCGATACAATTCCAAATATGAGAAACCTACAACATAAAGTCTAATGGGAAACAACCAATAAATGTCAACGAAGTAAACATACGAAAATAATTTTATTTTGAAACTGTAAAAAACCTCGGGCGAACAGAGTAAATGCTGTTATCAACCTCTCCTCCCGCCGCTGAGAATTAATCTCTCCCCATGACAGCCTCATAAAACACTTCTCCAACCCAGGTCCAGAGCGATGGTGCGCACGTGACGCCGCCGTCCGCGCCATAGCATGCTCGCCGCCTGGCTGCTGGTGGTCGTCGCGGCGGCAGGCGTCGCCGTCTCCCCCGCCGCCGCCGTGGAGTTCGAGGACGTCGTCGACATACTCAACTACGGGCGCGCGCTCTCGATAGCCGTGTTCAAGAGCTGGGACGTGTTGAAGGTGAGGAAGTCAGACGGCAGTTAGCTGGAAACCGCCCGGGAAATGCCGGTTTCCTTGGGGCAGAGCAGGTATTTACCCGGGAAATGTGGAACACTACGGAACAGGTTTGGCCCCGAGATAACGATCTGAACTTGTCGGGGTTCGATTCCCGTCGCCGTCCTTCCCGTCTGGGTTCTTCGTGGTGTTCTCTCAGTCGACAGGCAAATGCTGGGAAGGTGTCCTACAATATAAGCCACGACCGCTTCCTATCCACATACCAGTGCTAAACTGCTCGTATGCATTTAAAATACCTACACAGGTTCGTGCAAGACCAAGAAAGAGGGAGTAAAAGCAGATGATATCAAGTCAAGGCATGAGTAACAAGAAATATATAGCAAGAATATAAATGTGCACATAAAGTTTTCCTCTTTTAGGGTATGTAAATACATGTTTTACACGCTTTTGTTTTCAAAAGTCTATTTTGATGTCTGGTCAACTAAACCTGAATGGAGGAGTGTTTTTGCATCTCCAGGGAATTTTGTCAGCTTTTAGGTAAGCTTTAACAACATATAATTTAGATTTTCATATTGATTCTTTTCTCCTTTCCTAGTGGCATAATATGGCATACAAATCCATTTTTCGTAAAAGTACTTTGGAATGGAGTAAATAGGCGCGGCCCGTATAACGGTGTATACTTGCATTCCGCAGGTCCAGGGTTTGATTCCCGGGACCATCCTTCCCGTGCTTTGTGCTCTCCCTCAATCAAGAAGGGGTTCCCTACTAATAGGCTTTGACCGTCTACTTCCCACCATCCACCGCCATCATCGTAATCATTCACTCGTCGCCGTCAGCCCCGCTACAGAATGCCTGATTCTTGTCGCCTGATCATGAACGCTGCTTGCTCCAGGAGGTGACCGAAGACTCGGACGAGGAGTCGGTGGACCTGCCGCTGCTGCGGACCAAGGAGAAGCGGGTGATGACGCGGCTCGGCGAGATCAGCCGCCAGATCAACCTGCTGGACCTCAAGATGCAGACCTACTCCACAGGTGGGTGGAGACGAGACCAGTTGAGCGGGACAATTCCGAATTTCGCATTTCAAAACGCAAGTATCGTTTGGACGGATAAGGAATACCACTTGAATAGAGGTAACGTTAATAAAGATGTGGATACTCGTGTGCAATACCGTACTTATTTTCAAATACGATTGCTAACTTAAATATGGTACACACACTCGATGAACCTTGGATGAAAGCACGAGTAATGGATGCTTTCTCATGGGCTGAGGGTGGACAGCTTTGCCTCTGCTATTTGGTCATGATCGAAAAATCATGACCAAATAGTGTGCCCTATGTATTAGGAGAATAAAAACGTTGGTACGGGACTACCCCCCCCAGCATAAAATTTGATTTTGGAACTAGACTTTCTGATCACACCAATAATCTGCTTCATCTGCTGGCTGCCAGAGGGTTTCTTTGACATTTATTGTGCCAAAACAATTTGAGGCAAGAACCAAATGTGTTTCTTTATTAATAATTAAACCAGCAACAATTAAAAGTGTGAAGCTCTTCTCAGTTGGAACAATTTGATTATAAGGATTTGGCTCAAAGAAAGAAGCGGTAACGGAATAACTTAAGGTACGTCGAATGTCGAAAGACTAAGGCAGGAAGTGGCATGACGTTGCAGTTGGTAACTTATCCGCCCTGCCTCCAGGTGCCATCAACGTCCTGCTGCGCGAACTGCCCAGCAAGATCCGACTGGAGATCCGTCTGGATGCGTTCACGGACCTCATCTCGCGCATCGACGTCGCCAACCGCCAGCTGCAGCGCTACATCTCGTACAACAACAACACCGACGCGGCCAACTGGAGCCTCGAGAGGCACACCGTCGAGAACTTCGCGGAGTCCGTCGTTTCACACCAGGTAAGAATCAAATCAAGTAGTTGACGTTACATGTTCACTTCCAATGTGTAACTCCAGTGGTCGAGTTCAGTTCCCGAGGGTTCCATAAACCTCCCACAAGTAGGTTTCCTCCTGTACCGCAGTCGAGAAACAAATAACTTAAATTTCAGTTTTCCACCTTTCGTTCTTCAAAAATCTTCATAGTCATCCCCAATCATCTTTATAATCATGCATGGACATGAAATGACCTCTTTATTGAGCCACAATTGTCTGCATAGGGCAAGTTGGCTCAGTAAGTAACCGTCTAGACGAGGTCTTGGGTTCAATTTGACTGAGGTTTCTCATGATTTGCACTAGTCCAGACGCATGGTGGTAAGGTTCCCTACTAATAGACCACAACCACCTTCTTCCCAGTGCCCATCCTTACACTCTTCGTCACCATCTCCTAGTCGCAGCGCATACCGCCGCTGAACGAAATGTTTGTCCGCAGACGAACTCGGTGCGCAGCGTGATGGAGCGCGTGCATCTGATGATCGCGCCCGAGCAGACCGGGGTGCTGGGGCGCGGGGTGCTGCACTTGCTCAAGGACGTCATGCAGGTAACACACATCAGGAGGCCGCCTTCATTGTTCTCGCTTGACAATCTTCTCATCTCACCTGAGAAAATTGTCATGCAAGAACAATGTTGTCATCTAGTGGAGCGGTCGCTCCACCCAGCCAAGTCGTATCGTACACTCACACTCACTCAACATACCGTAAATGCCTAATAAACTGAGGAGCAGACGAAACACTTTTACTGTAAGCAACAACATGGCATTTTCGGCCTACTGGATCTTAAAATTGGAAAATCTCACATTGTTGTGAAATGTCTTAATTTCGAGCTATGGCCCACCCCACCCCATATACCAAATTTGGGAACAACAGGTTTTGCCATTTGCGAGCTAGAGGGCCATGAAAACAGTGAAATTATACCCCTTCTTAAAGCTATCTGATGATGATGATGATGATGATGATGATGATGATGATTCAGATATCAGGAAACATTGTTGACAGGGCCACAGCCTAAACGGCTAAACCGATCGATCTGAAATTTTTACCACATGTGCACTTTTGGCGTCTGATGATACCTTGCCTCTTGTGATTTTTTGTGCCGCCATTTTTAAACCGGAAGTGACGTCATATATGAAAACGGCTGGACCGATTAGAACGAAATTAGCGCCATTCGATTTAGATGGTCATCTATATGAAGTATGTTACTTTAAAATATAATTTTCTTATATTCTAAACCGGAAGTGGCGTCATACATTTGCAATATTTAGCTTATTTCATCAAATTATACTTTAAATACACATATCATTATCTTACATTGTAACAAAGACAATACAAAATTATAATTTCAATACACAGTGTTCTCGGCCGCCATTCCTGAAACCGGAA
Source organism: Leuctra nigra (assembly GCA_934045905.1). NCBI lineage: Eukaryota > Metazoa > Arthropoda > Insecta > Plecoptera > Leuctridae > Leuctra > Leuctra nigra. Next base: position 24,881,108 of record OW203770.1, read on the forward strand.
GTGACGTCATACATCGAAAACGCCTGTACCGATTGCCACTGAACTAGCTCCTGTATATTCATTTTGCAATCTATTTGAAAAATCAATTGGGATAAATGAATATACAAATTAACGGTACCGGAAATGGCGGCAGGAACCACTAAATGAAACCGGAAGTGACGTCATATATTGAAAACGGCATGAGCGATTTGACGGAAATTAGCGCTATTGAATTCAGATGGTCATTCATGAAGTATCAACTAGATAAAACTTAATTGTTTTCTTATATCCTATACCGGAAATGACGTCATAAAAATGCTAAATGACGTCATTAATATTCTAAAGGACACTAAATTCACCACTTTATACTTTTAAATAGATTTTAGTAAACATACATTGTAAATAATTATAAATTCAATGTTGCAGTGCTCTCGGCCGCCATTTTCTAAAACCGGAAGTGACGTCATATAACGAAAACGGCTGTACCGATTGCAACTAAATTTTGGAATTGTGTAGGACTTATAATTATGAATTCAATACAACATTAATTTCGGCCGCCATTGTTAAAACCGGAAGTGACGTCATATATCGAAAACGGATGTACCGATTGCAACCAAATTTTAGAATTATGTCGGACTAATATAATTATGAAATAAAGACGACATTATTTTCGGCCGCCATTGTCAAAACCGGAAGTGACATCATATATCGAAAACGGCTGTACCAATTGCAACCAAATTTTGGAAATGTGTAGGACTAATAATTATGAATTAAAGACGACATTATTTTCGGCCGCCATTGTTAAAACCGAAGTGACGTCATTATCGAAAGCGGCTGTACCGATTGCAACCAAATTTTGGAAATAGTATGACTAATAATTATGAATTCAAGACGACATTCATTTCGGCCGCCATTTCAAAACCGGAAGGGACGTTATAATATATCGAAAACGGCTGGACCGATTGTAATTTCTTAGTACCTATCCTAATCGGTTGAGGCGTATTTTTTTAAAGAAATAGTCCTTGCTCGGACATGTGCTACAAGCTGTATGAATAAACTAACAAAAGAAGTGATTTCCCAGAAAAAAACACTCCGTGTAAAAAAGGCAGCCAAGTCTCTTTACTTAAAAAAAAATCAACACCGAAAAGGAGTGATATCAAAAAAGGAGCCAAGTCAATGACATTTCCAAATATTTAATCGTATCTTTGAAATAGAAGTATAAACACCGAGAAATACTTTACAAAAGGACTTGGCGCATCGTTTTTTTAAAGACATTTTTCTATTCATAAGCATATGCCATTTATATACAACCGTAATTTAGAATTTTTAGAATAATAGGGACACAACTTTCAATTACATATTATACCTACATACCTACTGTAAAATATTTTCTATTTGAATATGTACGCGATGAAACTTGTTGCCTATATTTGTAATAAATATACAATAGTTATCTTCATATTATTGTTTCGTGGTCAACATAATTAAGTCTCATACGTTACACCTTCTCACAATGAAATACATTTCTATTAATAAACATTTTATAACAATACATTTCACAAAGTACACAGTGAAGTCACATTGAACAACTATTAAAACCATAATAATATATACCATATAATGGTATAATATATACCATAATAATATACTTCCATAATATAATAGTGTTCTATAAATAGTTAGTAATTATTTGACAACTTTTCATGATTTCCCTCAGTCATGATCAAATTATGAAAAGATATCCTTCTAATATCACCATATTAACAGTGCTATAAGAATATATATGAGCCCACTTCCTTGTTATTTAATTCTACCTCCCTTATTATTACTTATATTACAGCATGACATCTTTCTTCTATCGCCATTACAAAATTATAAAATAGCCATTACCAAAAGTAGCTTGATTCATAGATCCTGGCTCAAATAAAAAGAGGAATATGTACCTACTTGTTAATAATCTTTCCACTTTTAGGATAGAATGATGTCTTTAAAAAAACGATGCGCCAAGTCCTTTTGTAAAGTATTTCTCGGTGTTTATACTTCTATTTCAAAGATACGATTAAATATTTGGAAATGTCATTGACTTGGCTCCTTTTTTGATATCACTCCTTTTCGGTGTTGATTTTTTTTTAAGTAAAGAGACTTGGCTGCCTTTTTTACACGGAGTGTTTTTTTCTGGGATTTTTATTACTAGGTACACCACTGGTATAATGAGTAGTGAGGGCCTAATGAGAAATGATGGTCAGTTTCCACCACTAGAATCCCAACCTTCTGGAATATCATTGTCTGATGACGACTTAATCAATTTTCATCTCACAAGTCCCTTCTCACATATTTGGAAAAAGATCTTCAGTATGTATTCAGTTCGTTGGTACATTATACTCCAGCCTGAACTCCTAAAATGACACAATAGTTCAATTTGAAGAGATTACCACAGTCTTGTTTGTTTTGCAAAGAGATTAATTACAGAGTGCTGACGTTTTTAATAAAGTGTAGCAAAATGTCCAAAATCCGGATGAGCAAGGAGAAAGAAAACCAATTCTAACTCGCCTTGGAGATTTAGCTGTACAATCATTGGATAAACGATTCAAATGACATTACCCATAATGTCAAATAGTTGGTTTTCGGAGATAAAAACAACAAATGATAGGAATTGAAGAATTTGGCAGTAAGACTTCATTTAAAACGTCCGTACACGTTTCACATCCGACACAAACGCGCAATTTGACAGATTGCCGAGCCATCAGTCCGTCATCATCATCAATGTCCAGCTGACCACTTACATCATCGTGGACAGGAAGTACGTGATTACCGCGTCACAACTGTGGTACATTGTCCATGAACCGAAACAATAATACCAAGCACTTGCACTAATGCAATGCACTCTTCATTTATACACTTCCACAGTTTCCATATCATTGCTAACGGAGCCACGAGAGAAGATTACAGCATGAAGTTTATTCCAGGGGGGAGCCAAAAGTCACTTTGTAGTCATACTTGGATTTTATGCTTGAATTGTAAAGCTTTAATCGATTTTTATCAATATCTTTTACCAATGATTTGTTAACAAAATAGGGCTGCTTTGTACGAGTATTCGGAACAGTTCAATGAAAATAATTTCATTGTTTGGAATAAGTTATTAGTTTTATTTTGTCCAACAGATGTTTAGTGCCATAATTTTACTAATTTTCAGGCACTAAACGTCTGTAGGACCAATTAAACTGTTCTGAATACTCGTACAAAGCCTTATTTTGTTAACAATTACATTGGTAAAAGATATTGATATAAATCGATTAAAAAACTCTTCAAGGTCAAAGTCACTACCCAGCCGTCTAGACTATTGGGCGAATATTAACAACAACAAACTGAAGCGACCTATACATGAGGGCAGACAAATAAAGTGTTTGTCTGCAGACATTGAATGACCTGACCTAGCCACGTCGCACTGCGGAGCGTGATTCCTGCAACCCCCCCCCCCCCCCCCCCCCCCCCCCCCTTCCCATGCGTCATCGCCAGAATCCGATTAGACACAGAGACGCTGCAACATGAGCTATGCGATGAGTGAAGATGAGCACAGACAACAGAGCTGTTTCTAACGGAGTCAGGCGCGCGGATTGCGTGTACAGAATCACCTTGGAAATCTCGACGGCATTGAAGAGCATCATAATATTATTACAGGTTGAAATGAAAGCCATTCTACATCGTACTGAACTCTCATCTTCTTACAAATTGAATATCGGAATATTATCATTCTTTTTCCATAATTTCTATGTAATTTAATAGAAACCTAATGACCCATATAATGCTATTTTATGTCTTCACGAAGGAGCCATTTTTCTGTATGACTACGACCTTGAACCGTCCGGACAGAAATAAGTTGGATAATTGTGAACAGTTGCATTGTTACTATATGCCTTGCGCATTTACGTTATTTGCAAATCTTATTCGTGTATTGAATATTGTGACGATGAGAGATTTGATACTTAGAAAATACCGACTTATTCCATTTGGTAGCAGATGGCAGTGGCGCTTGCAAGTTAGTTCGGGGAGGTTTCTCTGTCAAGTCTACGTCTACGCTACGTATTTTATTGTATATTTCATAAATTTTAGTAGTTTTCGTTTAGCTAACTTTTGCTGCGACTTCTCACTGACCTTCCTAATATATTTGGCAGGGGTGATTCCATTGTCAGGATAACGCGGGACGGTCCAGGAGTCCTAACACGTGTCAAACAATGCGCCCACGTGGGCTCTTTGTCACGACTCCAGTGCAAATTCCTTCGCCTAGATAAGGCGATGTTGACTTCCTCTTGTCGCGATTGTTTACTGTGAAACCGAGTAATTCCAAGGCGACGAGACGCCGACTTCCTACCGCCTTGTTGACGGCAACACGTGGCGGTTGTGACAATCACATCCGCCAATGTCACGCATGTGCACTCGACCAGCTGGTGCGCAGCATGCGAGAAGGAACCCCGTGTGTTTGAAATCGTTCGAATGCTCGTATAATCGAGTGGATCGTTTTGTTCGGTCTGACGTCACATCGACTCGAATCCGCATGGAATTTGACTCGAACGTACAATAGGTGCCCATGGGACGGAAAGTGAAAATATTATTGTGATTTTTAAACAAGCTGGACACCGTTCCTCAATAAAACGTGCTAATTCAAACGGTCAAACGACTGCTAATTATCGTCAAGTATTATAACAAGTATCAAGTATCATAACAAGTATTACTACTTGTTATGTACTTGTTGCTACTTGTACTAATACCCTCATTGCATCATTTCAGCTGCAATGCAATGCGTCACAAACATGCACTTATTAGAGATCACAATTACACTTGTTCATTTTGGTAAACATTGCTCTGGTTCTAACAGGTGTCAAATGGAATTAACAAAGAGAATAACTTTTTCCGCTCCTTTTGAAAGATATCGAGCCTGATTAGATCCCGTCATCTAACTACAGTGGGGGGGGGGGGGGGGGGCGTATTGTCCTATCATGTCGCGACTGATATTGGTCCGTGTTGACCAGGTCAAGGGTCACGATGGCCGGCGTCGCCACATCGCCGCAGACCGTCCGGACAGAGTGTACACAGACAGATAAGACGGGCGCGAGTACATCGGAGTAGCAATTGGGAAATACCCGGTCGCAGTTGTTACGTCTGTACATCTAGTGAGGAAGCGAGGTCAAGGCAATTTAGACATACATTCAACGTGTCTCATCATCGATTTCTCAGAATCTCGAGGGGGACAGAATCTATAGAAAATACTCCATTTCTTTCGATTTTATCCGTCCTCATACAAGAAGTAAAATGGAGGCTTGCGGGGGGTAATTTTATTCCGCCAGCCATTCAAGATCATCAAGGAACATTCTGGTGGTCGATAAGCAATTGTTCCATCTTATTTGTATTTGTATTTTGTATTTGTAATATATCCTGCAAATGTGCTTTGGCACGGTGGCAGTCTTTTCTTTCTTCTACTTCTTTCTTCACTTTTACACTATCATCCTTTTATATTCCAAAAGTTCTTCAGCTTTTTTCGCTGCCTCACTTAAACTGTTCCAGTCTTTAATTGTTCTTCTTATGAAGCTGTATTTTCCTATGTCGGTCTTTGATCCTTCTACAGTTATTTCTAACCCTCTTCGAACACTTCTCTGAACACCTCTCCCCACCCTTTCCCCCAGTTCCTCCCATCCTGTCCACCCATTCCTTACCCTAAAGAAGTTCATCAGTCTTTCATTTTTCCTTCTCTCCCCTAAATTTTCCCATCCTAATTTCTCTACCATCTCGCGTGGTTCTCAACAAAATATCAAAATCGACGAAAACTTATTCCAATGTGCATAGTAATGATCCAAACTATGTAACTTTTGACTTGCATATCCTTCCCGGATCCCTAGAATACCGTACCGTACAGAAAACAATAAAGGATTTTTATATTCAATATGAATTATGCATATTATTTGGATCACACTTTTTGAGTTTAGATTTATAGACTATCTTGGAAAGGAAGAAATACATTTCGAACCGTGTAGATGATTCCTAATCATAATATACGGACTTTACTAACGGAATCGTGGAATGCCATCGATACCGAAGTAAGTTATTCCAATGGCCCACCTTCCGAATTCCTGACTCACGTTCGAGAACCGATGGACGATGAATACACTCGAAACCAGCCGAGCGTGGACAGATAATATTAAACGCGAAGGTAACTTATCACAACGTTATGTTATTGTTTAGTAAGTGCAACAAGGGAACGCGAAGATCAATGCAGCGAGCAATTCTCAAGGCTCCAGGCTGCGATGAATGCAAGATAAGCAATCTCGCAATTATTCATGCTGTAGTCTGCAACTGAACTATTCATGATATAAGAACGTGTTGGAATGCTTGTTATACGGATTATTATTATGTTTGTGTTGTTATTTTGACGCCATGCAGTAGAGGTATTTAGTCACTATCTATCTGTACCTAGAGAGCCTTCTGTACCTACCAAGAGAGATAAATCGGCTCAATTTTTTTACGAAGTATTTTACATGATTTATTTGTTAAAAGTTCACTTCGAAAACCTGAATTACTGCACTCGAAGATAAACATTCCTAAATATCGTAATAACTTTTGAACCATACAAAACATGAAAACAAAAAACAGCTTTGAGGCAGGTCTGCGCACAAATAGTGTGTTTATAAGCTGGGTCTTAGATCCATTTAAAAATTCAATAGGTGCTGAACATTTTTCATAATTTGAGTTTATCTTCCAGAACTCTAAAACCTCTTTCCTCCAAAGTGAATAGTAAACTTACGACCAAATTAATTTCTGTATTAATATGTTCAAGAAAACAATGTGGTCTTCTACGTACAAAGGATGAAGTGCGATCAATTTCGAAAAGAACTTGTCTCAATCGAAACTTTACGTCAAATCCATATTCAAACTAAATGTTTTACGCACGACTTTTTTCAATGCCTCCACGAAATACGAACAAACGGAAAATAACATTGTCATTCTGTTATTAAAAAGTGAATTTAATTTGCTTTCACACGGCGTCCTTGCAAGAGAATAAATCAATTTGAAATCAAGTCACAATTTTCTGGGTCACATCCGCTGGCGTTCGTTTATGTAAATACCAAATCAATTGTATTGACCACATTCGATGTTATTTGTTTGATTGTATAAAGAGGGGGGGGGGGGGGGGGGTAAATATAATATTAATACGATGCACTGTATATCATTACTGAGTGACTTCAATTTGGATGCCCCCGGTTCGAACTTTGTTTGACCGTGTAATATGATCTGAATATGAACTAAAGTAATGTAATGAGTGAACGGAGAAATAAAATCTGCATAAAAAGGTTTCATGTTTTTGGCCATTAACACGTTTAAGTTCAATCAGAAGTATAAAAATCAACAAATGTTTATATTATCTTTGGTTCCAACCGTTCAGGTTTCCGGAGGGATAGGACCTCATCACTGTAGATGTTTTAAACAAATCTGTATAAACGCTATAGAAAATGAAACGAATTCGTAGATTATAGGTATAACCAAATACGGTATAACCATCTCGTGGCACAGACAGTATTCATGTAATAGTTCCAAATACATGGATCGTTTCCCATTATCTGTACAAAACAAAACAATTTTCATTTCTTATTCTTCTACTCATCCTCTTCCATTGCATGATGATTATGTAAATATTGTATATTATACAACCCTGTGCCTCCACTATTCTCCGAGGGGTTGGGGATTCCTCTGATTAGTGAAAATATTTTTTAAATACAAATAATGCTGAATGTAGGCCAATAATTTGTATTTTAAATTTTCATAAAAAGCGACTTCGCACTACTTTGTGCGCCAACACACGGCAAGAGGGGTGATTAGCGCAGCTGCGCACGCACTCCGCGCTGAACAATATCGCGGACACAATCGCCACTTATCCGATTGGCTGTGATGATTGTTCTCGGTGCTGGCGCGTTCTGCACCGAGCCATTGACGTCAGTCAGTCGCTGTCCGAGTAGCGAGGTGAACGGTTCGCGTTACAATCGCGTAAAATTACACTTCGCAGTTGTGCAGAGAGTTCGCAACACCACGGCCTGGACTGTCCACTCTGAATGGATCGGCAACGAAAGTCGTAAGAGCAGGGGGTTGAATTTGAATTTGGTGCTCGTTTTGGAACGTTCTGAAAGGCGGGATTATTTGAATAGTTTCGATTCTTCTCCGGACCGTTCTAGATTCTGGAGTCAGTTGTTGAAAGCTTTTCGGTGTTCACGATTTGCGATTCTGGTAACGGAAGAAGGTTAATTGTCATTTGTCAATCACCGTATCTACGCTATCACGGACGGACAACAATGTCATCGCTCATTTGAATTGGTATTCGATAGAATGATTCGGCACCGACTCGGCGCCATTTGATAATTTTGAAAATAATTACTCTCCAAAGCATGATTTCGACACAATTTCCTCACGACATAATTGCCTATAATATTTGAACGCACGATTAGAATTTTACATTTGTTTGCATCACTCACACGGATGTGTAAAATCTGATTTTGCAGAGAAAAAGAGTTAATAAAACAAATAATTGCGATTTTTTACCTCTCAGTTACTTATGAAAAGCATAAATTACAATTACATCAAAAATGTTGTGGGTCATAACTACAAATCAAAACGATTTTCAAGTCTCTTTCCAACAAATTCTTCGGCAGCAAATCTAACACTAAGTAATTAAAAAATAAAAAGGAAAGTGAATCAAAGTCGACCCAGCGCATTAAAACAATAGGCTGGAAAAATGCATAAAACATGGCTGTTATGACACCGTCTATCGTAGAGGACAGATATAAATACGGCCTACTCATTCCCGCATGGCATTACACTACATTATTCATTAATTCACATTAGAATGTGAGATATACGTGCGAAAGTGATTTGTAAGTCAAAACATTCGGTTTTGTAATCCTCAGACTGCCGACAAAACACAATGTATTTTATGTAGGGCTTGAAAAATGTATACTATGTAAATTATGAATGAATTTCGTGCCGGTTGCCTAGTAACACAGCGTGCAGGGACCTTATTAATGAACGATAACTACATTCATTTTGGTTCAAGGGTTCAAGAAAAAGTTATTTTACGTCAAAACAAGTTCAAACCTTGTATTTTCTATTTTCCAAAACCAAAACGTGTACATAACACAAATCTCACATAATTTCATTGTTTTATTTGTTTTGTTTTATTTTATTTTATTGTGTGTTGTTATTTTATTTTATTGTTCAACTGCAAGAAATGTATAGCTATTTCGCGGTACAGATAACACGCAATAAAATAAGTGGATTTGCCAGAATTAGAGGAAATTGGGGAATATTTAATTAAATAAAGACATATTATTTTGTTGTTAGCTTTCCCAACGAGATAATAAGTCCATAGATCAACAAAGTCAAACGTGTTGTAATTGTGCAGGACTGGCCGCCGCAAAGTCTTAGCACATTTTCAACACAGCCTCCTGAAATTATTTCGGTTTAGCTGGAAGACCATCACGGAACATGTGAAGCAAAATCAAACTGAAACCATCAAGGCGATGTTTTGAGCGGAAAGTTCGCAACAGAAGACTGTGACGTGAAACACAAGACTACTTCAAAATGATCTCTCTCGTCATCCTCGCCATCCTGCCGCTGACGCTGACGGCCACCCCCCACCCTCCCTCGCTGACCCACGTGGACGGCCTCCGCCACGACCTCCTCGCGCGCCTCCACGACCTCTGGGCGGACGTCGTCAACCCGCGCCTCAACGTCACCGACGTCGCCCTCCTCCGCGTCTACCAGTCGGTCGGCGACCTCCTCGACCAGCCGGACGCCGAGCTGCCCGTCGAGCTGGCGTCGGTGTGGGCGTGGGCGCGGGTCGACGCCGAGCTGCACGGCGTCGAGGCGCTCTACAAGACGTTCAGGAGGTTCCAGAAGCAGCAGACGCGAGGGGACATCGCGCCGGCGCCGCGGCGCGCGTGGCGGGACCTCGCCGAGACGATCCTGTTCGACGGCGCGGCGTCCGTGCCGACGGCGATGAGCAAGATCGACGAGGCGGTCGTCAACAAGGGAGGACGGGGAGGGACGTTGTACCAACAAGTGCTGCTGGTAATGATACGAGTCTGTCACGATGCCGTTATCTTTGTGCTGACGACCAACTGATTGGTTTTGCATTACGCTGATGTTGCTTCTCTTGGTCGAAATGTTTCCGAAACGAAAAGCACATATCCTTCGCGTTTTGAACTCTTCAAAGCCAGCAAGCAATACACCACTATGCAAACTCTCCTGACAGCTATGCTTTTGTACAACATTTCTGATTTCACGTGCAGTAGGATGATTCAGACATGTAAATTTACGATCCAACGATATGTCAGGATCAGAGTTATGCATGTAAAACGTTGTACAACGCAGAGCTAAACAGATTATTTATCATCTCTGTTCAAGTATAAAGATGGGACTTTATCAACTTCTAGACAATTTGAATATAACTCTGATATACACCTGCTTCATTTAATGGAAAATGTATTCTTGTACAACTTGTAAGTTCTCAAGAAGTCCACTTGAAAGCATTTTTTTACAACTTTAAAGCTGTTGAAATGTGTAATACATTTCAGAAACATAGTAATTTTTTTAGCTTAGGTACCTATCTCTTCTCTCCTGGTAAAGACTCTACCATGTTGCCCGGCGCGTATCTTTCCCTGCGTGACCGAGTATGTTGCCCGGCGCGTATATTTCCCTGCGTGACTGAGTGTGTTGCCCGGCTGTTGCAGGAATCCGGCAGCAACATCTGCAGCATGCAGCAGTCGCCGCAGCAGCTGCTCTACAACGTCTACTCGACGGCCGCACTCACCGAGCTCAAGGGATACGCCATGATGCAGTTCTCGTGGATGCTGCTCAGGCTCTACAATAAAGGTGAGTCCGCCACTTTCTGACCGCCATCTCATCTTCCTCGTAGCCAGCTCCACACCGAGTCATGGCGGTCATCCTTGCTGAATGAGATTTGTTCTAGGTTTCCTTCAGTCAATGAGCAAATGCTGGGAATAGTCACTTGTACCTTCTTCATTATCATTACTCAATCCCTTTTTAACCAAGGGGTAGAAGAGTGCCATGAGCTGAATTGTATCAATGAAATGCACAGAAATAGTACAATTTTCTTAATGTACATACAAGTTTTCTTCTGACACAAGCAGACTTGAACATTTCTTTCAGATTATCCATCAGTAAAACAACTCCCATCAACGAAACAGAGTATAAAAATATCCTCAATTCCTCGGTGAAACAAAGGGACTAATCTTGCTAGAAATCAATAACAGACAAACTTGACAGTAAATAATCTTTCATGAGAAAATTGTCCTAATCTGTTATCTACATTGTTTGACCTGTTGAAATATGAAAAGAAAATACAAAAAAAACAAAAAGAAAAGATTCGAGCAATAAGTTTTGGATGGAGGCGCTCACTCAAAAGCTGGGTTAGAAGGCGCGACTAACCAACCGACTCTCCCGACAGGAAACTTCACACTGGAGGCGCGCATCATGCGGGAGCGCTACCAGGAGCGCACACTGCAGAAGATCGCCGCGGTCAAGTCGGCCATGGCGTCCGCCAAGCGCGACCTGTACCGGTGCGACCCGCGCCACCACGTCGAGGGCGAGACCTACGTTCAGCTCACGCGCCTGCTACAAGGTACGAGTTTCCCCGCACAACACACACGAGGACCCCTCAACTGATGCAGATATACCATGAGAGAGATACAACCCAAACAATGTGTATTACTCATTTTATGATGACTAATTTTATAACGAGACATAATATGACAATCCCAGCTTTTTCCCAATTTAATCCCCTTTACTAGGCATATTTGAAAAATCATTTCCAAGCTGAGAATAGAATCCATTTTAAATTACATTATGTCTAAACACATGATTAGATGAGGACATCTAAACTGCTTGGAATCAAAGTCCAATGCCCGTTCAGTGGGTTGAGTTAGAGGTGCGAGACTGACCGGGACGCATCTGTTCCCAGGTTACGTGGAGAACGAGATGAACATGGTCGCTGAAAAAGGTTAACCCAGCAACTCATTACATTACTTCTCCACTCCTCTTTATCCAGGTCACTTCGTTGAGGCGCACTTGTGGCGCATTCCATTCCACGTCACCCGACCGATGGCAAGAGTCCGCGGTGATGAAATATTTACGTTGGCATTCATACGCAGTGTCCTTCTTCAGCTCTGAATGTAGAGTACATTCACATTTTTGAGAAACCAAAAGAATTCAATCAGTGAAATTCTAGGCAAATTCATGATAAGGAATCAGTCCATTTCATTGCTTACTCTACACATGTACACTCCTGGATACGGAAAATGGTCCGCAGTCAATAATCACTCGACTCATAGGCTGTATTTATTATTTATTTGAAGTAATTTTTCGGCCCTAAGCTCACACTAGCCATCCGGTCTTTCTGCCAAAATATTTCATTAAAATAAATGTTAAATACTAGCCATAGTGTCACTTGAACATTGACCGCGGACCAATTTCAGTGTCCAGGATTGACAATTATTAATACTTTAAAATATTAATACTTCAAATTATTATTATTTACTGCTCAATTATTTAAACAATGACATCGCTAACGTACTGCCGATTTAATGTCAGTGGAATGCGTCACAAGTGTCCTTGCTACAATAATGGTTGCGGTATTTTCGGTGTGTTACTCGTAGTACTAACTCCATCTTTGTATCATCCACCAATATTAATATTTATTAGCCCATATTACACCCAGCATTGGCACTGTTTGCAAACGTCAATATCTAGCCAATGCATTTTGTTGAATGAATCAGTGAAATCCAATTGGCTTATGATTGAAATTTACTTATTTGAATGGTTTGGTGTAATATGCGTTTCTCTAGGTGTTCGTGGTTTGAAAATACTGTATATATATGTCTGTACATATTTAAACTGAGCCCGTAGCATCGTTAGATTGAGTGCAAATCACAAAACAACTTCACAAAATTTGTGGATTAGATGATAATGATCTTGAACCACACTGGATACCTGGGTTCGATTCCCATTGTGAAAACCCAATCCAGTTTTTTTTCATTTTTGTCATATGACTATGACAAGGAGATGACGACGAGGAATAATGAAGGATGGACGGTGGGAAGGAGGTAGTAGTGGTCTATTAGTAGGGAACCTCCCAGCATCTTGACTGCAGGAACCATGCAAAAAGACAGAGGGAATGTAACACGTGATAATGGTCGGGCACATGCAAGCGTCAACGTGTTGTACTCCCGCAGGCCACGTGCAGAACGAGGTGGACATGAACGCGGAGTCCACCTGCCGGGAGAACTGCGGCTACTACACCTACGCAAAGTCCCACGGCTGCTATCACAACCTCTACTGCAACAAGCAGCAGCGGTGCAACGGCAAGCTGATCGACTGCAAGTACTACGACTCCGACATGTGGATCTGTCAGGCGGTGAGTGCACTTCATGTTGAGCTCAACGTCTGTGACAAGAACTGAGCAACAGAATGTGAAAAAAGGTGTTTAAATTATGGCTTGATGATTCCTACAACTACATTCTGTATGATATAGCCCTCTCCTCCTCTTCAAGCATGATAATCTATTAATGTCCTCGTTTCTTTATTTCCTGTCTTATTGTTGTGTTGTTTATTACCAAACTGGTCTTCTGTCCTTCACCATCTGCACAATTCTGTCTTCTGCAATTGTCTCAAGATCCTCTGCCTTCTTCCCATCTTCAGCCATTCAAAGGATACACCAGTATTTCATTTACTTCTTTTGATCTTCACTTAAATGTTCGTATCTGATCCCGTCACGGACAACTAATGCGTGTTCTCTAACTCCAGGACGCCGAGTCCGACCGGCGCTACGACTGGATCGAGTACGAGAACGGGCGGATCCTCGGCCAGAAGGCCTCGTGCCAATCGAACCACGGCACCACCAAGGTGGACAGCTGGTGGCGCTGGCTGTTCTGGCACTGCTCCTACTGCTTCTGTCTGTGCGACGAGCAAGGACCACGCTCGGACAGATACTTCAACCTGCGCAATGTTGAGGCCGACACGTCCAAGAACATGTGAGTGGAGAAGTCCCGAGCGTTATCCTCAATTCCCGTAACCCAATCATCTGGACGGAATCAACCGATTGTGAACTGCGAGCTGCTAAACTTCAACTGAGTGCACGTTCACACTAATATAGTGGCAAGTTAGACTGCATTAATAATAACTTGTAAAATTCTGCTCAGAATTGGTTTGAGAAATATTTTTTTTTCATTTCTGAAAGCAATTACCTAAAAATTTACTCATGATGTAGTTCAGAATTAAACAGTAAAATAAAAAAGAACCACCGTGCGTATACAATACGCAGCGAGAGAGCGAAAACATCGTTAACAATCGATCTAAGAGACAAGAACATTTGCGAGCGGAATCTGTCTGTCAAAGTAAGTATTGAAATTTTTAAAATGATGTGAAATTTTCTTTTTTTTTCAATATTAATTGAACCATTGAAAAAACTCTTCTTTGTTCGGGATATGAAACTCCGTCAACATTTGACCAAATTGCAGGAAAACCTGACACAGTACATTGGCTTCTTATGTGGTCATATTTAATATGTACATATGATCTGATCACAAAGTGAATGAATAATATGTACTTTTAGAGCCAAAATATGGTATAAAAGTGCAAACATTGACATTGACTAAAGCATTCAGCGCTGCCGCCATAACAGTAATCAATCCCATCGTAGAGCGAATGCCAAGGGTATAATGTAGTACAAAACATAGTTTGCGGACTGGGCTTTAATGAGAAGAATCGCAGTCTCAACTGTCGTTCTTTGCCGAACACAAGAACAGTCCCTGATGCGCTTGTACCGGCAGGGTGGTGACGGGACTCCGCATCGTCAAGCACAACCGCATCATACACCTGCAGATCCAGGAGGGCTCGCTGCTGCCTCGCGGTGGCATCAACAAGACCTCGCTGCGGTGGAAGCCGGTCGACGACTACCGCATCAACGACTCGGGCGTGATCGCCGGCCAGGACTATCACACGCTCAGCTGGGAGCAGCGCGCCATCGACCTAGACGACCTGCTCGCGCCGCCAGGATACGTGCTCACAGGTATGCTACTTCACGTTGCAGTTACAGGGAGTCGCACAAACATGTCACAAGACATGTATTAACATATGTTCCAGTTTTCAAAGTTCCATTTCTAGAAATTGATCTTATAATATACCGACCTGGTTGAAATTCTAATCAACAGAATGTGATGTTAATCGATAATATGATTTATAATATTGATAATAAGGGCCAGTTTTCCAATGCCTTGCTAACTAGTATTAAACAGTTGATTACTAGATTGCCATGGCAATGACCAATGACAATCCTGGCAACCTTTACTACTGGTTTAGCAGGGCATTTAAATACCGGCCCTAAAAAATTTAATTGTAAATGAACAACAGTGATCCAACAGATAAATTGTCTTGATTCTTTCCACAGGAGAAATTACATTGACTCTAAGTAGGTAACATTAATTATTAACTGCTGAAAGTGAAAAAATTTACAAAATCGTTGGTATTATAATTAAATAATATAAAGAATACTGGGTTTATGGGAAACTTCCAGTGAAGTGAGGATGATAGAATTCACAAGACTTGTGTGGGGTCCTGGCTTCGAGCCCCATAAACTAGGCTTGATAGATCTCTTTACCGCATCCCATCTTATAAAATAATTATCGTTGAACAGCCAATTTAATTAGTTTCATAAAAATTAAAAAGATGTGTAAGGACTTCACGTGCACGTAATACATGAAAAATATCGGATTGTCTTCTGCCAAGCAACATATCTTACGCTATGTGTCTGTTGCAGGCATTCGGTTCCGTCGCGTGGGGACGCACTTGAACCCGGAGATCATGGCCACTCCCCTGAACTTCAGCGCCGGCCTCCTTGTGACGCCGGCGGCCAAGAGCCAGTGGCTGAGCAACGACAACACGGACGCCTCGCTCGAGACCCCTCGCACGGAGCTGCGCCTCACTCGGCCCGACCTCCCCACCCGCACCACCGCCCCCTCGCAGCCCGACTCCAGGCCCGAGCAGTTCCTGCTCTTTACTCACAGCGACATCGACGGCGACGCGGCTCAGTCCACGATACCGTTCCTCGACGCCCAGCCGGTCGTGCCCGAGCCGACCACGCTGCTGGCAGGTGCCGGCTTGCACCACAAGGGCCGGCCCGGCTACGGAGGGTTCATCGCACCCAAGATCATTACCTACGACTATTCACAGCATATACATGCGGAGTTCCCCATCGACGACGACGGAAACAAGAAGACGGAATTGTAAAATATCATCTTGGTATTTGTTTCTAAAGGGGTTCTTGTATGCATGCTTCAATTTTGTAAAAAAAAAAATACAAGTATTCCGGCAATAGTTAACAGAATGTTTTAAACCAATACCAGAATATTTGACAAATTGTTCCTTTTACAAAGCAAAAATGTACTGAAGAAATGTACCTTTAAGTTTAAATTAGATTACTTTAAGACTTGAATAGATTAATGTCTTTGCACATACCTAAAATGGAATCGAGTTCAAGGAATGTTTGTTCTTTTAAATGAAACCAGGCAATACAGATTCCATTTCAACACAAAATGTGTTGGTGTACTAAGATATTCGGTATTTGTCAATTGTCACAAACTCCATATGTCCCTACGTAGGGAACCTTTTACATCAAGAAACTAAAACACCTTATTTTATTACTCCGAGTTAGATTTAAATCTCTATTTATGGTCAAGTACCAGGAGAAAAACTTGAAGGAACTTGACAAATTAGTATGATGTAAATAACTATTAGAATGTGGATTCGGAATGATTGTTTAATAGATCTACGTAGAATTTAGTTTGAACAAGTGGGTACCTCACAAATGGCATGTGATTCAGTTCAGTGGTATCCTAAATTAGTGTGGAAGTATAAAGGTTATCTTGCCATTGTGATACCATCAAATAATTTACATTGATGATTGCCTAACGATCACGTCAGTAAGCTCAAATTCAACCTTCATAAACGAACTAAATTAGGAGAGAGGCAAAGACCAGCTCTAACATGGGTCGCCACTCGCCCTATCACTGGCCATGCTTCTTTGCCTGTCGCCGACAGCAGGTATTGACATACATGATCAAGAGCCTAACAGAAGCAGAAATAACTAGTGTTCGTAAATTAACTCAGAGTTGAATGTTTTAGAGAGATTGTAACTAGAATGAATAAATGAAGAAGATTAGAAAGGTTTCAAATTGAATAAAAATCTGTAATGCCAAAGTAACTATTGATTCTAACCTTGCAAATCCCAGTGACATTCAGTATTGTATTGTAGTCACAAATAATATTGAAACATCGAGTTTGGTATCTGGAAATGAATTTTGAGATATTCACAGTTATCTATAATACAGCTATTGCCCCATGTACGTTACCTCCAAAATTTCTTCACCATACAATTTTCAGAGTTGGGGAAGTAACTTTTAAAAAGGAACCACCAAGTTAACTAGGTCCTGTACTTTGCAGCCTCGTGATCAAAAGAAGTTGCATTAGCAAGTACCTACTAGATATTTTAGGATGTCGGTCCTCAACAACTCAAGACCATGCGCATGGTCTTGTGGTGTTGAGGACCGTCCTTGACGCACCCCAGACATCTGCTTGGGGGGGTTTTGTAAACAAAGGAAATGTGAACTTCGTGTGTCTTATAGTTTGATAATTACTTTATATTACAGCAATGAAGTGTAATATAAAAGTTAAATGTTCCTGAATAATGATCCATTCAAAGGGCATGTTATAAGTTTGCTGAGAGAATGGAAATATTGCTGCCTCTGCTTGACAACAACTTTACTCGAGTGACAGAAATGTAAGAAAGATCACATGAATAAAAGGGTTTAAATAAAAATAATTGTTGTTGAATGTTGATGGATGATAATTGATAATGTTTCAATAAAAGACACACTAGGTATTCATGTTTCCCCCAAATCATGATAACAGTTCAGGCCAATCCATGTCAAGTACTCAAAGTACCTGTCATTCAACTCAAGTGTAAAATAGATCTGAAGTATAGTCTGGTCCTGACAAATGACTGTTCTTTTTCCCATATCCCTGCCGCTTATTTTCGTAGAGGTACAAAGTGTTTTTCAAAAACAGACTTAAAAAAATTAGATGCAGCTTATAATCAGGGGCAGCCTTTATTCGAGTAAAAGCGGTAGGTACTAGGTTTGGTATTTCATTTTGTTAGTTACTTGATTCAGAAACTAGTGAGCAGTTATTAAAAACTGAAGTCACATTTAACTTACCAGCTTTAATTTTTAAAAATATGCCATCGCTGTGATTTCTGAAAGACTACCTACTTCCGATTGGTGTTAAATTTCTGGTATAGCAGGCCCTAATTAGCTTCATTGACCTATCATTGTGGAGAGAACTCTCATAGAATGTAACGTGTCGCATCCTACCTGAACGCGGAGCGGATGCATCATGATCAGCTGCAGCATGTCGCTGCTGGGCAGAACCTCCTTCAGCGCGACCCCCTGCGTCTTCACCGCTTGGCAGGTGAGTGCGGCCAGGTAGCGGTGCAGCGGCAGGTGGAACGACACTTGTGCACTCCCGCTCTCCTGAAGACCAAGCCGGCGGCATTAGTTTATTTGACCAGCACAACATTTCAGAATACCTACTTCGAAAAGGTACAAGCAAAATTTTGAACTATTAGCTGTGTTAGCAATCTATGTTTGAAATAAGCCCCCATTTTTTATGATATGACCTTGGATTTACTGTCAGCCATGGTGGCCCATTTTAAGCATACGTAGAAATGCCTCAATGGTCAATGTAGTACGTATTAGAAGGAGAAAAAAAATTAAGTTGTTGCTGGTTAAAGTGTTAAGCCAGTTGCAGGCAGCAGAAATGAAGTTTTTACAAAGCATAAAGGAGTAACTAAGATGGAAAAGATCAGGAGTGAATTAAGATTAGAGGAGACTTGAAGGTAGAGAGGTTGGCATTTAAAATGGGGAGAGAGCGGCTACGGTGGTTTGGCCACATGAAGAGAATGCAGAGGGAGAGAATACTGCGTCGGGAGTTCGAAGCTGCGAGAAGTGATAAAAGGAGAGTGGGAAGACCGAGGGAAAAGTGGAGAGAGCTGGTAGCAGAAGATGTACAAGACAGACTGGAGAAGTGGGAAGTGGGAAGAAGTGAAAGAAGGAAGGTGGTGGGATGACAGGAAGAAGTGGAAAAAACTGGTAGAGAAGAAGAACAAAGAGGAAGAGCCAAGCCTGGCCAGCTAGCTTAGGAGTCCGGGCCCTAGTAAATGGTGGCCTCGCCACCCCCCGATCCAACTCTTGGAACCGGGAGAAAGATTATTATTTATTAGATTCTCAGGTAGGTATACTTAATTCCAGAAACAGTGTCTTCCCATGTAAAGATTTATCACACTTCTAAAAAATGTTGATCTTTCTATTTCAGAACCTTGTGGTATCTATCAAAGTATTGTTAATACTGAGACTAGTTATTATACTGTGAAAGAGAAAGCCATGGCCAATTAATCGGGAATATTTCCGCCTCTCAACCGAGTGAGGCCATGAAATATGAAGAAGGATGGCCATGGGAATCAAACCCGGTACCTCCCGTGTGAAAGTACAGAACGATAGCACCAGAGCATGTGCGCTCCTGATTGCGGACATGAACTCACCGACTGCGGGAAGTTGATGGCGTCCAGCCAGTCCTGCAGCGCTGTGAGACAGCTGCGCAGCACGCGCTTGGTGAGGTCCACGCTCGACGCGTCGCCCAGGTGCGACACCATCGCCCACATGGGGTATGCAGACGCCTCCAGCTCCGCGGAGAATGCGGCGTAGTACGTGTTGGGCTCGAACTCCACGTGCGTCGTCAGCTCGCGCTGGTTCACGTTCATGCCTGCAGGAGAGGGTTGGTCCTCGTCACTCAATATGTTCATAGGGATGTCGGCGGGTACTCGGGTGGTTCCGGGTGATCAATTACTCGGGTAATAGATAACCCCATAAAAAACACTCCGTGTAAAAATATCAGCCAAGTCTCTTCAACTAAAAAAAAAATATGAAATCTAAAAATTCTGCACTGAAACGTAGTGATATCAAAAAATTAGCCAAGTCAAAACTTTATTTGAAAATTAAAAAATACTTGGCGCATCGTGTATATAAATAGCTTAGAAGTATAGGCTAGATATAAATACATACTTATAGTATACCTAAAATGCCCTAAAAAAACGATGCGCCAAGTATAATTTAATTTTCAAATAAAGTTTTGACTTGGCTAATTTTTTGATATCATTACTTTTCAGTGCAGAATTTTTAGATTTCATATATTTTTTTGTAGAAGAGACTTGGCTGGTATTTTTACACGAAGTGTTTTTTATGGGGATATATGTTTAAGTCTGAAAAACATTGCTCTGACAGACATAAAATAGACAAAACACTGTTGAATGGCGATCTTAATGGAAGGGGAGGAGGAAAGGAGTTGGGTTTGTTTTGGAATGCAGAGGAAAGGCAGGTGCATGCCTCTTAGAGCAAGCAACAGCTGCTGGGAAAAGACTCCCTTCCCCCCTTTCTCAGAAGCATGAAATTACTGTTTGTTTACAACAAGTTGGCAGTGATTTTCATTCAAATAGCTCAGTTAGCTGGGAAACCAACATTTAGATGGATATCATGTATACAAACACACACTGTTTTTCATCATTTACTGCGCCTTACACGCATGCTAAGTGTTTTCTTAAAATAGACTTCTCAAAACAAGGGTGCGTCTTATACACGAGTTAATACGGTACTCAAAATATTTCGGAATCAGAACTAAGTCGCGCAAATTACTATTGTGATCAGATTCAGTGAAATTGTGAACACTTTATTATCAATATTTTGTAGGCGAATAAACATTAGATAAACTTGTGTAAATTTTAAGGAGTGATGCGTAATATGTGCAGCAACATAACGTACAACTACAGCGACTTGGACGTCTTGCCAATTTTTATATTTATTTTCTAAATAATAAAATAAAGTATAAATAAATACCATTTAAATGTTGTCTTTTTCAATAGATTATGTGCTTATAGAATATGTCATTAATAGACAACATCATAAACTATCAGAGCTCTCTGGCGGGAGAAATATCGGCGCGCATTGCCTATCGGGTACCTGGTTCAATCCAACCTGCAGTCTCTACGCGTAGTCTGTATACATCTCATATGATTAGGTATACCGTATTAACTCGTGTATAAGACGCAATTATATGTCAATATTTTGATTCTGAAAACAGCCCTGCGTCTTATACACGCATACCAAGCTTTTTTCCCAGTAAATCCAAGGTGGATGTTTGTAAACAGAGCTGTGGTAGACTGCCACATGTTGTCTATCTCTGCCTTTCCCTCTCACTCTGTCTGGACTACTCATACTGTGTCTAGACACAACACTATTAACATATTACATTTGTGCAATAAAATGTTTTCCCTTGCATTTAGATCAGGAGACAAAATATATGTTTACATCTGAAAAACATTGCTCTGAGAGGTATAAAATAGACTAAACACTGTTGAATGGCAATCTTAATGGAAGGGGAGGAGGGGGGAGTTGGGTTTGTTTTGGAATGCAGAGGAAAGGCAGGTGCATGCCTCTTAGAGCAAGCAACAGCTGCTGGGAAGAGACACCCCCTCCCCCTTTCTCAGAAGCAGGACATTAATGTTTGTTTACAACAAGTTGGCAGTGATTTTCATTAAAATAGCTCAGTTAGCTGGAAAACCAACATTTAGATGGATATCATGTATACAAACACACACTGTTTTCATCATTTACTGCGTCTTATACACACATGCTAAGTGTTTTCTTAAAATAGACTTCTCAAAACAAGGGTGCGTCTTATACACGAGTGCGTCTTATACACGAGTTAATACGGTAAATTCAAGTCTGTACGACATTGAATAAATGAAAACTATTTGAACAACTTGTTCTTAGATGTAAACAAATCCAATAATTACGAATAAAATATAATATCGGGACATTTCCACGTCAATTAATGAGATAATGGTGAATTTCCTTTTGAATGATGCTCCTCAGCCAATGAGAGGCGAGCATTCTGCTCTGGAGCTGAAGACTGTAGGTTAGTCACGCCCCAAATGCACCGCCATAATATAGTTTCCGCGCATGCGAAGTAGGTTTGTGATGTTGTCTATTGCACTTAGGCCCGGTATTACCAAAGTTAAGTGTGCTGGATTAACAAACTTTTGGATTAAATTCAACTGTTTCAATCATTTTGAGGTATCTATTAGCAGTGCCGCCAATTTAGTCCAATATGTAGTTACCTAATCCGGCTCAGATTAACTTTATTATTTATTATTATTTAATGATTGATACAACTTTGACTAATGCTACTATACATGTTTCAATTATTAATAATAGTCAATGTTCTTAAGTGCACTTATTCGTCGGTTGTTGTAGTTTTGTAAATTCATGTCGGAACAACGGACAACGTTGAACAACGGAACGGTAGTGATACCGGCCCTTAATAAATTAGTGAAAGCTCTTCAATACTTCAGAAATTCAATCGATCCAGCCCCCTTAAGAAGTGTTTACAGTTGAATTTGAATGAATAGTACGTAGGTATGTCATGAACAGGTCTATTGAAAACACTAGCCAGGTTTACACCCCTCAGGCAGGGCTCGTTAACCCCGGACATCGACGCCCCGACTGACCTTGGAACATGGAGAGGAAGGCGAACCACATCTCGAGGAGGTTGTCGTCGCTCATGAACTTGACGGCGACGGGTCGATGACTGAGCACGTTGTTCAGGTCGGACACAAGAGGCCAGTAGCAGTGCTCCTTCATCACCTGTTGACTGCAGTCGACTACCAGGTGGAAGTTGCTCATGGGGTCTGCGGGGAATTCAACAATAATAAGTGATCCATTACTTTTTCTGCACAAATGCAGTTTGATTCTGTACTGCCAGCGAGAGGAAAGGAAAATGGTTTTACATAAAACGACTCTTCTTGGGGCCACCAGTTGCAGACAAAAAGTAAATCAAAGGTCATCCCGTACGATGATACAGCGGCTTAATTTAAAGTTTGGATAGCCTGTGTAGAGTTATATTTCATCAGCTCTCTGGATGTCAAATATCCAACTTTTCCATTGGGTTAAACACACTTCAAAGTCAACTTTTGACAATCTAAGAGTTGTAACTTTTTTGTAACTTTCAAGTTTTAACAAAATATACCAATAAATTCAGCTCAATTATGTACATTCTCCGTACATTCTAGGTACCTACATTCTCTCTCCTCTCGTGGAACATACTACAATAGCAGCACTGACTCACTAAGAAGAGCACATGGAAGAATAATTTTCAAGGATCCAACACTGAACTACCATGCAGAAATGCAATGAGCACTGCATTTATGTCTCTATTTAGTATTGTAGCACTTTGGCCACATTTCTGTAGTAAGATCATAGCAATAATACTAATAAGACACTAGAGAATCTACAGCACACACTGCACTAGAGATTGTACTGCTATGCCATCTGCCAAACAGGAGTTCATTAAGTTACACATCCTGACTCTCACCTGCACTCTCATCCGTATTGCCAGCTCCTTTGCTCGTGAGCACCCAACCCTCTTCCCCCTAAACTCGTCAGTTCATCAATATGGCACTCGAGGGGGAAACTCCATACGTATCCCCACTCACTCTCACTCCTCATTCACTAGCAGCCCCCACTATATATGCACAATTATCTATAATAAGCTACCCCAGCACATCACCACCTCTTCCACCTGGGCCAGCTTCCAATCCAGTCTCAATGCCTACCTCCTAAACCCATTCTACAGCCTGCAGGAATTTCTAGACTCATAACTGTACCAGCACTTCAGTGTCAATCATCTTAACCTCAAGCACTCTCGTTCCATTGTTCTTCCTATTCAACTATCGGCCACTTACTACACGGCATTGTCTTAGCCGAGGCGATTTATTCATTTATTTATATTTATTCTATGTAATCATTTTTATTTTTATTTTTCTTAGGTATAAATATTACTATTATTAGTTTTATTATTTACTGTACATATAACTGTCATTGTAAACATTGTGACTCTTAAATATTTCTGACTTTGTCATAACTTGTACATACAATCTTGACGATACCCATACATGTATTATGTACTTGTCCACGGGATGATAATAAAATACTATACAATACAATACAATACAATGTAGATTATTGAGTGTGAAGAATGGGAAAGTAACTGTGAACTGGAGGTCAGTAGGTTCGCTTCGGTTTTGTTGAGATCATTGAAAGCTCGCACGCTCGATCCATAGCTGAAGAGCTCGGGCCTCTATCATCGGCCTTTTGCTGTCATCATTCCAACAGTTCACAGTTCATGAGCATTTTAAGCTAGGCATGCAGCAAAACAATTTGCAACTCTACCAAATCTAAAGCCGAAACCAGAACCTAAACTAGGTACTACATAGCCTATAAGGAGCCTAGGACACAATTCAACTATCCATTATCTGGGATAAAATTGGCATTTATCCATTGTGTGAGAGTTAAGCTCATTACTTTCTTGTCAAGCTAGCCTCTCCCTTCTCTGTTGCCATTGTTTAAAAATATTGCACATTTCATGGAAGCTAATAATTGCTACAATCAAGGATAAAAACAGGAAGATTAGAATAATTATTACCAAAGCAGAAAACAGGTCAAAAAACAAAAGAATTTGCCATTACTGTCTACTTCAGTCTGGTATTTAAATTGGATATCTCTCGCCGGCTATTGACAAGCATATTATTTTAGTAGATCCACTAAATCTCCGCTGCCCTCACTTCTACCCCCAACAGGTGATGCACAGAAGTGTCACAACTCACCGTTGAGAATGTTGGGCACGAGGATCTTGGTCATCATGTACTTGAGACTGATGACCATCACGTGCAGCAGGTTCAGGTTCTCGGCCATGCGGAACGCGAGGCTCTCGTTGGAGAAGAGCTGCACGCTGACGTGGACCACGCGGTTCGAGAGCGTGTCGGGGTCGGTGGAGCGCTCCAGCATCATTGAGATGCGGCTGTAGTGCAGCACGAACGCCTGGGTCAGCGCCTCCTGCAACATTAAGAAAAT
Source organism: Leuctra nigra (assembly GCA_934045905.1). NCBI lineage: Eukaryota > Metazoa > Arthropoda > Insecta > Plecoptera > Leuctridae > Leuctra > Leuctra nigra. The sequence goes on from OW203770.1 coordinate 24,906,217, forward strand.
TGACGTTGAAGATGGGCGGAGAAAGGGGTGGTTCGGGTACATGTCCCACTATATAAGCCATGTGGGAGGAAAGAGATGAAGAGTGACGAAGCGCACTATGAAGGGAAGAAAAGTATAAAAAGTTGTGAATTACAAAGTTACAATGTTTGATAAATTTCTTCTAAATTTAAAACAGAATAATTTGACATGACATCACATTCCTTCAATTGCCACATGGTAACAAAGTGTATCACCATGGTAACACATTGTTGTGGACTTGGAAATGAAATGACATCAGTATCACTATCCCGTTTCTAGTAACATGCCGTTTTTCCCGCCAAAATATTGTGTGCCATTTCAAATTGATTTTTATGAATGAAAATTTTATATTTCTCTAGGGTTATGTGTGTTCATCATTATAACTTATGATAATATTTACAAATTTACTGCAATAAAACTTCATGAAACTTCCCTATTTTGCACACATTAAAATGTATTTTTAATTTTGTTGACCATAAATGGAGGTCTTCGGGAGGGGTTGACCAAAGGGTCCGGCCCAGGGGAGTCCAGCACTGGTGGGAAGACCAGGCCAGAATGGGAACGAACCGGGGGGCGGGAGGGTTCGGGACGGTGGGACCCGAGTCGGGGGAACATTCGTCTCAAGAAAGGAGGCCGGCCCGAAGGGACCGCAAATTCAAGGGATGGCATAATAGGTCGACCCTGGCTGCTCTTTGTCTGGGCCTCACCACTGACCTGTCCGGCATGGGTAGCCCTTACACCGGCGTAGCTGCAGTGGATCATTGGCCAACACAAATCCCACCACCGCGCAAAGTTGGCAGCCGTCGGGGGGCTGGGACCTGAACTGACCTTGTAGTCGGGATCGGGCAGCATGTTGAGCAGCAGACAGACCATCTTCTGCGGGAACTCGAACTTGACCGTCCAGAAGACCAGCTCCTCGAGGAAGGTGTGGTGCACGAGGACGGCCTGCAGCGCTGGACAGTCTCGGTACTCCTCGGGCGGCTCGGGGTTGGGCACCGAGTGCAGCGCCTCCGTGTAGATGCGCGCCGAGTCGGCCATGTAGCTGCCGGAGGCGCCGGCGTTGTCGGCAGTGCACACGGTCAGGTGCTTGTACAGCTGCAGGTGGAGATAGCACACATGTCAGCGATATCCTTGCCATTTACATGTACACTCAACAAATGATGAAACGGTTCTTGAAAGAAATTGATTGGCTGAACAAATGTGATAGCATCATCCAATGAAATCTAAATGCCAACATGGCATCTACCAGTAAGTGAGTTCTGATTGATAAAAACACGGATTGATTGTCAAGGAACCTGACTAACAGCCAATCCGTTTTGTTCAAATACCGTTTTATGATTTGTTGAGTGTAATAAATTATAAATCACTTTAAATGTCTGGCCCAGATATGCATTGCTAATGCTACCTAAAGGCTACCTATGCAAAATTTGGTTTAGATCAGTTGAAGTATAAAAGAATAAATTATCAAACTAATTATCACAAAAATTTTGAAGATTGCAAATGGCAACTCAATAAAAATTATAATTCTCAAATTTGAAATTTCTATTTCAAAGTTCTTTACTGTAAAGAAAAACAAATGGGTAATCATAATTTTGTGCTATTTTTATTTGTGGCAATGGTCAACAGTCTACTACCAACAGTCCATAAGTTAATCATTTAAAATAGCAGACATTATGAAGATGGAAATAAAATAATAACAAGTTACTAGGTCGCGCAACTTTTTCATATCAATTGACTACCTATTTCTTTCGCTTTTCTCAAGAGAGAGAAGGGCAACTTAATTATAGATTGCGCCTGATGACGCGGTACAATGTGCCAGTCACATGATTGCAAGGACACTGACCGGTTGCATCTATTGCCATCGATGACAATTCTGTTGACTTTAGAATTAGCAGCTCTGACAAGTGATAATTGCTGAGTAGGAAGCAGCACGTCAAACACAGGCAAACGGAATATTTCATTTTTTTAGACATTGACAGTTTATTCATGTAATATTTTCATCGTTCAATCATCCTGCAAGACACTATCTGGACGGATAGAGAAGGGGTATTGGGCCTGGCATAGGGATGTTCCATGGAAATTTTTCCGTGGAAAAATTTCCGACGGAAAGAAAAATATGGAAATTTCCCAGACTTACCCATATTTTTCCATAAAAGTGGAAAAATTGAAATTTCTTACTCTAATTGTAGTTGTAATTAAAATTTAATTTTGATAATGAAACACACTCTGTTTTGACAACTATAAGTGTGTACAATCTGATCAATGAAGATAGCCAGCTTTCACAAGTGGATTACAATGAATAGCTTTTTGAGAGCGTAAGAATTTACATAACTACGTGCTATCTAGTATTCTTCATAGTCCGTTGTAATGCAATTGGCAACTTTACTGAAATAATTCTGTTCGCATGTATTGAAGGATGCTAGATGTGAAAAATAAAATACTCGTTGGACTGGAACTCGAACCGCCTCTCATTTGCCGGGTGAGGCCTTCACCACCCGAGCTACCAAGACGGTTACATTCCGATATACACGGTGGTAGCTGAGAGGTCCTGGGTTCAAGCCCTGGTCCTGCCGGATATTTCACATGGCCGTTCAATTCATCTAGACCACTGCGTAAAATTTTCGAATAACGTGTAGGTAATGCAATGTTTTGGGTTATTTTTCCTAAAATTGGAAATATTTCCTTATTTTTCTGGAAATTTCCGAAAAAATATTTTTCCGGAAAATTCCCATCCCTACTGGCATAGATTCTACGCTAGAAAAACGCTCAGTGTACGCGTTGATAATGGAGCCTTGAAATAGAGTGTGATTTAATATTCGTGTGGAAGTAGCCGCTCAACAGACATTGGAAAACCTGGATCAAATATGTCAAAGGAACAGTGATAATTTCTTGGAAATGTCTTGGAAAATATTGCAAATACAGTGAAACCTCTTTAGTACGTTTTTGAAGGGACCAGGTTAAAAAAAGTACAGTTTATTCTATTTCAAAAAGGGAATGGGAACCATGCCCATTCTTACCACATCTACCACGCTATTGGTTGGTTGGTTGGAGGCGGGAAACAAATTCAAAGGAGACAACAGGATAACCAGGTCTGCCAACTTAGCTGAGAAAGTACTACATAAGATATTACAACAGATTTAAACTAGGAAAACGCTCTGAGTAACGCGTTGATGAGCGAGCACGGATACACGCAACACCTCGAACCGAAATTATGTTTATCGAAAATGTCATTAAAAGCCAATAATTCTTGAATTTCGTCACAGACTTGTATAAATATCTCCAAAATTTCCAAAAATATTGGTCCCAATAACCTTGCTAAGTTTTAAGTTGATCGATTAAACCTTTGATTGAACGGTTCCTTGTTAAGTTTCAAAAATCACAGGATATCTTTCAAACAATATACCTGGGACCACTCATATGATATGATATTACTGTGGACACAATATCAGATCAATCTGTTAAACGGTCATTATTAGTTTCATTTCGTTTGAAACTTTCTGCTCTAACTACCTTGCCTTGAACTAAAGATTCGATGTCGCCGTGAATTTGACAGCCAACACACAAAATGTCCCTAAAATTACAAAAACTTTTGAAAATAACTACAAATTAGACTGAAAATTGGCAAAAATACCTTAAATGTTGCTACCAATTACCATGCGAAGTTTTTAGTTGGTCGGTCAATCGGCAAAACCCGCTGCACGAGAGCGGGTATTGCGTTGATTGTTTGAGTATCTCCTTGCAGCAGTCTGGTCGGGGGTCTCTTTGCTCCTTGATGCTTTATTATTAACGACATTTTGTTTCAACCTTTTAGATTTAGCTTCGTCAGTTTCTTGATCTTCAATTTCACGCAGACGCTTTTTCGCCTTTATGGCTTTCATTCTAGCAGAAGTCTTTCCATTTTTCGGCATGTTTAAATAGGGATAAGATAGGTAATGAAAAAGTAAGAAGTAGAGTACCTACCTAATTAAAGTACAATAATATTTGTGTGATCAATGTTTGAAATGCACGAAATGTGTGCTCAAAGACGTAATGTATTCAATGTCGTAATGTTACGAAATGAATCTTGAACAAAACTTCGCAAATATGAAAATAAAGTAATCACCTTTCAACTAATAAGCGAAAGGAATCAAAGTTCCACACAAAAAACGGATCAGGTAAAATAGTAACTACCTAGTTTAGAAACGGAATGAATCCAACGTTCCACAATTAAAATAAGACAACGTAATGTTTTGAACTGAATGAATCAAAACTTTCAAAAAAAAATAGCAACCTTCAAGGAAATGTCAGGCTAGACAGAAGCTCAGAAACGGAATAAATCCAACGTTTCCAAGAAGAAAATAATTTGAAATAATCAATCCCCTGGACAAAAACTGTAGATACCTAATATCTATGCTTTAAAAGCGATTCAATTTTACTAATACCTTCACAAAGTACACCAAATTGCCAAAATTATCAACGAAAAGAAGCAAAATGCAGGAGAGATTTGGAATGACGTGTGAACGCTAGAAGAGAACAAACGCCACTCAATGATATTATTGAAATGTGAGCTTATGTTTCTAATCCCTCCTGGATGCAAAATCAGCCAAGTAGAAACACGGGAGGCACGGCCATTAGAACTACGAATTGACGAAAAGACAATCAAGGTCCTTAAAAACTCGAAATGATTTGTTGGAAACTATGATCCAAATTGAATTATTCAAATTTGATCAACTCAATAAACATAAAAATATCTGCTTTTCACTAAAAAACTGTACATACCATCAAAACACTCTTGTACCTAAAGCAAATCAGATTCAGTTGCATTGGAAAGACATTCATTTTCAATGTTTCATTTCTGACAGCTATTAAAAATGTCAATAAGTGCATACTTTCTTGACAGATTCGGCTGAAAATTTGTAAAATAAGTGACATTGTTGGTCTTACTGACCATGCTAAATATGAGTTTGATCACATTTCTCGAAGACCATTTTCATTTTTTAGGCTATCAGGAGATACTTATTTTAACAATGAACCAATGGATGGATTTCAAAAAAAAATTGGGTCTGCAAACAGAGAAGGTTGTCTTTACATGTGTGCAAAATTTCAGGTCGATCGGTGAAACGGTGCGACTTCCATTGCTTCCTTTAGCATACAAAAACAAAAACAAAAAAAAAAACAAAAAAAAAAACAGAGGTCCGTGCTAAAAGAGCCAAATGGAGTCGCTCGCTTCGCTCGCTCAATTACTTATTAAATGTATTATGTTAACCCAGGCTATTAAATTGAGGATTTTATGGCAAAAAGTGATAAATTATATAATTTACGACTGATTTAGGCCGGGTAGGACCAACATTGGATTAGCTAACTATCGATAGTTAGTGGGCAAATAGCCAATGAATCCAGTTGGCGCGAATTCCACAGCCATTAAGATTCACTAAATTCCACTAACCATCGATAGTTAACTTAATCCAAAGTTGGTCCTACCCGGCCTTAGAGAACTAGTGGTTGTTCCAACACTTGAGTGATAATCACTAAAGCAAAATTTTATGATAGTGGTACGGCAAACTATACCATCTGTGGGAGAATTGCGAACTTCTTGGATCTTCCATTCCCTTTTTGAAATGGAATACCGTATTTACTCACATATAGTCCGAGGGCAAGGAAGGTCTATTCTACTAGGTATGCTCATAAGCGATTATGCCCGAGGCTCTAGCGACGTCATCGGCAGTGATCTATGGTCCAGTGATCTATGGCAGTGATCTATTCAGTTAATTACATAAGTTGGCTATGTAAACAAACGCAGGGTGAATAGTTGACCGATACTTGGGCATAGATAACCGCCGATGACGTCACTAGAGCCTCGGGATATAATCGCGTATATCTGCTTAAGCATACCTAGTAGAATTGACCTTCCTTGGTCTGCGGGTAGATTTCAAATATTGAAATCTCAAAACAGGGATGCGGACAATACACGCGATACTATACACAGCATTTTTCGAAAAACCAGTTTCAAAAACAGGGGAGCGGACTATACGCGGGTGCGGACTATGTGCGAGTAAATACTAAACTACATGTATTAAAGTGAAAAATTTAGGTAGTATAGAAACAATTTAACATGTGTTCTTAATGGGTTAGGGGACCTTTGAAAAAGCATAATAGGGTGAAAAACGTATGAAGAAGAAACGTACTAAGAACGTTCCACTCTATTTCAAAACAAGCATAAAATGTCAATGTCTTAAGTTCTTGAATAATTGTCTGAAAATTGTCAAAAAAGCCTAAAATGTTCATGTTCGGCAAACTGTTCAAGTTTTAATTTTCAACCAATAACAGGAGCTTGTCCGTGACCACACAAATCACATGAGTGTGTGCAAAATTTCAGGTAGTAGGTGTTATCGGTGGACATTGGCAGTGCAGACTAAAACAAAAACAGACAGACAAACAAAGAAAAAACAACAGAGAGAAACACAAGAATCCGGTCCAGTAGTAACTAAGTAACGCTTGCTTGCTACGATTGCTCAAGGAAGCTTCAGATCTTATTATTTCTGGAGAGCTATTTCTTTGTGAAGACTCTCTCCACGCAAGAGTTTCCGGCGACCCCTAGGATCTCACCTGTGGGTTGGTGAGAGCGCCAGTCATGACGCGCCTCATGGCTGCGCCCATGGCACTCAAGTCGTGCAGCATCGTCAGGAACGCGTCTGCGTCCTGCACGGCCAGCAAGATGGCGTCCGGTCCAGTCGCAACGCTGAAAACAACACATTCGTCAGACAATTCACAATGAGACAAGGTACAGAATGGCAACTGTCGTCACACTTAAGAGGGCTGAGTAGTGAGCGTGGCCTTGAAGAGTTTTTTAATCAATTTTTATCAATATCTTTTACTAATGTAATTGTTAACAAAATCGGGCTATGTACGTGTATTCAGAACCGTTAAATGAAAATAATTTCATAGTTTGGAATAAGTTATTAGTTTTATTTTGTCCAACAGATGTTTAGAACCAAAATTAAATTATTTTCATTGAACGGTTCTGAATACACTTACATAGCCCGATTTTGTTAACAATTACATTGGTAAAAGATATTGAAAAAAATCGATTAAAAAACTCTTCAAGGTCAAACTCACTACCCAGCCGTCTTAATCTCACTAGCGAAATGGAACTTAGACTTTTAGTTAGTCGATCAAGCAAAACACAGCTGTTCAAAAATGTTTCATCAATCTAAAAATTACATGATTTTATGTACATTGATTTGGTGCCAAGAGTTGAATGTAATACTTAATACTTAAAAACAACTTTGTAGCTTTGCACTTAGCTGGCACTTAGCATGAATCCATTATTATTTATACATAGCATTATTATTTAATCAAACCGTCTTTAGACATCTAGGAAAACAATATGTTCCTTCATGAAAAGACATTAGGAATAGGAATAAGATAATTTATTAGAAATCATACAAATTTAATTTGTATAGTTTAGTATTCGAAACTAAAAGTACCTAGAGAATGCGCTAAGATCAGTTTAAGATGGCCCCTACAGTGAGTGGACCACAGTGCATGTGCGCGCAAGTCACTTAATGTCAATCGTAACGAGTTCGGTTTAGGTATATTGAGGTAAATCGAAGTATTTTTGTAATGTGGGTGATTTCTCTGCGTACTAAAGATATCTCCGGAGCCTATACAATTTCCCAGGTACTCATTAACTATAAAATATCGTCAAAAAAGCAGATAATCACAGCTATTCTGCGTGCCATTAAGATGGCGGCATGGCAACAATGGATGACATCACGTGTAGGGATGGGAATTTTCCGGATAAATAATTTTTCGGAAATTTCCAGAAAAATTTCCGGAAAAATATGGAAATATTTCCAATTTTAGGAAAAATAACCCAAAACATTGGATTATATTATACGTTTTTCGAAAATTTTCCGCAGTGGTCTAGATGAATTGAAGGGCCATGTGAAATATCCGGCAGGACCAGGGCTTGAACCCAGGACCTCTCAGTTGAAAGGCAAGGGCTCTACCACCGTGTGTATTGGAATGTAACCGTCTTGGTAGCTCGGGTGGTGAAGTCCTCACCCGGCAAATGAGAGGAGGTTCGAGTTCCAGTCCAACGAGTATTTTATTTTCCACATCTAGCATCCTTCAATACATGCGAACAGAATTATTTCAGTAAAGTTGCCAATTGCATTACAACGGACTATGAAGAATACTAGATAGCACGTAGTTATGCAAATTATTACGCTCTCAAAAAGCTATTCATTGTAATCCACACGTGAAAGCTGGCTATCTTCATTGATCAGATTGTACACACTTCTTATACTTGTCAAAACATAGTGTGTTTCATTATCAAAATTAAATTTTAATTACAACTACAATTAGAGTAAGAAATTTCAATTTTTCCACTTTTATGGAAAAATAAGGGTAAGTCTGGGAAATTTCCATATTTTTCTTTCCGTTGGAAATTTTTCCACGGGAAAATTTCCATGGAACATCCCTAATCACGTGCAACCTATGAATACATAACGAAATGACATGAGATCAATTGCACTTTATTCAGCTCGAAATTGTGTAATGAAAAGTTACATTTAATAAGTCAATGACGAATTACCAGAGCCATGAAACTTGAAGCACTTCAGAACAAGCTTGGACTATTTCAAGGTAAACTGTGAATTATATAAGATTGATTGCAACATTGTATTTGAGGGTTTTGATAGTCCAATAACATGAGTGGGAGAGAGACAGACTTATATGAATCAGAGACATCTAGGTAGCGATGTGGGTTACTTTTAGACATGGGATATAGTTTTTTTTGCAAATTTTCACAGACAGATTTTAACATTATGAAACATCTTCTTGCTTTCATTATCTTAGGTCAATCCAAATCGATTGGCTGAAAAAATGTGATAGCAACATCCAATAAAGTCTATGCTAACTCGTCATCTAGTAGGTAGGTACCTCTAGTAGTTGAGCTGTGATTTCTTTGTTTGAAGAAAACTTTCTGTCCGTTTCCATGACGATGTAAGATGATTTGTTTTTAATGTTGTTTTCGGCTGGCCGCACTGGGGTTGCACTAAGTTCTTGATCGTGACGTCATGTCGTAACCTGGTTTTGCCCTAGTGCTGCCGCCAGTGCGGTCTCAGCCGAATACGAATGATATGTTTTGATTTTGTGTTTTGACACTGACAGCTATTTTCAAATGGCAACCGAAGAAATTGAGCTCCCGAGTGTTTTGAAGGAAAACCTCCAGTAACAACATCAATTTTGTTTTTCGCGCCGCCATTTTGTCGGAGTGCGGCGGAGTGGAGGGGGCAACTCTACCTAATATTTCCGAGCAAGAAATAGTGCACTGAGTGCGCACCCAGTGTGCACCACTTCCCAGTCGAATACGAAAACATTGCCCCTGAGCAACTGCGCACTGCCAGTCGAACACGCCACTTGCACTCAGTGCAGCTCAGTGCAACCCCAGTGCGGCCAGCCGAAAACGACATAAGTTCTCTAATAACATGATTGATTGTCAAGGAACCTGACCAGCAGCCAATCCGTTTCATTCAAATATCGTTATTATGATTTTTTGGGTGTACCGTGTATCTACCTAGTAGACCACACTTAAAATAAATTAAATTATAAATATTTTTTAAATATTAGGCAGGGACATGACGTATGGCAATAGTAATGCATTTAAGTTTCATGGTTGGTAGCAGAATGTATTGTTTAAGCCAGGCTCTGTTGTTCATAAAATTATATTTTGTCTACAAAATTGATGGAAATAACGAAAAATTTAAAAAATATAACATTTCAGTGTAATTGCGTGATGATTGATTTCTGTTGTCACAATCAGATTAAGACAGGTTATTATGTGGTTCATGAAGAAAAGTTGTTTGTTTGAAATATGATCTTGACGTTCTGTATTATTTTGCGTGCGGTGGCGAAAATCAGGTGTCTCTACTGATCACTGACAAAACTCAACAACTGTCGGAGAACGTACTCACCTGTTGTCACGGAGATGCTGAATCAGGCGAAGGATAATACGAGGCATGATTCCCTCGGCGATGGACATCAGGTTCTCAGGCGCTGGAGGCATGTTCACAGTGGCCTTCGGGCCGTGGCGTTCACAGAAACTGAGTAAAAACATAGGATCATGTTAATCCACAGCCAAGAGCAAACTAGAGGCCCAATTCTCGAAACAGTTATCACGTCATAAACTATGATAAGACGAAAAGTCATAATATTAACATGGTGAGAGATAGGACAAACCTCCTTAGGTATGATATCATTTGGAGTTATGACGTAATAACTGTTTTGTGAATAGACCCGTAGGCCGTAGATCATTGAAATCAATTGCATGAACTCATAACTTGAATGAATGATTTTCATTTCACTTTGAGTTCCTCCCATTTACAACTACAAGTAGGTAGGTACACTCGGCCCAACAAAACTTTAACGTTGACCAATTTGAATGACTGCTGGTCATGTCCCATACATAACCAATCAGAGCTTATTATTATCATTGAAATGTGATGTCACCTACTAGAGTGAGACAATGAGATCGCTTGGACTCACTTCTGATGGTGCGATCTTACATTTATCAGCCTATCAGATTTATTGAACGTTCAAGTTTTGTTTGGTCAAGTGTACCTACCTAATTTTGTAAAACTTTACGACAAGATCATGTTCAAGACATATTTTGTAACCACCTACGGTCTACCTACCTACAGTCTATGGAAATCTAGTAGAAATTACCATAAAACACAAAATTGACAGTAGGTAGGTAGGTAGGTAGGTAGGTAGGTACCTAGTTGTTAAATGAATTGTAAAACTTCTCTCAGAATTTTACAAGAGTTTTTAAGATCTTTGTTAACAATCCAGTTACATTTTGTGTGTGTGTGTGCATCTGCAAGATTTAGTAGGTATGGTATGTCCAACTTAGGGTTCCCATATAATCTAAATGTGAAAAAGCGGGACAAAAAAATCCAAATATAAAATCCCGTGCGACAACAATGGGGGGTCTGGGGGGATGGCCCCCCAGCTAAATGCGGGTCCGGGGCGCATAGCCCCGGGAAAAAAATTTGAAATTCATAACATGATTTAGAGCAATTCTACGCACTTTTGACAGGAAATAAATTGTGTTTCTTTTTATTGAATGTGCGTAGTTTTGTTTCCTTGAATAGGTACCTACAAATTATTATCATGTACCTATTACCTACCTATTTTAATTGTCTCCAAAAGAGGCTACGTTTGTTTTGTATAAAAGATGAGGGATAAACCAAAGGAAGTCAATGACGATCATGATTTAGATTATATTTATTATTATATTTACTATCGATGCAGAGTGCATTTGAATGAAAATGAGCGGGATTTTTGACTTGTTCGAAAAGCGGGACAAATACAGGGTTTTTAAAATGTTGTGGGGACAACGGGACACTACCTCAAAAGAAGGGACTGTCCCGTCAAAAACGGTACGGATGGGAGCCCTAGTCCAACTTTTACCTACAATCTTTTACCCTACATTATTGATGAGGTGAAAATCACAGTTCTACGCATTAATACTAAACATCTTTGAGCATTAGTTCTGGATCTTCGAGTCAATTTGAGACTTACCCCGTCTCTTTCATGACGGAGACATCACCGCAATCGCAAGCTCCGCCCGCTTGACTCTTGAACATGTTGAAGTCGTGACCCGTGTGGTTGCCCTTCTGGAAGCATTGTGCGCACAAAGACATGCACGGCGATATGCCGCAAGTACGACAGCGATAGGCGACGTAGTTTGCCGTCCACACCAGACCGCAAGTCATCGAGTTGTCGTAACGAAGAACTGGGAGTAGAGAAAGTTGCCATTTTTGTCTCAAATTAAACACTCTTATAGGTAGTTACAGCAAACATTTAATTCCTTGTCATTTTGATGACAGCTTATCATTATAAACCAATTAATCAAAATTGAAGTAATTTAATTAGGTGCTATACCAAAGGTAGCTACCCAATAGGTATTTCTGCTACTTTAAGGCCACATAAGCATCATCTTTGGAATTTATTGTATAGGTACACCTACTTATCCTACACGAGTTTCCTACCACACCTTAAGATTTTAAAATGGGTTTGGTTTGGTAGAATTTATATTGTTTTTACGACTAAGGTGGGTAGGTAGGTAGTACTAGGTAAAATGCTTAAATGCCCAAAAAACATCAGGAATTCCATCTTTGACACTTGCTTGAGACGTAATAGAATGTCTTTGAGGACAATTAATGATTGCTCCAGTTTCTTAGTTTCCTTGACATTAAAGTATGGCATTATTTTTTTATGGCAATCATTGTCTGAGAGAACTAATAAGTTAGTCATCACAGGTTGAAAAAACGTGTAAAGGTCATAGCAAAGTGGAATGGCCTGAAGGTAGGTACAAGAACTTCACTTACCAATGCTAGCGAAATCATCAGGTGTTTTGCCTCCAGCCATGAGCCATTTAATCCAATCAATAGTGTCCCATTCGTCGATTAATTTCTTCGGGTTTAATATTAAATCAAGTAATTCATTGAGGTGTTGTGGATTTGCGTGTACATAATCAGCTGCACCACGTTTCCCCTTCTTCATCAGAACGTGAGCAGTTATTGAACTCGATGCCATAGTAGCTGATGTAATTTTACCACTAGGTATACTGTATATAAATAATTTAAATTGTCCACCATCAAATCATTGTACTAACAGTATGAATAACTAGTACCTCCTCATGTTAAAAACCTTATCACACACGACTAAAAATCACACGAGATAATGAAGAATTTTAATGATCCATGCATCGAAGATTGTGAAAATGTTACTTTTAACCTTGAATAAGGATAGTCCAAGATTTTAATTTTCGCAGCACCTTAAAAGCCATTTCAACTAATCTTTTCGACAATGTAAAACAGTGCCATCGCGTATAGAAACAAAGTAGACACTAATATAGAACAAGACTTTTTATACAGACACCAATGACCGCGGCCATTCAGTCATTCACATCAAGAAGACACAAGTACATTTTAGGCCTTCTGGAATTATTAAAAACTAAAGAGCGCTCGGAAATCAGTGATCGGAACAGCTACTGAGCGGATAAATCGCACAAAAAGCGCGGTAAATTTGAGCGGTGAAACCAATTTTATGTCACTACCGAACCGGATGCTTATTGATTGAATTCTCACATTTTAATCCAGATAATTAGATAACTCACCAGATAAATTAACTTTACCTACATAATGAAATACTAATCTTCAAATGGTAATTTGAATAATTGTACCCACCCTATCTAAACAAATTTAGTATTTCTTTTATAGAGTTGAAAAAACAGTAAAAATATTGTATAAATAACATATGATGCATACCTATGCTGTTACCGTTTTGATTCATGTAGATGATCAACAATCAATAATTAGAAACTTGTTGAATTGTTGAAAGGATTTTTAAGGTGAGCAACGTCACTCGGCATAATTTTGTAGCTGCAAGAATGAAAGCTTCTACAATCCTTATGGCAATCGACTTTAAATGGACCTTCCACCTTTTTTTTCACAACCCCAGAGAGATAATCAACATTTATTTTGAGGTTTCTTTCTACCCAAATGAAAAATATTTCATACAGCAATAATGACAGTATTGTTGAGCTTTTTATTCTACTTTGTCTTGATGAATATTCAAAATACCTAAATTGCGATTACAACTTGTCGTAATATTAATTTACAATATCCAATTTCTTAAACATAGGTAGTAACTAGGTAATACAGCCACATTTGAACAAATCAAAATTTTTAAAGTCCTACCTTGTTTTAATTTGTTCAAGTACACTTGCCATTTGACAAGTGCATCGAGCATGAAGTTTTGCAGAAAATTAAAGAGACTATGGTCCTTGTTTTAAGTGAAACAGAGCTGCCAAAATGTAAGGTAATACACAACAAGATAACTTTCAAAATCTATCATACATTGTTCAAAGCAAACATTAGTGGGAGATACTTAACAGTAGTAGTTTCACTGAAAACGAATCCAATAATGTATGTATAGGTACTATGTAGTATGTACCGACCTACCTAGAGCTATATTTATGAAATAAAATAGTACTAATTAAGAAATATCTTTCCAAACATTGCATTCATATGAAGTTAATTGACGAAAATGCATCAAGAATTTAATTTAGATTATAGATGTTACAAAACAACAACAAAATCTAAATGTTTCTTATCCTTGTCGTCATGACCTACTACAATATTTACTTAAACAAAAAGGGACACATTATCTAAATCTTGTCTCTAGATGAAAGCAGAGAGTGGAGAGTGCACTCTCTCGTGATATCTGTAGCCAAAGAGAGAGGTCACTCACCACTCTCGTGCTTTCCTCACTTCATAGCCTGTGTTCCATGTTATATGTATTCTACATAAAAATTATTTAACAATTTAGAAATAGATACCAATTTTGATCACAAATAAATTTTGTTTGAAACAAAGCTCACATATTAAGTTAACCCAATCAAGAAATCGAAGAATATTAGTAGGTACCTACATGGTAGGCTAATATGAATCTCTCTACAAATAATTTGATAAGTTATCAATTTCTGTCATGTTCAAAGACAAACAATATTTACGTTAGGTATTCGACACTAAAAGTTGCAATACACCACCTAGCGAAAAAAATTAACATCTCCCCACCGAGTGAGCCTTCAGTACCAAATTCAGTACGCATGCGGGCAATTTCATGTCAATCGTATAACAAGTAAAAGTTATAACTACATCGTGAAATAACAGAAATTGATGAATACATTAGTGTCAACAATCAAATACAATCGGCATATTTCATTACCACACACTTTCATTCAAATTCTTGCGAGAACTAGATGTCTACATCACCAAAAGCACTATTTGTCAGATTGAAATTGTTTTTATCACGGCCTTTTGAACGACCTCGTCTGACACATAACATTTTTCTTGATGCCTCGTTCAAAACAATTGCAATTTGTCAAATGCTGCTTTAGGTGGTTAGACATCTAACTTTCACAAAAATTTGAATGATGTGTGTGCTGTAATGAAATATGCCGATTATATTTGATTGTTCACACTGAGGTAAGCATCAATTTCTGTTATTTCGCGATGTAATTATAAACTTTTACTAAACTCATTTCAATTGACATGTAAGTGACTTGCCCGCACGCACACTGGGTGCATACTCGCGTGAGTGGCAATCTTATAGTGAAAGCGCATTCTCTAGGTATACTTTTAATGTCAAATACCAAACCTGTTTAGTGCTTTCTAACATTTTTAGCAAGAGATCCTTTCTATTCAACACTACCAGTGGTGAAATACATCGATACGTATAGGTGCAATATACGTCAAAACACTGTAAATGTAGTTACTTTTCATATTAAGTTCTATGTTTTACATCGACGCTGTAACAATAAAATATCCCTCAGAGGTTTTATCTGAATTGTAAACGCAGCAACACTAGTTTTAAAACAGAGATTAAAATGTAGCTTTCAATCCATGAGCAACTAAGTTTATTATAGGTAGGTAGTCAAGTTTGCATATTACAAGATGCATAGGTAATTTGTGGCTCATATAACAAGGTGGATAAATGTAAAATTGCGAAAAACACTCGAAATTCGAAATACTGTATTAATTTTCGACTTTCGAAACTTATAGCTCTAGTTTCAAAACTCGAAATTACTGAGAACTGTCGATGAATAAATTAATAAACTTAGGTACCTATACAATCAACAGGCAAACAAGATTACACACGTTGAAAATTCCCTGCTGAAAAACTATGAAACAACATCTTGTAACACATTTGGAACATCTTGCAAATTGTTGGTTCTGATCTGTTACAACATTTTTGGCAAGAAGATCGTGCTAGGAATTCGCCAAGATCTTGCCAAGTTATTTCAGCTAGGTTAATGAAAGGTTTTACTTTTATGGTCATGACATAATATTAGGTATTTTCGTCTCATCAAGCATTTATTTAACGCAGCTAAAAGAAAGTCGACTCTGAGTCTGACTAGGTACACCTGAATTTGGTGAACAGTCATATCAGTTTGAAAAAGACAATGCCTACTAGAGACTCTTATAATATGTTTATTTAAACTACCTATAATGAGATTATCTTTATTCTTTAGTAATAAAAATAAAATAAACCCAGCTTTCCATTCCATAGGTACAGTTCTTAAGAATGTTCATATTTTCAAGATGTGCTAACACGCCGTGGTTCTTCAACATTATTATTAGGTACATATTGGCTTGGTTGTCAACAAGACAAAGTAACAAAACCTCCTGACAAAGTGTAAAACAATGAGCACTATAAATAAATCAATTACCTTTGGCTACCTAATATATGTAAAAAAAAAGTGTGTCATTCATATTCTTTTAAGTCTACTATCAGATAAAAAGCGTATTCAAATCTATTGCCTAATAGCAAAAATATTCTGTACCTAATACGTAATAATTTTGCTACCTACATAATTTCCTAATTTGTATACGTTACCAGTGCTTACCAGAGCTTCATTGACTATTAAAAACACAAAGTCAAGTTATATGCTTAGATAGTATGCACTACCTAGGAATTAGCATGTTAAAAATGGAGAAAAACAGGATTGTATGATGACAACAGCATACAAACTGAATGACATTAAGTTGGCCATAGATTTGTCCAACTTCGTCAAGAGCGTGGATCAGGTAGGTACCTACTGTCATGAACACTATGCTAGACATTAATTAGTAAGTTACCTAAGAGGACAACATCTCTGAGAATGATTTGACGTAGGCTTCATGGAGTTTGTTGACGAAGTCGGGGTCGTTCTTCAACAGGTAGTTGACGGATTGTAGCAGTTGATTTCTCGTCAACGGCTCGGGACGAATCTGTTCTACCTCGTGAGCAGTTGGCAATTTAGCGACAGGAGCTGGTGTTACCTGAATGAGGAAAGAAAATGACGTGTAAGGTCTATATCTAAAAAGGACGAACATTCTATCAGATTTCCTCCATTCTTTCCGAAACCTAGATCACTATTAAAAACAGACCATTTACAGAAATTACCTCTGCTAGTACTACCTACCAACCTAGATATTTTAATCTTTAATTTAATAAGACAAAATGGGATTAACATCCAGGGGCTAGATTCACAAAGCACGATTAGCTCGGATTAGCTCGTAGTCCCATAAGAAATAACATTGGCTGCCCCCGGTAACACCGTCAAAAAGTTTCGTGAATGACCCCCCAGGGATGAAACAGTATGGTCAACTGACCAAGTATTATGTTTGACCTTGGTTTGAACATAGGTAGGTCCTACTTTCTTCAAACTCTCGCGTTAACTCAGTTGGAATGATCAAAATTCAAAAGTAATGTAGGTACAAGCTAATATCTGAGCCAATCACTTTAATTTTAATTATAAATATTACAGTAAAATCAACAGTCTACCTGACTGGAGATGCCGTTCCTTGCCTCGGACTTGTTTCCCGTCGTAAACATTGATGGTAACATCAAAGCTGGCTTCTTCGGTGTCTCCACATCGCTCGTCGACGACTCTCTGAAGCTCAAATCACTCAAGCCGGCATCAATCACCGCTATATTCGAGTTGTAGAATGTCGAACCCGGGATCGGCTGATTCAAAGTCGATGAGCCAATCGGATGGAAGTTCAATTTTGTACTCAAGTCCACTGGTGCGGCTTTGGGACTCCAATCTGCCTTTGGTCTTACAACTTGAATGCCAGGTGTGTTGGTAATATTGCCTAACATAGGTTGCATTTCCACTTTAGGTTTCTGCCTTTGAACGTTCTGAACATTTGGAACTTGCGTAACTTGTGTTGGTACAGGATTTGTTAATAAGGTCTGCATTTCATGTTTTGGCTTTTGTTGAGTTACAGTATTTGTTTTCGTAGGTTGGCTCGCGACATTTTCAGACATCGGTGTTGTGGAACGTTGCTGTTTTTCAATGTGTTCGACCGAATGCGCGGGATTCGACATGAGACGTTGAAGAAACGGTTTGGAATGTCCATCACCTCCTGCCAGCGAGTGCCCAATGGGAGCAATAGCTCTTGGTGTCGAGCTGAACATACCCGGAGGTTGGGCTACGTTCTCCTTCTGCTGTCCCTTCGCTTTGGCAAAGAAGTCCACAACGCTCTGAAACGTACCTTCGGTCACGGGTGGTGGAGGCTGAGGCAGATTCTCTGACCCCAACCCCGGTACTTTATTCATATTAAAATCTTCCTGAGCTCGAGAGAGCATACCGAAAATATCAACCCCTCCAGTTCTCTTCGGAGTCAATTTCTTGCTCTCAGTTTCCTTTACGATATTCTGTAGCAAACCAGATAATCTTGTGCACTCAGATTTCTCGTAAAACCATATGCCATAGATTTTTCCTGTAGAGTTTTTATAGAGTAGAAACGGTTCTTGCAATTGCAAATCTAAATCTTTAGTAACAGGCTCAACCAAATTGTTTGTATTTAATCTGTTCATAATGAGGATGCCATGAAAGGGCTGACCTGTTCTACTGTAAACGAATAAGGCACCTTCTATGTCGGTTTTTGCCCATTCATTTTTTACCGTATTAAAAGTGTACAACGCGACATGCGTTGCAGTATCCAAAATATTGTTTAAATAAGGATCAACACGTTTTAAAGCTGCGACATTAATACGAGCTTCAGTAAGGTCCGCCATTGTTAAAACACAACTTTGTTTAGTTAGTTCCAGTTTTTGTTGTTTTGTTTTGTGAAAAGTGGCGGAACATGTCATTGGAAGAATAAACGCAAATTAAGTGGTAAAATATAGTCGCTCAAGAAGGCAGTGAATATACTTCAAATAAAATGCGGGAAATTTAATTTGAAGCAAGGACAAGCCACGAGAGCGAAATTTTATTTAATGAAATTAAAATTGATTTTTGAGAAAGATTGATTTAAGTAAAAATTTAAAATCATAGGTTAAAAGCGGCCAAAAATCATCGTTCTTCAATATTTATATTATTATGTTGGTACCTCCGTACTTCCACAAGTATGGAGTGCTCTGATTGGCTAGTCGTTTGACGCTGAAATTCAAACAGATTTGAATAGAATAGAATTTTCTTTATTTTTGCATTATATCATTACGGTACAGGCATAAGATTTAATAATGTGTGATTATAAAAGTAGTATTGTAAAAAATACCTTGACAAATGAAAATATGCAGACATTTTGGAAATTACAGTTATCAAAAATAAAAATAAATATGAAAGCGTAAAAAAATATATTAAAACTCGTATTATCTTTTTTATTTCGAAAAATTTGCATAGCCTTCAAAATATTTTTAAAAACTGCACAATTTGAATTTTTTATTTTCATTTTTAAAATTTATGTTTGTAATGTTCTTCATAATAATGTAGGTACCATAATAATATAATATCCCATAAAACACTCCGTGTAAAAAAGGCTCGTATCAACTCCTTCAACCAAAACCTAAAATATATGAAAACAAAAAAAAGCCCTAAAAAGGAGTATTATCAAAAAAGGAGCCCATGTACAAGAAGTAAGTAGTAAGAAAGGAGGACGTTATGGCTGTAGGAGGACGTTATAAAGGAGGACGTTATAGCTCTTAGTACAGGAGGTGATAAAGTTGGAGATGTGAAGGTGATGTTATGTTCAAAAGACTTCAAATTAACAGTAAATGTATATAAGAGCTGGTTATAATCTTGCTGGTCATCAGATGAGGAGGAAGGCGTTGTGGCTATTAGAACAAGAGGTGATGAAGTTGGAGATGTGAAGATGATATTTTGTTGGTATGACATCAACAGTAGGTAAATGTATATAAGATCTGGGTAATCTTGCTGATCAACAGAATGTGGAGGAGGGCGTTTTGGCTATTAGAACAAGAGGTGATGAAGTTGGAGATTTTGTGAAGATGATATTTTGTTGGTATGACATCAAATTAACAGTAGGTAAATGTATATAAGAGCTGGGTAATCTTGCTGATCAATAGGATGTGGAGGAGGGCGTTGTGGCTATTAGAACAGGAGGTGATGAAGTTGCAGGAGATGGGAAGGTGTTCTTTTGTTCATTAAACATGAAATTAACAGTAAATGTATATAAGAGCTGGGTAATCTTGCTGATCAACAGAATGTGGAGGAGGGCGTTGTGGCTATTAGAACAGGAGGTTACGACGTTGGAGATGTGAAGGTGAAGTTTTGTTCATCAGACAAGAAATTAATAGTAAAATGTAAATAAGAGCTGGGTTGTCTTGCTGGTCATCAGATGTGGAGGAGGGCGTTGTGGCTCTTAGAACAGGAGGTGATGAAGTTGGAGATGTGAAGGTAATGTTTTGTTGGTATAACATCATATTAAGTATTAACAGTAAATGTATATAAGAGCAAGGAAGTCTTGCTTGTCATCAGATGTGGAGGAGGGCGTTGTGGCTATTAGAACAGGAGGTGATGAAGTTGGAGATGTGAAGGTTATGTTTTGTTCGTAAGACTTCAAATTAACAGTAAATGTAAATAAAAGCTGAAATAAAATAAAATACCTAATAGCAATAAAAGCTTGAATAAAAGTAAGGTTATCTTGCTGGTCATCAGATGTAGAGGAGGGCGTTGTTGCTATTAGAACCGGAGGTGATGAAGTTGGAGATGTGAAGGTAATGTTTTGTTCGTGAGACATCAAATTAACAGTAAATGTAAATAAAAGCTGAAATAAAATTAAATAATAGCAATAAAATCTTAAATAAAAGCAAGGGTATCTTGCTGGTCATCAGGTAGAGGAGGGCGTTGTGGCTCTTAGAACAGGAGGTGATGAAGTTGGAGATGTGAAGGTTGTGTTTTGTTCGTAAGACATCAAATTACATCTACTAGGAAAACGCTCTGTGTAACGCGTTGAATGAGCGAGCACGACACGTGCGCAAACATTAACCGAATATGCGTTCGTTAACACACAGAAAACATTATTTTAAGTCAAACTGAAAGCAAACTACGATCCACTGAATCAATATAAAACAATGTGTCATTGTATGACCACCATTAATGTGTAATCCGAGATATACCTAACCTTCAAGGAAATGTCAGGCTAGACAGAAGCTCAGAAACGGAATAAATCCAACGTTTCCAAGAAGAAAATAATTTGAAATAATCAATCCCCTGGACAAAAACTGTAGATACCTAATATCTATGCTTTAAAAGCGATTCAATTTTACTAATACCTTCACAAAGTACACCAAATTGCCAAAATTATCAACGAAAAGAAGCACAATGCAGGAGAGATTTGGAATGACGTGTGAACGCTAGAAGAGAACAAACGCCACTCAATGATATTATTGAAATGTGAGCTTATGTTTCTAATCCCTCCTGGATGCAAAATCAGCCAAGTAGAAACACGGGAGGCACGGCCATCAGAACTACGAATTGACGAAAAGACAATCAAGGTCCTTAAAAACTCGAAATGATTTGTTGGAAACTATGATCCAAATTGAATTATTCAAATTTGATCAACTCAATACACATAAAAATATCTGCTTTTCACTAAAAAAGTGTACATACCATCAAAACACTCTTGTACCTAAAGCAAATCAGATTCAGTTGCATTGGAAAGACATTCATTTTCAATGTTTCATTTCTGACAGCTATTAAAAATGTCAATAAGTGCATACTTTCTTGACAGATTCGGCTGAAAATTGGTAAAATAAGTGACATTGTTGGTCTTACTGACCATGCTAAATATGAGTTTGATCACATTTCTCGAAGACCATTTTCATTTTTTAGGCTATCAGGAGATACTTATTTTAACAATGAACCAATGGATGGATTTCAAAAAAAAATTGGGTCTGCAAACAGAGAAGGTTGTCTTTACATGTGTGCAAAATTTCAGGTCGATCGGTGAAACGGTGCGACTTCTATTGCTTCCTTTAGCATACAAAAACAAAAACAAAAAAAAAACAAAAAAAAAACAGAGGTCCGTGCTAAAAGAGCCAAATGGAGTCGCTCGCTTCGCTCGCTCAACTATCATGATTATCAATTAATGTCATAGCTCAACTAAGATTAATTTTCTTGAGTAGGTGCATCATGCATCATGCATCCATTATTATTAATGTTTGTACTCATCACACATCATTCATCTCATTCATATCATCATTGTATACTAGATTTTCAATGTCGAGATGCATCTATTATAATTATTGTTATATCATGTTCTCACCCTCTCATCTTATCATTATCACCGCACATATATCACCTATTATTACTATTACTATTATCATTTTGAGATATTATTATCATATTATATGTTCTGCCACCGTGCATTGTATCACAAAAGGGATAAAAAAAACATACATACATACAACAGTAAAAGTATATAAGAGCTGGGTAAGCTTGCTGGTCATCAGATGTAGAGGAGGGCGTCGTGGCACTTAGAACAGAAGGTGATAAAGTTGGAGATGTGAAGATGATGTTTTGTTCATGTGACAATTGAGTGGATCATATGTGGAGGAGGACGTTGTGGCTCTTAGAACAAGAGGTGTTGAAGTTGGAGATGTGAAGGTTATGTTTTGTTCGTATAAGACATCAAATTAACAGTAAATGTATATAAGAGCTGGGATATCTTGCTGGTCAAACAGATGTAGAGGAGGGCGTTGTGGCTCTTAGAACAGGAAGTGATGAAGTTGGAATTGTGAAGGTGTGTTTTGTTGGTATAACATCATATTAACAGTAAGTGTATATAAGAGCTGGGTTATCTTGCTGGTCATCAGATATGGAGGAGGGCGTTGTGGCTCTTAGAACAGGAGGTAATGAAGTTGGAGATGTGAAGGTAATGTTTTGGGCTGGCTCTATTGGCACGGCAGCCGTGCCCGCAAGGGGTTCATATTCTATTTACACCAGAGTAGCCGTGTGCGCATGCAGGCGTATTCTATTGGCACCAGAGTACACCAGAGCACGGTCGCCGTGTGCGCAAGAAGGCGCATGCTATTGACACCAGAATC
The DNA here is from genome assembly GCA_934045905.1 of Leuctra nigra. NCBI lineage: Eukaryota > Metazoa > Arthropoda > Insecta > Plecoptera > Leuctridae > Leuctra > Leuctra nigra. The sequence goes on from OW203770.1 coordinate 24,929,128, forward strand.
CACCAGAGTTCACTCCAAGATGGCCGTCCTCTGAACAGCTGTTTTCCGGAGCCTATTTAGACTTTTTAAACTAATGCAGAAGGATCGTGACGTTTTGAAAAGTGTAGGAACTGAACAATAATCAATACAATTAGGCCAGGGTCATACGTCACGACCTCAAACTTCGATCTAAACGCATCTGTGCAGCTAAATGACTTCACTTACGCGCACGGTTTTACTTCTGGTGTAAATAGAATAGGAATTCATAGGAACACGGCAGCCGTTTGCGCAAGGGGTTCAAATTCTATTGCCACCAGAGTACACCAGAGTTCACTCCAAGATGGCCGTCCTCTGAACAGCTGTTTTCCGGAGCCTATTTAGACTTTTTATACAAATGCAGAAGGATCGTGACGTTTTGAAAAGTATTGGAACTGATCAATAATAATTACAATTAGGTCAGGGTCATACATCACGACCTCAAACTTCGATCTAAACGCATCTGTGCAGCTAAATGACTTCACTTACGCGCACTGTTTTACTTCTGGTGTAAATAGAATAGGAATTCATAGGAACACGGCAGCCGTTTGCGCAAGGGGCTAAATTCTATTGCCACCAGAGTACACCAGAGTTCACTCCAAGATGGCCGTCCTCTGAACAGCTGTTTTTTAGAGCCTATTTAGACTTTTTATACTAATGCAGAAGGATCGTGACAGTACAATATGTTCTGACATTTTACTATACTGAGAATCGTGGAGTTATAAAGAGGACTGGGAACATTTATTATCTAATAAAATTTCAGCTATGGGTATGATAGCTCCAGTAAAATAACTTTGACGTCTAGATGCACTGATACGTGTCAGCCATTACACACTGGCAGCTAGAAGTACATCTTCACATTGCGCGCGCATGAGTTAACTGGGCAGACGAAGGAAAAAACTCTCTATGGGTAGACAAATTCCAACGTGCGAAAATTAAAGCTGGGCAACCTAAAAAAAATAGCTCTATGGTTAGGCAGAATTCAAACTTGTGAAAATGTCAAAATAAAAAATTTCGTCCCCGACCAGATTCGAACCGGTGTACCCTTGCACCGCAGGCAAACGCCTTACCGCCTGAAGTACAAAGCTGCTCATGCCGAGGTGCGTTAAAAACTGCTACATAAAATTACACACAGGCAGGCGTTGCTTACGCGCATCCTACTGCGCAATGTGCCAGTTGTCCCTTTAGCTGCCAATCATTACACGTATGAACATGCAGACATGGGCAAAATACTCTGTTTCAATGTATTTGGAATACAAGATACTGATACTTTTAATTTGGGTATCTAAAATACAAGATACAAGATACATTTTAGAGATGTATTTAAAATACAAGATACAAGATAGTAGCTTTAGATACTTCAAAAAGATACATTTAAAGATCCTTTTTTTTATTCTCATACATATCATCCAACAGTAAAAAATGTAGGGACTTACTTTCTAAATTAAATTTTAATTTGTTCTATTTGTAAGGCAACATACTTAACATTTTCTTGATCGATTCAATACGGCAACGTGTATTATTTGATGCTTGTTTGAAATCAAGCAAGAGATCAAGCTATCTTTGAAATTCTAGGCGCATAAAAATGTATCTTGTATTTTTAATCTTCAAAAAAGATACAAAATACTTTAGAAATGGGTATTTACAATACAAGATACAGATACATTTGGCTCATGTATTTAAAATACTAGATACAAGATACAAAAATATCTAAGATACGTATCTTAAGATACAAGTATCTAGATACTGCCCATGTCTGTGAACATGATTCCACTTTGAACATGATTCCACTTCCCCCTATAGCATAGGAGGAAGTGGATATACTACGTCACGACCTGAGTGCGGATATGACCGGTCCAAGTAGCCCCAATAGCCGGCTATTGATGCAAATTAAAAGACCTTATGTTTTATGTCTACTTAAGTTGCAATATGGTTTCACTAGTATTTGTACTACGTGGCTGACCTAATTGCAATCAATTATTGATCAGTTCCTACACTTTTCAAAACGTCACGATCCTTCTGCATTAGTATAAAAAGTCTAAATAGGCTCCGGAAAACAGCTGTTCAGAGGACGGCCATCTTGGAGTGAACTCTGGTGTACTCTGGTGGCAATAGATTTTGAACCCCTTGCGCAAACGGCTGCCGTGTTCCTATGAATTCCTATTCTATTTACACCAGAAGTAAAACAGTGCGCGTAAGTGAAGTCATTTAGCTGCACAGATGCGTTTAGAACGAGGTTTGGGGTCGTGACGTATGACCCTGGCCTAATTGTATTGATTATTGATCAGTTCCTACACTTTTCAAAACGTCACGATCCTTCTGCATTAGTATAAAAAGTCTAAATAGGCTCCGGAAAACAGCTGTTCAGAGGACGGCCATCTTGGAGTGAACTCTGGTGTACTCTGGTGGCAATAGAATTTGAACCCCTTGCGCAAACGGCTGCCGTGTTCCTATGAATTCCTATTCTATTTACACCAGAAGTAAAACCGTGCGCGTAAGTGAAGTCATTTAGCTGCACAGATGCGTTTAGATCGAAGTTTGGGGTCGTGACGGTATTAAACAATAAAATACATGTCAAATGACCAGTAGATTGTAAATAAAGTTAATTACAGAAGTAAAAAAGATAATCCCTGACGGGGAATCGAACCCCGATCGTCTGCGCCCTAAGCCAATGGGCTAACCAACCGGCTATTGTTGCCACTGAGGAATTGTTGCGTTAGATGTCTACTTAAGTTGCTATATGGTGTCACTCTAGGTGTCAATAAAGAACATACATTAGGACTCTTCTGTGATCTCTCAAAAGCCTTTGACAGCATAAATCATGAAATCCTTCTTGCAAAACTTGAACATTACGGAGTCAGAGGGGTAGCACTTCAATTACTAGAGTCATATATGCATAATAGAATTCAATATGTCGAAATAACTTCAACAAATAGAAACAACAAAGAAACAAGGCTGCTTTCTGAACCACAAATCGTTACATGTGGAGTCCCACAAGGGAGCATCCTTGGTCCCTTGCTATTTATATTATACATTAATGATCTGCCTGAAACAATTGAACTATCTGAACTCTATGCTGATGACACAAACATCACAGTAAAGGGGAAAACTAAAGAGATTCTGAAAGAAAACACAGAGGAGACGCTAGTTAAGGCAAACAAATGGTTTAACGACAACCACCTAATTTTAAATTCACAAAAAACTAATTATATCAACTTCAAAATTAAAAATGATCCGATTAATAACCCAACAACAAATATGATCATTACAAATAAAAACGATAATGCAGAACTAAAAGAAGTAAAAGAAACTAAATTCCTCGGGATAACCATAGACGAAAACCTTAACTGGAAGAGTCACTGCAGCAAATTGCTAAAAAAATTAAATTCGTCATATTTTTCTCTCAAGACAATAATATCACTAACAAACATGAAAACATCGAAGTTAGTATACTATGCCAATTTTGAATCGCATGTAAGATATGGGATAAGATTCTGGGGGAACTCGACTGACGCAAACAAGATATTTACTATACAACGAAAGGCAATACGGGCACTGTTCGGACTGAAGTACAAAAATTCGGACACCTTCAAAAAACCGGACTGTAAAAAGTACTTTATAAAATACAAAATTCTCACTTTCCCATGCCTTTACATATTAGAATCTCTCCTAGCATTTAAATTAAGAAAAGATACCACACAAAACACTGATGTACATAAACACAATACAAGACAAGCAAACAACATACATGTAGAACAATATAGAACAAAATGTACCCAAAAGAACTCTCAGTATAGCAATACAATACTATACAATGCATTGCCTAACAAGCTGAAAGTAATCGACAAATACTCTAGTTTTAAGCAGCAAATGAAGCAGTATCTTATAAATAAATGTTACTATTCCATTGAAGAGTATATACTAGATAGTAAAAACTAAATAATCAAAATAATAAATACTGATGTTGACTGAAGTTAAACCAAGAATATGCTATAAATGATCGTTAGTACATAGTAAAATATTAAATAGGTTACTTTAAGTTTAAGAATTAAATGTTACTTTATACTAAAATCAACATTTAACTACACTATTTTTATACCATACATATTTTAATCTTAATATTTTTTATTATAATTATTATTAATTAGAATTCCACATGCCCTAATAAAGTGTAATTGCTTAAGGGTCACTACTTTGTGTAATACATGTATGTACACCTACTACTGTATAACCAAATGTAAACATGGAAATAAACTGAAACTGAAACTGAAACTAGAATTTGAACTAGGTATCTAATGTGTTCGCAGCTCACTTGCACGGTCTACTACCGTGTCGTGTTCATAATACAAGGCCGTTTCCACACACGGTTTTACTCTGGTGTAAATAGCATACGCCTTCTTGCGCGCACGGCGAACTCTGGTGTTAATAGCATACGCCTTCTTGGCTACACGGCGAACTTCTGGTGTAAATAGAATTTGAACCCCTTGCGGGCACGGCCGCCGTGTGAATAGACACGCCGAATGTTTTGTTGGTATAACATCATATTAAGTATTAACAGTAAATGTATATAAGAGCTGGGTAATCTTGCTGATCATCAGATATGGAGGAGGGCGTTGTGGCTCTTAGAACAGGAGGTGATGAAGTTGGAGATGTGAAGGCAGTGTTCGAATTGGGGGGGGGGGGGGGGATGCGGGTGGATTGCATCCCCCCCATAATGAATTTAGGGACAAAACCATCCCCCCATTAAACATAATTGACTTAAACATAATAGTGATAATGGGCAGAGTAATAAACGCATAAAGCGACTTGAAAAAGAAACCTCGGACAACATCAATGAACTTAAGATCGTGCCGCCGAGTCAGATGAGAGTGAAGATTCACACTCAAACAAGGATATCAATCACGACGACACGTCAAGTAATACAGTTTCTGCGCGTTCTGAACAATAAATAACTTGCACTGCTAAAGGCGTCAAGGATCATAATATGGCAGCTCACAATTAACAAATATGACAATTTATAATTCATTGTTTAAACAACAATACAATAAATAATTATTAACTATATTGAACTTTGAACTTGTAACAAATTGGCATAGTACAATTGGTAATTATTTACTTTTACCATTTCCGCCTTGCAATTACATTATCTTGCAGCCCCCAAAATCCAAAAATCCAAAAGACGCCCAGCGGTGAGAACTTGAAGTCCAGCCCCCCCCCCCCCCCCCCCCCCCCCCAACTGACTGTATCGTTTTACCCACGATACACCATCCCCCCATAACACATTTCCCAATTCGAACACTGTGTGAAGGTAATGTTTTGTTGGTATAACATCATATTAACAGTAAATGTATATAAGAGCTGGGTAAACATGCTGGTCATCAGATATGGAGGAGGGCGTTGTGGCTCTTAGAACAGGAGGTGATGAAGTCGGAGATGTGAAGGTATTGTTTTGTTGGTATAACATCTAGTCGGGCGATAGCTCGACGCTGCCAAGCACCGTCTTTTACGAGGTCTACTTTTTATAAACGGCGAGCTTACTTCCACAGACTTATACAGCAACGGCTTAAGTGGTGATTTCGGGGTATCGGCTCGCATAGACGCAGTTTGAAATGGAAGTTAAAAACCATGGTTATCGGGTATATTTAGCCACCTGACAACACCTACCAAATTTCAAAGGGCTGCGATCATCCCTTCAGGGTGAAAATTGGGCCTGAATCATGTTAAAATCACACTTTCAGCTAGTTAGTTAGTTAGTTAGTTAGTTAGTTAGTTAGTTACTGCCCACGTCTCTACGAACGCTCTCGTCTACAGGTCGCATCTTTCAGTCTAGAGAGTTGAAATTTGACAGAATCATAGACATGCTCTCTTTTGCAAAAATCGATGAAAAATTTTAACCGGAAGTGAAGTTATTACAATTTTAAATTTTAAATTTTATAAAAGTCAAACGGGTCCATCTAGAGTTATGAAAATTGGCAACATTAAAGACAATACATTGCTAGACACTCCACTTCAAGAAAAACCAAACATTTTTCACCGGAAGTAGTGAAATTATCAATATTTATGTTCCGCTCTTCCTCTTTGAGGTAGAACACAGCTGCTGCAGACATTGTTCGTCTCACTAGCGCATTCACTGTAGGCAAGTGCTAGCTACGATTGTATTCCTGGTGGTCGTGAGTTCAATTCCACGAAGGGCTAATTTTTTTTATTTATTTTGGCGTTCAAGGTTAAGTGTTCAAAATGATAATCCGATATGCATTCAACGCTTACTTTAGGTACACTTTTAATATTTTACATATATGGATTATAATAATTATTTGACAATACACGTTAAAAGTTGCAATAATGGGGGCTCGCAGTTACTAAACTAGAAAAAGGCTCAATTAGGCGTTCAAAACTTTTAAATTGTCTAAATGAAATATCAAATACCAAACTTACTTGATTGACAAAATGTTATTGTTGGCATTTTACAGAGGAAATGTTACCTTATAGCCGCCAGCCGGTACAACCCTACAAACACTGGGAGGTCCCTTGGCGCGTCCTAGGCCGTCCCAGATGGGCGTACGGGCCTGCCCAGGGACCTCCCGTCTTATGGGTGATTAGCATGGAGTGAGACTCCCGGGGCCTGCCACTGGGAATAAGCCCGGGCGGCGCCATGGGCCGTCCCATGACGCCCGCGCGGGAGGTATGGGCCGTCCCTGGACCCTCCCGGGCGGCCCGCGCGGGAGGCATAGGCCGGCCCTGGCCCCCGCCCGGGCGGCCCGCGCGGGAGCAGCTGCTCGCTCTGTAGCCCCCTCCCCCTCCGCACATTCCATAACGGTCACGTGCTAGCTTGCTAGGTACACTCTCATTCAAAATGCAGTACCTACCTATAAAACGTGCCTCTGATCCAGACACGTGCATATAGGCACTAATTTTGAATGCGAATGTACCTGGAAAAAATACGTTTTATTAAGACATAATTAATTGCAAACGTGAGTGACACGAGAAACGAGATTTTTTCACAATTTCGGAGAGTGGGCGTTGCCATACGAAAAAAATAATCCAGGTATTTCCTTCCAGGGTCAATGTATTAGTTCACAGTTCACGGAATATTTCACAACAGTTGTAATTTGTTATGTCAACTAGAAGAACAGTAGGTACTTACTAGGTACCTACTCAAACACATTAGAAATGCATTTAAATGGTCAAATATTAATAAAAAAAAAATAGCCGGTATATTATAAAGTTAATCAGTGGTTATTGGAAGTTATTTTATCTCGCCATGTTTCCCTATTGTTTGAAAGCTGTTCCACTGACTTGACACATTACCTAAGGTACCTCCTACTGTTTTTATTTTTAACGCATTTTTATTTGGAGGAAATATTTTGGGATCATTTGAAATCCTCAACTTGACTGTCACATAATGGGGAAGTCTCGTGAAATTCAGATTTCAGAATAATAGACCATTATTTTATGAAAGTTGATTATGTTGCTGAACACAGATGTGATTTTATTTTTGCTGTGGGATGAATAGTTTTCAAGGAATGAATTTACAAAGTTTGATTACTTTTAACATGAAAATTTACAGAAAATTGACAGATGATCCACAATGGTAACACATTAGTGTAAGTGGATTCTTGTAATACGTCGTTTTTTCCCGCCAAAAGTCCCATTATAATTGAATTTCATTTGCATGAATTAATTTATTACATTTCGCGGGTGACAAATGTCAGTAATTATTTGCGTTGATATTTAAAAACTTACTGGAACAAAATTTCACGAGACTTAAGTATTAAGTGGCCCATACACGGTCAATCTTGCATGACAAACTTACTTGACAAGCCCGGCATGACGGCATGACAAACCTGAACAACGCCCACACACGTTCAATTTAGGTTTGACAGTTCAGACCTTTGGGGTCATGCGCACTTTATTGCGCAACTTCCAAACAACTACAAAACAGCAAAACAGCTGAGTGAGCTGAAAGGTCACGTGCTCCGGCTCTGCATGCTGATTGGCTATTTATGTTCAAGCAAGATTGATGACTCCACACACGTCAAACTTGCTTGTCGTCTTGCATGAGCATGAAGCTCGATTTCAGTTTCTGTTGGAACTCCTTCAAGCCAAATTCCAGGCTTGACAAGCCATCAAATCTGCTCCACACACGATCAAATTAGCATGTCATGCCGGGCTTGTCATGCAAGTCGTCAAGTAAGATTGACCGTGTGTGGGGCACTTTACCTAGGTACCTTATTCATAAAAAAATGAAGAAGGATAAAAAGATCCATAATTTTTGTTTATACATGAATCGGTTGTTGGATTTTGAAATTAGCAATTATTTTTTGATAATCTCTTACAGGACGATTGAATCGTTTCAATAATAATTTTTTCACGTATTCCCTACTTACTAACTATATTGTTTTGATAAATTACAAAAAATAAAATGCTACACATAGGAGATTCACTGCAATTGAATTTTAGGAATAATAAAGAGCAGGAAAACACACGAAAATTAAAAAAAAAACAGTTTCATATAATATAAACGTATATTATTGTAAAAGACTATACTACCACATCACTTAAAATTGCAAATTAAGTAGGTAAGTTATCTGGTAGTAGGTAGGTATAGCTTCATTTGCATGACAATTAAGTAACAAACAAAACTTTAAATATGTATGCAGCAAAATATGTCGACAATAAACAAACTAAAAATATTTGTACCTAACATCTGCAGTTATCATCATGCGCAAATAATTTTCTATGCATTATTAACAGTGCATCTATGATAAAGACCATACTGATTACTTTCATATTGTTATATTCTCAGTGCAGTTTCTAAAAAGCATAATTTAAATGTCCTTCAACCTTCACACGTCACATAGTATCAAAACATTCTGAGGTAGGTACTACCTGGCAGTGAGTCTGGCACGCTGTCTCTTTATCGACAAGACACAATTCGGATTTTACTTCACTCACGGATATGTTGGCACAATTTTTCATCTTCAGTTTTTCAAGAAAATGAATGCTATTGAATACGTATTTCTTTCATCTGAAAAAATAAAATTGCAAAGTATTTAGGTAATGTACCTTGTACAGTACTAATAATGTTCGCAAGATATTTGCAATTATTTATTATTGTAGGTACAGATTCTAACCTAAACAAGATTTATACAAGATCTTGAAAAGTTTAGCAAGATCATGCAGCGTATTGTTAGAAGTGTTTTTTTATTTTTTGTGTAAATTTTTATTCGGTCAGACCAATGAAAGTCCAACATTTACAAGATCTTGTTATCATAAGATCTTGCTAATTTTGTCAATATTTAACACTATTATTATGCTATGCTCAAAAGAATTTTCCGATTTAATGGCCAGATACTGGATTCCATCCATAAATTATTAGCACACGGTCTTGTGGTGTCGAGGACTGACATCCGCAATCTATGTGGATGCAACTTCTTTTGAGCATGAGACTGCCTAGCAAATAGTTTCTACCTACTACACAAGAACTATTTATGTAAATAACTGCAATAGCAGATAGCTGCAAATAACAGTCTTTACAAAAAATTTAAAAATTGAATTTTTGGCACAGAGTGATCCCTAAAAAAAAAGGATAGATTCAATGAAGAATTTGTAAATTGATAGGATAAACTTCTTGGCAATGAATAATACAAAAATCGCTTTTGTGTTGTGTGACCTGCCACAATAATCACTTGAGGTAAAATTAGTACCATTAGGTACACTATTTATTTAAAACCCCAATAAAAATTTGAAACATTCTATATTGCATAAATGTGATTTATAGGTAAGGTTAGAGGAAATACTACACATATAAAATACTAAAATGTGGCTTACCATCAGAGAGTTCTGAATCATTACATCTGTAGGGTAGGTAACATTTAATCCATTAACTCGATGAAGTCCCAAGTCCTGTGCATCTTCAGAATTCTCGCTAATTTGCCAAGAAGTAAATTTACTTTTTAATTGAAGTAGGTAGGCAATTAAATCGACTCTAGAATAAGAGCAGGGCAAGTTCACGGTGAATCTGTAGAACCTACAAAAAGTAAGGTGAAAGTTAGCAACTCAAATTAATTTCCTCTCAGCCATTCCGTGTTACGGGTGTACGGGTGTAAGATGCTATGTTCAGCATCTTATTCATCAAAATAAAAATAGTTAGGATCATTGTGCAGCCTTCTAAATTTTTTATGTAATTTACATGGTTCGACACAAAATTTAAATTTAAATGCGGTCCCACAATTTTACTGATAACAAAATAACTATTCAAACTTAGCACAAAACTGATTACATATTTGGAATCAGCAAGAAAATACCATGAATATAATATAAAAACATGCTGATTTATTATCATTTAATAATTCAGCAGTCATATGTATTATGTGGCATATGTCTGCATTCGCATGGAATGGCTGCTCTCTTACCACCGGCGCGTTAGAGGAAATTCAAAAGGTGCGGTTTATTTTTTTGGATGACAACATTCAATCCCAAAAATTTTACTACGTATTTGAATGAAGCGGGACCACCATTCAATGTATGTATCTACTACCTCCGACAAGAATGTAATTTCCATGCAACATAATTTTTACTTTCGGATCACAACAAAAATGTTTGTTATTGGCCTTGTAAGGTACCTACATAAACAAAAATAATTGCTGTATATATCTAAAATCCTTCATAAAGTTAAATAATTAAATATAATGAAAATATTTACCACTCTGCTCGGTTCGGTTCTTAATGTTTCGGCTCGGTTTGACGATACAGCTTGGTTCGCTCGCAGGACGAATACGCGCTTTGTTTCTGGAGTTCAATATCTTTAAAGCCTATTTTCTTCCAGAGTAGATTCACCTTTAACAAGTAACATTATTAAAACTGCAGTAGGTGCCTTGGTAGGTATGTGGGATGGTTATTGGTTAATGTAGAGGTGAAAATATTCCCAAAATAGGCGGAGGTACGTACTAGGTACCTACCTACAGGTAGTGTTCCTACTGACTACTACCACTGATATGTATAGACTACCACGCCAAGCAAACTGTTTACCTACTTTATTTATTTTATAAATACCTAAGGTCCTTCCTAGTTGGAAATTTTACTTTGCATAAATTGCTACATTTCAAAAATGTACATGTGAGGTTAATGTTTACTGAACATTGGTCACACTACCTATTGGTTTATTAGTATCCCCAGCATACAAAACTAAAGTAACAACGATTAATGCCTGGATACTTATGTAGTTGTGATGAAGACTCACCTTCAATGGGTTGTATGGCTCTGTGATGAAAATCCAAGCAAAAGAGGCACAACAAAACTGTAATTATTTCACGATTTGTGTCACATTAAATGGTATGAACTGAGACAAACTATTCAGCAGTGAACACTGCATTCACGGACACAGATAATAATTGAAATCACATTCAAAATCACTCAAAAGGACGTAAACTACACACTCATGACACTCAGTAAAATATCAACAAACGTCAAACGCCGCGTTTGAAATGAAGAAGGGAGAACGGAAACAAGTTGATTCACGAAGATGGCCGACTGCCGAGTTCATAAAAGAAACTTTACTAATAACGTTTAAAATGGTATGAATACTTTGCTTTGGAATTGTAAACATATTTATTCTTAAATCAATATATCCATGTGAAATGTAGATGTAATTATTATAGAAATGAAGTTATAAATATGAAAAAAATAAGTCATTAGAGCAGCTCAAATTCAAACAGTCGTAGCGCCCGAGCGGGCCGTCCCTAGCCATTCCCGGGCGGGACCAAGACGGGACATTCCTAGAAATTTTACAGCCAGATAAAACGGATCGGTTGGGCTCCGTTGGGCAGGCCCAGGGCATGCCCTAGTAGTTCCCGCCCGGGACGTCCCACTTGGGCGCTAGATGGGCAGAAGCCCGGGCCGCCCAGTGTTTGTAGGGAAATGAAACGATCGATAGTTTTTAATTTTGGCAGAATAAAGATAACATATATTGCTTTACACAACACTTGAAAACAAATCGAAACAATTGTATCGTAACAGAAGTTGTTGATAACAACTAAATTGTTAGATTTTCAACGCTACAAATAAAACGGTTCGATCGAAAGTTTTGATATGACATCCAAATACCCAGGTAGGTACTCGTCTTCTGACAAATAGTAGACTCTTCGACCGACCGACTGATGATGACCTTGTTGACTTGATTTGATCTGACATTGCGTTGTATGTACTCGGCGGCAATAAATCAGACGGCTTTCGTCTTTGCTGTTGAAAGGTTCTCTGTTTACGATACACAGCATTTTGCATTCCAAAACCATCCGGATTTAATTTAAATTTGTTGTAAGCATCTGGAAGCTTTTACGCTTTTGTGAAATATAAAAGTGAACTAGGAAGAATTTAATAATTTTCGTTATTCACATGACTCAAAGAAGTGAACTTTTAACAATTTAAAAGTTGAGATAACTCAAATTCAACCAAAAGAGATTGACCCTTTCGTTATACTAACTTTGGAACTATTGGAAGAAAAACAGAAAACTTTAGACAAGAAGTGACGTTGTTGGCGTTAACAATGTAATGAAAAATGTAAAATGTAAAATTAAAAATAAAGCTTGGCGCATTGAATTTGCACCGACCATAGATTCTTCTATCTTCTTCCTACTTTCTGTCTTTCATCGGCTCCTTTATCGTCATATTCTTTCTTTCGTCGTCTCCTTTGTCGTCATCTTATTCTTATGTTGCCTTCTTCTTGACACAATGCGCACAGCTTTATTTTTATTTTTTTTAATTTCGATTTTAAATTTATTTTTTAAGTCGTTTTTAATTTTTATAATTTTTTTAAAGTTTACAATGATGGTGCACTTAGATTTTATTCTTCAAATTTGGACACAACGTTAGGTTTATAGTGTTGTGCTTGGCGGCAGTAACTGGGCGAAATGATTTCACGAATTTTAAGTGCGAAAATGTTTAAACAATATATTGTTGCTTGGCCCTTCTTTTAGATCTCAATTGTTTTAAGTGGGAAGGTGCTTGGCAGTTTTTTTACAAGTTTTTGTTTTTTGTATCATATTAACAGTAAATGTATATAAGAGCTGGGTTATCTTGCTGGTCATCATTTATGGAGGAGGGCGTTGTGGCTCTTAGAACAGGAGGTGATAAAGTTGGAGATGTGAAGGTAATGTTTTGTTGGTATAACATCATAAAGTTCATTCACGATTAGAATTGCAAGCCGTAATGGCGGCCGTGTAGATACTACTGTAGTCAAATGAACAATTGTATACCTACATATGAAAATATCAATAGAATAATCCAAAACTATGTATAATACGACTGTAGATGGAAATAAATCAGTTCGATTGAATTTTTCTAATATTTTCTAATAATAAAAAAAGGGTATTTGACATAATTTATACAATTTAAATAATTCAAAGAAGAAAGTCTTGCCATTGACAGGGCAGTGTTCAAGTGACTGACCAATGAACGACGTGATCGACTAAAACGTCAGTGAAATTCTTATCGTGAACGAACTTTATTAACAGTAAATGTATATAAGAGCTGGGTTATCTTGCTGGTCATCAGATATGGAGGAGGGCGTTGTGGCTATATTTGAACAGGAGATGTGAATTGTGATGTTTTGTTCATATGAACATGAAATTAACAGTGAATGTAAGTAAAAAAGGGCTAATATAAGATATCTCGTTGGCCACTTGTACCTTAATCCACAAATCACTGGTATGTGCATTTGATGTTTGATGAATTTGCTTTTGCCCCACAGGAGGCCAAGTCTTGAAACTTACGCCTTCAGGACGCAAACGCTCTCGGACGTCATAAAGTCCCATTTACTGTAAGAGTGATCGACATTGAAACATAAAGTCAAGCCACTTATTTGATTGTCATCCAGCAATCTATTCGAAACAATTTATTAACATTACAATTAATATTACATATATTATACAGTCATTAAAACAATATTAAAACCTATTAAAACAGTTGACAGTAGATTTCAAGGTCATTATTCTTACAGTAAATGGGACTTTATGACGTCCGAGAGCGTTTGCGTCTTGAAAGCGTAAGTTTCAAGACTTGGCCTCCAGGGCATTGTTTAGAATTTTAGCAATTTTAAAGTGATTCAGAGACTCTAAAATGAACAAACTAAATACCCTTAAAACCCTAAAAGGTACACTAAATGGATATTAGGTATGCCCCCAGATGTGGAGGATACTATGTGATATACATTTTACGTCTTTTTCATTATGTATGAGGCATTCAAGTTAATTAACAGAAATAGCAGGAATGCAATAATAATGCCGTTTAATTACCATTTTCCGAATCACACAATAAAAAAAGGTCCAGGGGTGTCCAATTTCACAGCTGCTTAAAATAAAACTAGAATCCACATGTATTGTAGGTATTTCAATTTTATTTTCAAGAATTGTAAATAAGTTTTACACCATAGACGAAATATCACAAAATAATTAATTACAAGAAAACAATCTACAATTCTAACTCCACACAACGGAATTTATTCATAATATTGGATGACTCTTAGGGGCTGTGCATAAAGGACGTCACGCTAAAAATGGGATATTTTGACACCCCCCCTCCCCCCTGTCACGCTGTGTCACACTTTTCGAGACCCCCCCCCCTAAAAGGACATCACAAATCTATATCTACCCCCCCTTAAATAGAATATTTTTGACTGTAAAATGTATCAGAATTTCTCGTTTTTAGTGAAATTTTCGGTCCCGACGTATCAACTGAAATTTAAAATGCTTGAAAATATCTAGATCAAAACGTGACGTCCTACTGCCTCCAGTACCCCCCCTCCCCCCTGTCACACTGTGTCCTATACTGGTGAACCCCCCCTCCCCCCCTGAAGCGTGACGTCCTTTATGCACAGCCCCTTACGTAGGTATTGACACGAAACATTATGAAACGATTTATTTTGATAATATTTGTCAATTACCTATTTATCATAGTACGCACCTTCGTGAAACTGACAACATATTAAATCAAGATTCACAGTAATTTTGTTAAACTGGGGACTTATTCTCGAAAAAGTTATCGCGTCATAACTCCTAGTCCTAAGTTATGACTCATAAGGAGGTTTATCCTATCTCACACCATGTTAATATTATGACTTTTTTATGATACATAACTTATGACGTGATAACTTTTTCAAGAATAAAGCTGGGTTCCCATACTTCGCTTTCGTTTCGCATTCGGTTCGCTTTCGCTTCGCGAAGTTTGTAGTCGTTTCCATAATTTCTGTTTCGCGTATCCATGGATACGCAAAACAGAAATAGTAGGCTGCCAATAGTTAAAAACAAAATGACGGATAATAATCAGATAATAAGCAAGAACGGCAAGAAAATGCGGAAAAAGTGAAACTTGAAAGTTGAAACGTCAAAACATATGTTCATTAATCGAATATCGAATATAAGCTCGAGGTCGACCGGAAATGGAGATTCGATATATCGCATCACTTCCGGATTTTGCGTGTTTCGGTTTCGTCGAAGTTGAAGTTGGTCCAAAATTTTTGCATTTTGGAGACGAAATTAAACATGGACGATTTTCGGTGTTAAAAGGTAGGTAGCCATTTTGCGAAAGTGAACCGAATGCGAAGCGAAAGCGAAGTATGGGAAGTATGGGAATGCAGCTTAAGCCCCCAGGTCACAGTTATTGCTAATGTCAATTTTATAAAATTACCTTCTGAGAATTCCATAATAAAACTCATAGGTACTAATCGACAATCAAACTGATTATACATAGACTAGATTATACAATACATTATAACCTTGACAATTAGATTATAATACCAAATCTCTCCAAATGTCAAATGCTTTTCTAGTGTCAAAAATGACAAGAGATTCAATTTAAAATATCTTAAATATGAATATTCTTAAATATAGTGAAATTCACTTGAAGCCTAGTAATGCCCCATTTTCTTCTCTCCTCAGAAAGGTGGACTGAGGTGGGATTCTATAACTCCATTGCGACCGCTTAGCAATTTCTTCCATAAGGATTAACTTAACATTGAAATAATTGCTAAGCAGTCACAATAGAGTTATAGAATCAGGGCCCTGGGTGATGTCTGTCCACAATCTATGCTCTCTAGCCAGTCCCAGTAAGTGTCAATACAATTCTAAGCTGAATACAATGGAAGTGACGCTAAAGACGAGAGGTTTTGACAAACTTTGACAAACGTGGCATACTGCGCTCGCAGTGACTACTACTAGCATTAAAAATATTCAATGGTAAATACCTATTATGTATCCACAAAGGTTACACGCATTGCAGCCAATTCATACCATTTACGAACACTGGTTCTACTGTTCATTGGTACATTTAAGCCTAAAAGGCTGGATATATTTCAGCCTTTTCAAATGTTACAATTGCCAAATCCCAGTTCTACAATTGAGGTCTAGATGTTCCACAGATCAACCATTATAATGAAAAAGAAATGCATTCCTATGTAATAGGTACCTACTACCTAATACCTATTGATTCTACAGATTGAAAAATCACATGAAGGTACTAAGGTACCTACGCCTACCTAGAGCGCCTACCCATATGTAGAGATGTGAGTCCGGAAAATTTTCCTTGCTTATTTTTCCGAAAAATTATCCGTATTGTTTTTTTTGTATTCTTTAAAATAAATGTTGTGCAAATTATTTTCAACAATTTGAAGGACTTTACCTGAATATTTACCTCAGCAGAAAAGTTACAAACTGCATATATTTCAAATTGCCCGCCAATACTGAACAAAGGCAAGGCTGATAATTCCACAATGATAAATATTGCTGTCTAAATGTTGAACAATAAAATCATCAATTGAAGGGCTGCACTGCAATACTGATCTTATTATTGAAAGGTATGACAACATCAAATACGTAGGTAGTGGAAAGTGAAAATATAGTTTTCCAAAACAATTGTAGAACCCCCCAAAAATCGGATAATTTTCCGGAAAATTAACCTCTCTACCTATATGCCTACATAATATCATTCTACCTACTAGATTAGCAGTATGTTTTGTACGTAATATCATATGAATATTAGAAAGAATACAGATCAAGTTCCAATAACACTGTAATTTTTAATTAAATTCACTGGGCCACCTGTTCTCTCTGTGTACCTCAGAGGTCAAAAGTCGGACGTCAATTTCAATGATTCTTGAGGCGAGCTCATAAACCAGTAGTTGCCTTTGCTCAATCATATTGTAATGGTGACATTTGGTTATGAGATAGATAGGTACTTCAATATAACTCTAATTGTTGACATCAGTCAAATAGCAATTGATAGAGGTGGATTAAATCATTACAAAAGTAGGGCAATGCAGAATCGAGAAAATAGACTTCCGGCTTTTTAAACATGAGGCACAGATTTAAATACCTACCTACAGGCTATATTGATGGATTTTTTTATTAAAACAATTATTTGCAATACCTAATATCTTTTGAGTAAACACTCAGTAACGAAAAAAATAGGCACTTCATATTTAAAATAACAAAGAGGTAAGTACTAAGTAGGTATGACCAAATGTTAAATTTTTTGAATTCATTTAACGTGACGCGATCACTCGATATAGCACATTTTTATTTATTTTGGAAATTACCATTACAAAATCTTTTTACAACGGTTCAACTATATTTAAGTATAAAAGACTCATTTAATGTCCTGTAGTTAGCTACTCCCGCCCAATAATGAGTTTTCAATTTTATGTCTTTTGAGAATGTACAAAACTTTAACATGGAAGGTATAGGAAAATCATTTCGAATTTGGTGTATAACTTTTAAAATAGCACACGTTGGTATTGTTTTCAATTTTTTCCCTGATTGTATGTCCGTGGGTCTATCAGAAAAAAAGTTTTTTGTTAAAATCTAGCGGTACAAAAAAATTAGAACTTCATTTTAGCTTAAAAATGACACGATTTTACTTGGCTGCCATAAGATAACATGGGGGAGAAAACTCTAAATATCTCAGAGACTAGACACGAGAAGTGTTTAAGTTTTTCAGGGATTGTGTATTTCATGATTATCAATAAGTACACAAAAAACTATGAAGATCTGAAACTATGCCTCAAGTGATCGCGCCACCTTAAATAGCAGATTTGTTTTAAATAAGTAAATTCTACCTATTACCACAAGGGTTGCCAAACATATAACACATACAATTGGAAAGTCCTTACTCTGGAAATTTCAGATAGCAAAATCACTTCTAATGTGCCAAAATTATCCCAAGATTCCCCGGATGAATGTTAGAAATGTCTCATATCCCATTAAATATACCTATATTTGGCAATTTGACAACCCTATAACCACTATCAATTAGTAAAATCACACACAATCAGAACTAGTTCCAGTACACTCGTCTACAAATTCTAAAGCACTAAAGTGAGCAAATTACTTAATATACCTATCTTAAAATTTCTGGCTGTGTCAAAAGAGTTCACTCCTTATTATGAACAGTACATAGTAGGGATGGAGAAAATATCGATATATCGATATATATCGATATCAAAAAAATATCGAAATATCGATACCTGAATATATTGAATATCGATATATTGAAATATCGAAATATCAATATATCGATATATCGAAATATCAATATATCGATATATCGAAATATCAATATATCGATATATCGAAATATCAATATATCGATATATCGAAATATCAATATATCGATATATCGAAATATCGATATATTGAAATATCGAAATATTAAAATATTGAAATATCGATATATTGAAATATCGATATATTGAAGCCTTACCGCATGACACAATTATGTTCCTATTTGAAGTTTATACCTACTATGGCAAAATAATTCATATTTGCAGTGCAACGTTTACTAGATTTATGGACAATTTCTCAAATTATTCACATTTTCTTTCTTATCTGGCCGGTGACCCTATATTTTGGAACGGCCGTGTTATTTCTTTTTACTTTTTCTTTTGAAATTCCTAGCAGTTTTAGGAGCAATTTAATACATTCATACGATATATCAATATTTCCATACCTATACATCTAAATATTATTTCCATATCAATATTTCGATATTTCGATATTTCAATATATCGATATATCGATACTTCGATGTTTCAATATATCGATATTTCGATATTTCAATATTTCAATATATCGATATTTCGATATTTCAATATATCGATATATCGAAGTATCGATATATCGATATATATCGATATATAAATGATATCGATAGTCGATATCTAAATCCAATTTCGCTCCATCCCTAGTACATAGGTACCTACTTTAAACCTGTTTTATGTTTAAAAATAACAAATATACATATCACCTAACAGATGGCACCATTCGGCAAATTATAGATTTTGTATTATGTAATGAAATACATATTAATAATAATTGATAATACATAGGTACTCCATCAACCAACATATAACTTGCCAAATTTTTATGGGTATTGCAAACACATAAATGAAACATGTTGACATTTTTAAAACAATATACGCATGTATCAGAGTAATAGTATCGAGCCACGATTATAATCAGGCAAAAGTAAAATAAATGTTTAACTAATTTCATTAAATCGTGCAAATACCTTCAAATATAGCCTTCTAATTTAAGTAGCCCTAATCGTTATGGCACTAATGGGGAACTATTGTCTCGTTTGTTTGATATGCATGGCATCAAGTCTACTTCCAAATCTACAAGGGTCAGTGTACGACCTTTAGATCAGCGCAGCTGATACACTGTTCACACAAAGAGAGGTAAGTAATATAATTACAGTACATCAACGTAAGTGGAGTTAATTTGTAACCAGCACAAATAATTATCTTACGCATCAATAAGATTGATTTTCTATTCTTACGAAGACTTGAATTGTACTTTTTGAAACCAAACGAATGCTGCGGCTCATAATTCTCTATGCTTGTAGCAATCAAGGTCGGCTAATTTCTGAATACAGATGACACATTGGTGAGTCCTTTCAAGGGATGTCATGTTTGAAATCGCTACGTTTCGACTGTTAAAAACTGGAAATAATTACAGCGAATTACCTAATTTACGAAGATTTACACATTCAAAACAAGCGATCTTGGAAGTGTGATATTGACTAATAAGATAATGCAAGGGAAGAGAAGAAAGTTGAAATAATTAGTGTTCCGACCTTGACATCTGTACAAGCAATAGAAAAATAGAAGCAATAGGAAAGCAGCGCAAGCTATTTCACCCAGTCGATTGAATAAATCGTTGATTTGTTTGCACTCGCCTAGGCACTAATCAGATCCTTGTCTTTGGTCTCCTTCAATACGGAAGCTTTCAACTCCTCCTTGGCCCGGTTGCCCTTGGCGTAGTACTTCTCGTAGATGGCGCTTCCGTCGTCGAACACCTTGGCCTCGGGCTTGGGGGGCGGCGGAGACTCGGGGACCGCGACGCGGCTCTCGACGGAGGCGTCCACCACTTGGTGCGAGATGCCATACGGTCGGAGGTGGTAGATCAGGTACTCGAGCACGTACATCTGGTTCGGCGACACGTAGTGGAACGACACGGCGCTGTCCGAACAGCAGTCGAGACCCTCGTTGGTCGAGTAGTAGATGTACTTCCAGTACCTGCAGTAACGGAATGTAGTTACAATAGGGAAGTCTCGTGAAATTTTATTCCAGTTAAGTTGTTAATATGAACACAAATAACACACTCATCATGAGCGAAATTTAAAATTTAATTTTCATTCATAAAAAAAATCAAATTCAAATGTCTTTGGATATTTTTGCGGTAAAAACTGCACACAATGAGAATCAGAATTGTGATGTCATTTCCAAGTCTCCAACAATGTGTTACCATGGTGATTCCTTTGTTGCTAATAGGTATATAGTGGATTGTGATGTCATTGTCAATTTTCCTGTTTTATAATTGTTAGAAATATATCAATCTTTGTAAATTAATTCCTTGAAAACTGTTCATCTCACAACAAAAATAATACCAAATCTGTGCTCAGCAACATCTTAATGTTCAAAACATAACCATTATTCTGAAATCTAATTTTACATCTGATTTTACATCTGAAACGGCTTGTAAAACAATGTGGAGAAAGAGAAATTGTGTGGACAATGGGCATGATAGTCCAGTCAAATGAGAGATTTACCCAAAACAAATTGCAACATTTGCTTTTTTGGTGTCATTCTCTTCATAAAAATGCCCTCTGCAACATATCCAAAATCTGCCAAAATCCGCGCACCGGAAGTACTTTTTAATCACTGTTTAAGTTAATTTCCCATGTTAATTTCATCTTACAAAAAAACTTTTTTCATGTAACTCCGATTTTGACGAAACTTGGCAGAATTGTTCACCATCCTAAATGAACACAAAAAGCTCTCTGAGTGTTTTTCTCTAAATCTGATCGTTTGGGAAATATCGCCCATCGAAAAGTCATATTTTAGTCAGTTTTCGACGATTTCGGTCACTTTGAGTGTAATTTGACGTTGTGCGAGGTCCATATTTCCCAAACGATAAGATTTAGAGGAAAACGCTCAGAGAGATATTTGTTTCATTTAGGATAATGAACAATTCTGCCAAGTTTCGTCAAAATCGGAGTGACTTGAACAAAAGTTTTTTTTGCAAGATGAAATTAACATGGGAAATTAAATTAAACAGTGATTAAAAAGTACTTCCGGTGCGCGGATTTTGGCGGATTTTGGATATGTTGTAGAGGGCATTTTTCTGAAGATAATGACACCAAAAAACCAAATGTTGCAATTTGTTTTGAGTTTGGACATTTTTAAGCCTGATTTGACTGGACTTATGAGAACGACAGGGGCCAAGGCTGAGACTGAGGCATCTCTTGCCAGAAGGGCACTGACATGCAATACTGTATGATAAGTCTTGCTGCTCTATAGGCCTTAAAAGCAGCCATCATGAGAAACCTAATGATTTAGTGATGAAGGTGTAATTATAATGTATAATTCTTTCTTGATAAAACAAATCAAGTTCTACAAATAATTCAAAATATGCAAACACTAAACATTTCTATTAAACAGATAAATTCCATGAACCTAATCTGACAAATGGTTTATTTTCATGTTTGAATCAATCAGAAGATTCATAGGCACGTGCTCACTAGTATGGCATTAATGCACATGTGCAACATTTCAGATCGATCGGTTGATCGGCATGACCAGGCCATTGCAGGCAAAAGATAGTATAAACTAAGGAGTCTAGATCTGGTTGCGTGCGCCGCCCTGATATGGAGTGCAAACCTTTGAAAATTTAAACACCCAGAATCTTCGAAAGCCAAGAAAAAATACTGCCACTTGGATACATATGTGTGCTTGTTCAATTGACGGCTACTACGGCTCAGTCAGTAAAACAGCAACGATTCTAGCTGAACATGTATACTTGAATCACTGTGAAGTGGAAACGAAACACTAACCTAACATGTTTTGTTGACATTTGAAGGGATTGATGTAATTATTTCGTAATTAACTCCAATAACTGACGTGCACAATTTTTATCTGAGCAGTAGGAATATTATTGTTAATAAATAATGAATACAATGATAAAATGATGATGAATCTCATATAAATTAGCAGACCTTTGGTGCACTGAAAGTGGATCTCTTCACTTTCCTATTAACTAAATCACACTTTGGTATAAAACACCTTCGGGGCATTTTAAATACTGATATTTATGTATTATATTTATAATTATATGTATATTATTGTAATTAAATGAAGTTTAATTAACTATCCATCCCAAACATCGGAATTACAGAATGTTTACCTCAATTGTTTGAATTGTGAGCTGCGCCTTCTAAATCGAAAATTGTACCGTTCTTGATTTCCACAACTATTAAAGGAGAACAAAATACGTTAAATACGAGAAGTATGCAATGTAATATTTATTTCTATGAATTTTAGTGAAAACCGCATATTTTTAAAAAAATTCCTGATTTTTTTATGATTTATTTCATGTAGCGCGCAACGAATATTCATCTCATGCGTGACGTACGTGGTGCGCGGCCATGTGTTCTGAGTCATGAGTCGCAGCGCGGCCGAGCACATGGCTATAAACAAAATCAAGTGTGACACGACACTCATCTGTTCTTTACACAACACACATGCAGTTCGTGTCCAACACGAGACGTAGAAACACTTCTGTGTCTCATATTGTGCATTTATTTTGTGAACTAATTTCTAATACGCTAACTGCATTATTCTTGCTGTGAACCGTTCACTATACAATAGGATAATGAGTAGAGACAACTATATTACCGCATCAGTTTGAACCAGAATATGCATAGACTGATCTAGACAGTGTTGTTTTAGTGGACGAGAACGATATCACTGTTCAGATTATATTCGGGACGAAAAGATATAATAATTGATGGTGTAAACGTGGAATGTGCAAACTAATGCCGAGTGATTTTGAATGTTTGTGTTCTCAGGAAAGTGAAACATTGGTACGGTTAGACGGCAATTTGATTGTGTCACTAAAAACCCCTTTTTATTATTTTAATTATTTTGCGAGTAGGTACTGTACTTACTGTTTCTGTTCCATCCACACATTTTCAAGTACGTTTTGAAAATACATTTTAGTTTGTTGATCAAAAGTAGTGCGTGAAAAACAAATGCCTTTGGGTTGATTGCCCTTCATAGTCTGAGATTGCCAGTGTAATTTATGACCGGCTTCACACGTGGTCGTCACCCCTAGCATAGTCCCTCGACTCCACCTCTTAGTTTTTACAACGAGTGCCCCACATTCACGGCACAATCTAAACAGGGTGGACAAACAGCACCAAAATACAAAATAAAATAAATGTGGAGTAGTATTATCACTGTCACTTTCATTTTCACTGTCGGTTTGGAGTCCTCACTATCTGATGCTTCTTCTTCTAGGTCCAGTCTAAACTAAACATCCAAATCTTGCGTTCACTTTCCGATAGTTGAGGTGATCTATTTTATACGAGTAGCGGTATGATACCCGAGGCACTTACTTTTCTGTATTATTAAAACCCTAAAACGAACACTGAGTCATTATTAAATCGGATTATACTATGAATTACACTTTCTTCACATCCTGACTCAGTGACTGCAGGAACTCGACTGATTTTCATGTGACGAAAAAACCTACGCCTACAACTCATAAACATATCAGGGCCTCTTGGGTGCATTGCTTGGGTGAGGCGTCAAATTCCTGAGAGCTACGCATGCAAGTTTCTCAAGTGTATAATGATCTCATCTAAATTTATTACCTACGAGCATTTTTATAGTTTAACTCGTAAAACATTCTGAAGATGGAATAATGAAACTAAAATAACGTAACCAATGTCGAGTGATTTTGAGTGTTTGTTGAGTGAATGTTTGTGTCGTCGGGAAAGTGAGACAATTGATGAGGTAAGACGGTAATAGAATGCGTATCTATAAACCCATCTATGTGAACGTGATAATTTAATCATTTATATCATAAGATCAATCAGTTTATATAACACTAATACTTTGAGACGAAGGAAGCTTTGAATGAGCTTTGGATTTAGCTTTCAAAACAGTGAATCGTTTCGGCGCTTTCTTTCTATTAGGGAATCGGTGTTCGCGGCGATGGCATGCATGCCTTTTCCTTACTATTACAGCTGTAAACAAACACTTTGGCATTATGAAATAGTATGATACTATTATTTGATCTTTAAATTGCATTGTACATCATAAGTTAGTGCATGAATGAATATAGACTGACTTGCATGCATGCATACGAACTCACGCGGCACCCATATAACCAATGCATAGCCACCCGTGCGACGCCCCAGTGACGTCATCGTTCTCGTAGCGTTGCGCAAGAACGTCTGCCAAGGTGTGTTCCGATTTTTTTTCATAACCAACAAGCATGTCTATGTTATATGAACACATACAACATTCTGACACTGAAATATCACTAAACTTATTTTGTTCTCCTTTAACAGCTATCGGCTGAGCCATCGACGTAAGTATATGATTCCAAATTCCCCCGCTAGGAAGACAACTTGGGCAGTAGGCAGACTTTTTTTAGCCTGTTTTGGTGCTAGAAATTAACCCAGAGAGCATGGGCAGTTTACACTCCTTACCAGGCGGCGCACGCAACCAGATCTAGGCTTCTTAGTATAAACAAACAGAGGCTTAAGACGGCTGGGTAGTGAGTTTGACCTTGAAGAGTTTATTAATCGATTTTTATCAATATCTTTTACGAATGTAATTGTTAACAAAATAAGGCTTTGTACGAGTATTCAGAACAGTTCAATGAAAATAATTCCATAGCTTGTAATGAATGGTTTACGTATTAGATTTACTTTGTTCTACAGACGTTTAGTGCCCGAAAATTAGTAAAATTATGGCACTAAACACCTGTTGGACAAAATAAAACTAATAACTTATTCTACACTATAAAATTATTTTATTGAACTGTTCTGAATACATACTCGTATAAAGCCCTATTTTGTTAACAATCACATTGGTAGTATCTAATATGTATCAGTTAAAAATGGCTAGTATGACTCGAGATATAGGTACGGAAACTGAGGAATTAGTGTATCCGAGGTGCTGGACTTACCAGAAGTCCTTGTCGACGTGTCCCGGAATGAGATGGTGCTCGGGGACGAATGGGAAGAAGCGGCCACGTCCGAGCACGTCTCGGGAATCTCCCGCGCGGACGCCCAGCCTCTCCAGACACTTGCCTGGAGTAAGAGAACAATGTCATTCCAAGCCACCAGAATTACAGCTGCAGAACATATGAAAATAGAACAGACTAATACGGAAAGTTTGAGCAATAAAAATTACATGGTTTTCAATTTCTGATATAAAAATTAAAATAGGAATTGTACTTTCATATTTTATTGACAGAAGATGCATAACAAGGTACAGAAAAAAAAAACATTACAAATCCAAAGCTGTCTACAGAAAATAACAGTTATATCTATCAATTATTAAGAGGGGACGAGCGAAATTATATATGAGAAATCGTTCAAGCTTGACATGTAGGTATATAGATTATTATATTCTGCATCATGGTATGGAAAGAAAAGTGGTACTTTCGGTCTCCTTACAGCCAAAGTTATTGGGCTAGGGCTGAGAGAACCGTATACACCTAGTAGTTTGAATGTCAAAATGAAGAACAAGAATCTTGGTCCCTCTTTGAGCTCCAAACTGTAAAACACTTGCATACTGACCAACTGGAAGAGAGTACCAAGCGCTCACCCATCTCCACGTCCTCGGCGCCTCCGTGGTCGGCACGGCACTTCTTCTTGTCTGGAAGTCCCTCCTCCACCAACAGATCCAGCGCCTTCTTGCTCAGCACGTAACCGGCGCCTCCCGACATGTAGCCCTGCTTGGCAAAGGGCTTGAAGCGGCATCCGAAGTAGACGGGGTCTGTCGTCGCGTGGGCGGACAGCATGTACCGGAGGTTCTCCACGATCACGTACCTGCAAGGTGTCAAGGTCAAATAACTCCAAATTATCAGTGGGTTAAAAGTTAAAAACTAAATACCTACTCTATAAACTAATAGCCAAGAACATCGCAATATTTTTTAGAATTTTATATGTTCATTCAATACATTCTTCTTCTTCTTGTTTGGCCTTACAGGGCTTGGAGCCCTATTGCCGCCTCATTTAATACATTACTGAACTGAAATACCTCAAGAAAGGAGAGTGATACAAAATAAAAGTGGAATAAAAATATTTTTATACTGAATTCATTTGAAATAATTATACACCATACTAGTATAAGAATTCAAATCAATAACATATTTTGTAAATATCTCCACACTTAAATGATTTAAGCGATAGAAATTATTTTAAAAAAAAGTTGGCATGCATTATTGAGCGAGCGTAGCGAGCGTCACCACGGTACTCTTTTGGCACTTTCTCTGTGTTTTTTTTTTGTTTGTTCGTATTTTTTTTTGCCTGCACTGCCCAGGTCAAACCGCACAACCAATCGATCTGAAATTTTGCAAACATACTAACGTAATCTATGCGGTCCCTGGGATCTTTTCTGAATGGGATCATGTGATTAGTTCAAATTTTAAAAAAATATCTTTCGATTGGTTGGTTCGATCAATTTGAAATTTAGCAAAGTCATTGCAACCAACATTGTACCCGATCATAAATATTTTCAGCCAAATCCTCCCATTGGTTCAAATTTGAAACCATTTTTCCTGTGATTTTTGAAATTTAAACTAGAACCGATTGACCGACCAACTAAAAACTTCGCATGGTCATTGGTACCAACATTTAAGGTATTTTTGCCAATTTTCAATTTAATCTGTTGTTATTTTCAAAAGTTTTTGTCATTTTAGGGACATTTTGCATGTTGGCTGTCAAATTCACGGCGACTTCGAATCTTCAGTTCAAGGCAAGGTATTTAGAGCAGAAAGTTTTAAACGAAATGAAACTAATAATGACCGTTCAACAGATTGATCTGATATTGTGTACACACACTTATATCATATCATGAGTGGTCCCAGGTATATTTTTTGAACGAGATCCTGTGATTTTTGAAAATTAACAAGGAACCGTTCAATCATAAAGGTTTAATCGATCAACTTAAAACTTAGCAAGGATATTGGGACCAATATTTTTGGAGATTTTGGAGATATTTATACAAGTCTCTGACGAAATTCAAGAATTGGCTTTTAATGACATTTTCGATAGACATAATTTCGGTTCGAGGTGTTGCGTGTAACCGTGCTCGCTCATCAACGCGTTACACAGAGCGTTTTCCTAGTGCCTACGTTGTAGGTACCTACTAAAATAATTTTCTATATAAAATTGCTTTGAAGTACGCAAGTAAATTTTCACAAATTTACTTTACTTTACTAAATAGGTACTTGATAAATAAATAGTATACAATCAATGAAGTCACCATTGCGGTTTTGTTCCGTTGTATAACCGCAACCGGCAACGATGACTGAGATTCAATCCAACAGTTCCGAAAACATACACGATTTCATACAATTAATATGATAAAGACTATGCAAGATATGTTATGTAGACAGGATGTTGTTAGAGGCAACATGACATCCATGCATGGTTTTTAGTTGAATTATATCTTTTCTCGTGTTTTGTAATCGAAACTCCTTTCAAGCCTAATCTAATGCATCAACATTGTTGATGCTTAAACATAGTTTAAGATCACCGGTAATACTAACAAACCATAACAAAAATTGATATTTTGTTCTTTATTGTGGCCAATAACCTTTGCCAATACTATGGTACAGGATTGATGTACCCTCCATTACTCTGGGAAGTGGCTTCATATGGCTTCAGTCACATATTATAATAATCTTTCTCCCGGTTTCAATAATTGGAACCCTATTGGAATCACATATTAATTAGATAATTTTAATTACTTAATTACTACACAACGCTAACTTACGTGTCATCGTCGGCCTTGAGGAACCAGTCTGCTTCGTCTCGATGGTGTTTGTGGATGTAGGTGAACGCTTCCTTCGTCTTGGCCCAGAGATGGTCCCGACCTTCCTTCACATTCAGCGGCACAGTTCCTGATCGATCAACAGTACATGTTAGTAGCATTTGGGCGACGTGACACTCAACACTTCGCAGACACACAGTTGACAAAAGTTCCACGAGTCTCAGTCCAGAGTACATCTGGAGATGGAACTCCAGAATATTATCTTAAAATTTAGTTTGAGTCACTTATTTAAAATGTAAATGAAACACACATATTATAAACATTTATTGACACAAAATTGTAAGTAATATTTGTATGGGCAAAATGTAATGATTTTAAGCACATAAGAATAACAGAGCTATTAGATAAATTCAGACTTCAAAGTTGAATTATATTAGAAACTTTTCAGAAATACCTAGGTATAGGCAGCGTGTTTAGACTACAGATAGCGCTACAAAAAGCACAGACAGAGCCACCTAATCTGTGGGAAGGAAGTTTACCTTTGGCAAGGCGTCCAAGTCGCTGCAGTTATACGTTATGTTAAGGAGGGACACCACTGAAAATCGTGCAATTATTTCAATTTTTTGACATATATTTTTTTTAAATGTCATTACATTACTTCAAATGTTAATATTTGGCTTGTGAAAAAATTATGTGAATAAGTGAACTGGAAAAATTTATATTTAACATTTAACATTTCGCATTCGCATTTGGCGGTTACATACTGGCAATGTTTGAAGGCCGTTTCCTAGCAATATTTTTTTTCAAGTTATTTCGGAATGGAGAATAAAATGAAATCTAAAGTTATCGGTGGATTTGCACAAATTTTTGTGTGTATGTTATAAACATAATAATGAACAAATTTATGTATTACCAATTGTATATCTTGAAAGTATCATGCACAAAAAAATGTATTAAATGGGAAATTTTGTAAAATTAGCTGAAAAAGAAATGTGTTAAATTATAAATTTATGCATTTTTCAATCCCATAATTATAATCATAAATTAACGCCAATACATAAATTTGTCAAATACACTTTATTTAACAGAATGGAATTTTTTATAGCAATTTAAATTAAACCGTTTTCAAGAAAAAAGTGTCTCCATAGATACCATAATTTTTTAAAAAAATAATAAAAAAATTGTTAAAAATTTTTTGTAATTTTTTTGTATTTTTTGTATTTTTTTTTTTAGTTTAAGTTTGACAATAATATAAAAAATCAAGTCATTTGGGTAACAAACATAGAAGTTGGGATTTTCAGTGGTGTCCCTCCTTAATGCACTTATTACGCATTATCACTTCTTAAAATTTAAACAAGTTTATCTAATGTTTATTCGCCTACAAAATATTGATAATAAAGTGTTCACAATTTCACTGAATCTGATCACTATATTAATTTGCGCGACTTGGTTCCGATTCCGAAATATTTTGAGTACATTTGTTGACATTTGATCGGTCACGGCCAATGAGAAATGAAACAGTTGAAGATCATTCCCACAAATGTTGCTTATTTCTCTCACTCGTGGCGAACACTCGGTGCCTATAACACTCAGTTAAGGCGATTCGACCGCAAAAAGATGTGTTACTATCTGTTCATATTTTGTGAGAGGGAGTTGGTAACATACGATATCAAGTGAAAATAGTCAATTTTTTGGGCCACAAAAATATCCGGGACATTTTCAAATGTGTAAAATGCATGTTACTGGGGCAGAAGAATAGACACAACCATTCGTTTGAATGAGCTGAAATTTGGAGACATTATCCATAATATATGTAGTTATTTATGGGCTGCCTCCGTTTTCCATTTTTTCTTTCAATTTTAACAAAAAAAATATTTTTTACGCACCCAATTTTGCATTAAAATATTGCTTTTTAAAATAGTCTACAATCAAAGAAAGAATGAAGATATCGAAATTTGAGGGCAGCCGGGATATCCGCCTGTTCTTTATGAACAAAACGAGCCCTCGTGGAAGTCTGTATGTGAATGGTGGGGCTTAAATCGTGGCCCCTGTAAATATGTTTATTTCAAAAATAAAAAAGTCAAAATTTTACGGTACAACAATAATGTGTTAAAAAAGATACAGTGAGTTGTAGAATCTTTTACTGAATGAGAAAAATGCCCTCCTGACTCTTTGAGTGCAGTAGTTTCGCCAATAACGTGATTTATATTTTTAGTCACGTGGTATCGCTCAAATCGCGTTAATATTCTCCACATCCATATTGCAAATGTAATGTGTTATTATTGGTGCCTAGTAGTCACTCCGAAGATCTCACCTAGTTTTGTGTCGTTAGTGGAGCTCATGAACAGTAGAGTGTTGCATCGCTTGCCCCACGTTGCCTTTACGTGGATTGCCTTCTGTATGTGATTGCTAGGGGAGGTCATGATCCAGCACAACACTCGAACCTCTTTCTTCAGTCGCTGGGCAACCAGGTCTTCGTCTGGAATAAAAGAGAACAAGGTCAAGTCCATAACAAAGACACACTTCAACTTCAGCAGTAGGTAAATCGATAAATACAGACATGACAAAGTGTGATAGTTATTAATAAATAAACATAAACATTATTATAATTCCCTGCAGAGTTTCTGAAACAGCTATGGGATACTTTTAGAATAATTTTAAGAGGTCCATGAAAGGTAGGGGAATGTGTGCCATTCCATTCATCATTCAATCAATCTCAATTCAATCTCACC